>JAVLUX010000027.1:3645165-4245165 GCA_032164185.1 Moxostoma hubbsi | reverse complement strand
TTAAAATTACAGTAAAAAATAAATAATTGTCCGTTAACACAATTCCCTGCATGACCATAATTTTTCATTATATTTCATTATATTTATGGGAATAGTTATGTTTCTTCTTATTTTTAATATCAGTTGCGTACATTGGGGTGTTCTGTTTTATATTTGATGTAGTTAATTTAATGTTTACTGCATTATTTAAATTCATTACTCTGATGATGTTTAGTGTGTGAGTGACACTGAGCACTGTCTCTACATGTTTATTGGTTATTGCTCCTGGAAGAGCCACTATTGCTGAACTTCATGTCATCATGTGCTCTTCTGTAATTTTTACTGTTATTAACAATACCTTATAAAGTATAAAGCAGATTTTTACAGTTTTAGAAGGTTAATATCAACACTGTAAAAGAAATTCTGTTGTTTTTACAAAAAAAAAAAAAAAAAATGGTAGTTGTGGTTGCCAGAATATTTTTGTAAAATATGAATTATTCTATTAATAATTATGTAATACAGTAAAGATTTTAAAATATTTTACGGAACAATCTTTACATTTTACAGTTTAAAATTATTTACATGACCATGTTGGCACTGTAGAAAAAGAAAATGTAAAATTTACAGTAAGTAAAATAAAATTGATATTAATCTTCTGAATCTGTAAAAATCTGCTTTTTACTTTATAAGGCATTGTGAATCACAGTAACAATTACAGAGGACATGATGTTCATCAATAGTGGCTCTTCCAGGAACAATGACCAATAAATATATACAGACAGCGCTCAGTGTCACTCAAACACTGAACACCTTCAAGGTAACACATGTGAGATTTAAATAATGCAGTAAACATTAAATTAACTACATCAAATATAACACAGAACAACCTAATGTACGTAACTGATATTAAAAATAAGAAGAAAACTAACTGTTCCCATAGAAATATAATGAAATGTGAGGGGTCATGCAGGGAATTGTGGGAACGTCCCTTTTGACTGTAATTTTAACAAAAATTTACTGTAAAAAGTACATGTTCTCTCTTGTTAAACAATGTAAATTTGTACAATTAATTATACAGGAAAATCATAATTTTTACATCTAAAATATTTTAAATTTTATTGTGAAAATTACTGTATTGTCTTGGAAAATATATTAAAAAATGTACTGTGTGTTAATACAGTTAATACTCATTAGTCTTTGTCCATTAAAATTACATTTTTTTAAAAAAATTTTACAGTGAAATTTATTACGTTGTTGTTTTTTATTATTGAAAATTATACAGGCCTTTTTATAATTTCTTTTTTTTACAGTGCATTCATCAGTTTTTTTTTTTTTTTGGAAAACCAACAGGATTTTATTTATTTATTTTTCAGTGTGGTACATGTCCAAAATCCATGATATTTACATTGTATTTCAAATAATAACTTGGTTATACCATTGTGCATGTCCAAAATCAATGGTATTTACATACAGTTTAAAAATAAATAAATAATGGTATTACCTTGGTTCATGTCCACAAATCATGATTTCATCTTGGTACCATGTCCAAACACCATGGTAATACTATGCTGCTATTGTAACAATTTTTGCATGTTACAACAGAAAGAATACCCTAGCAAATGTAGGCCCTCTGTGCTGCCACTTCTAATAAGACTCAAGACTATCAAGAAAAGCAGACAAAATCTAGAACATCAGGCAATGCACAGAATAAAATTAGGAATTAGGATTATCTGAAATGACATGTTTCCTGTCGATCCCAATCATGCAAGTCCAGCCTCTCTTACCATACTCATGGCCCCTGTCCCCTCTTCTCACTATGCCCCGACTCTGAGTGGGCCTTCAGTACTAGCCTAACCCAATGCCTCACCCCTCCCCACCCCTCCACTGCCTGCTGGATGACAAACACCCAGCCCAGGGACAGCCGATGACTGTGAGTGAGTCAGACAGATCGGATTGGCTATGCCCTTGCTCATGCTGCCTATGTTGAATAATGAATTCCAAAAGAGAATATAAATACACTTTTCATGAAAAGTACTCCATTATTACTTTTTCTTTTTGTCCTCTTTAGTATTTCCCATGATTTCAGCTCTTCTCTGCACTGGTTCTTCCTTGATTTCTCTACATAAGTATGCAAACATTTGCAAATGCTCGACCAGAGTTATCGTCCCTTTGTTAATACTTAAAGTTCATTCTTGCATTACAGTGGTGGAAACAAACCTCAGAACACTGTTGCAGGGCTGTTTCTTGGTAGAAGTAGGATAAGAGGCCCCAAAGATACCAGCCATGGGAGAAAACGTACTACACGACAGTTTATGCTAATTCTAGCTATGGTGACCCTTTTGCCAATGTTGAGAATGCAATGCATAATTTTGGACCATCTTATATTGGTTCAAGGTATCAAGGTTAATTACTATGACCTTGTTTAAACCTGGTATTAGTATCCATCTCAGGTGATTCGATCACAAGTGGTCAACCAAGACAGATTGCAACCAAGGCAGATTAGACCTGGAATTACCATACATGTCCATTGACTGTTTGTGATCGCATTTCATCAGTATTATCTAGGGTACTGATTTTGTGATGACATATTTTGCATTGACATGTCACTTTATGTTGATTTGAAACATGCTAAAAATATGTTTTACACATATATATTTATGGGCTTTTCCAAAAATGTTGACTGGGCGGTTGTCTGTGTATTTAGCAGACATAGAAAAAACCTTGATTTGGTCAAAGTCCCTTTCAAGGCATGCCAGTCCAATGGGCAGCTATTTTTTATGGATATAAGTGGCATAACAGTACTGCTTCTTAGAAATTCTTACGGAAAAACAAAATGTTGCCGTGTAGAGTACTCTATTAGAATTTTTTTTTTTTTTTAAAAAAAAAGCAATGAAACAATTGTGTTTTAAAATATGAATAATATTTGAAAAGCTTTTGTCTATCAAATCAAAGTCATATGGTGTAACCAATGTTTTCTTCTTATTATTATTTAAATACCTTTTATAGGATTTTTAAAGGATTTGTTAGTTATCATCTCAGACAACTACCAAAATGCCAAAAAAAAAAAAAAAAATGTGTGATTTTAAATCATCAAGCTATTCTCTGTTTTTAATGTTAAAACATAAACAGGGACACTTGTGCACATCAGATAAGCCAAGAAGAATGGCGGTAAAGGTGTTTACATGCAGAGTGAAATTGGAATAATTAGTACAAATCTACATATGCTGATCGGTTTTTGCTTTAAAAGTTTATGACCCTACCCTGATAAAGGAAAACCATTTAAGGCATTGTGGCGGAACGTCTCTCTCTCGTCATCATCGCCCCGCCTCTAAGGGCTGTCCTTTAGCCAGGCTCATTTCACAGCGGGGATGCCTATCTCTTGCTCATCCCACCACAGGCTTTAACAAAACCTTGCACATATAAGATCAGGCATGAAACACGTTCAATTATTGTCTTATGTGATTAGGTGGTTTGTTGATGTTGTTGCATTAGGATGCATTACCATCCACAGTAAACTATAAATGCATTGTGGCCATATGTGTCCCTGACCACCTCCAAATATGTTTTGAGTGATTGAATAACAAAACATTTTGACCCAGTTTGCACCTGTATTTATCTTGTCCACATGTGATTGGATCAGCCAGACAGATGTTAACACCAGATGTAAATGCATGTTAAAGCAGTGTGGGCAGCTCAGTGGTCATACAGAGGAATGAGTGCAAATGCAGGCCAACATGTAGGCAGGAAATTGTGGCAAACAGAATGGACTGTAAGTCAATCGACTGGTTTAACTCAGCAGGTGTACATATATGCATTAAAATGTGTCTGTATTCGGCTCTCAAAACCCTTCACGTTTAAGGAATCCTTCACGTTTACTGATTTATACTGAGTTTATAAACCGCAGTGATCATGAGCAGGTTTCTGGCTTCAGAAGTTATGATGTTCTGTAAACAGTGAATCTCTGTAATTTGAAATTATTCAGTGGCAATTCATTCCTGGGCTTCATCAAACATCACAAGAGGAGGCAAAAAAGGAGATGCTTTCCCTATAATTACGGCTATTGATGAAAGGCAAAAAGCACTTACATGTAATTACGAATCTTTTGGAAGCAACAGCTGTTGTCCCAACGATGTCTGAGCGATAGCGAAAAGGAATGGAGCGTGGAAATAAATTAACAATAACAATGATGCATTGATGCATATCTTGCCGCTGGTGTTTTATTTGTTTTTTTAATTTTCACTTAATTAATTGTTTATTTTGATTGGCATGGAGAGAGTTCAAAAGAAAATCCAAAGAAGCCTCAAAGGCTCCATTCATGGGATGCATAGATCTGATCTTTTGACACATATTTAATTTTTTTCCTGCCTGTTTACATTAAGACATGTGTTTATTTTTGTTTGCCCTTGTTTGCCCAGTTTGATTAAGATGGAGATCAATAATTCTGCACTGGTGGATAATAGATTGCAACAGTCTGGTTCCGGAAGTAAAAATCC
This sequence comes from Moxostoma hubbsi, assembly GCA_032164185.1. Classification (NCBI taxonomy): domain Eukaryota; kingdom Metazoa; phylum Chordata; class Actinopteri; order Cypriniformes; family Catostomidae; genus Moxostoma; species Moxostoma hubbsi. The sequence goes on along the minus strand of JAVLUX010000027.1, from coordinate 4,240,693 downwards.
CATTCATTTTTTTTTTCTATAGATAAATGGATTTTCAATGATAACTTAACTTATAAACCTTTAAAGAAAGACCCACCCCAAGCTTCAATGTTGTTCATCAATTCTATATGCTTCCATTAAAGCCATCAGAGTTATTTTTTTTTATTTTTTTTTCCATCAGATATTATTTCATTGTTTAAAAGTTTTATTTAATGGTGAAACTCCTGGTGAACAACTATTACCCATAGACTAGTAGCTAAAGATCCACCAATCAGAGAACTGTGGCCAAGAAAGCCCACCAAACAGGTCTGGAAGCGACCGCCCACTCCAATGATGCACAATGAAGCCTCAAACTACTTATTTATTTGTATATATCAGCATATTTCTCAATAAACATAAACTATATTGTTTCAATACTTATAATCAAAAGCTTAAAATCAACAGTTCCCCGTCTGTCGCTCACTTCGACATTGTTTCGAAGGAGTGACACTAGGGGTCTCTCTTGAGCTCGAATATACGATCTATGAGAAGAAGGCAGACTGGAAATAAGACTGGAAATAAGTCTGTTTCATTCAGAAATTTTCTTAGGAGCCGATGGTCGTGTATGCAGCGAGCTGCGAGTCACACACCTGTTCCTCTTACCTCTGAACGATCTGCTGTTGGATCTACGGTGCACTTCAGTGTCTTTCTCCTTCTCTGCATGACAGTGCAGTTTGCCCCTGGGCGCTTCGACAGCGCAAACTAAAAGAGTTTATAAAGAGTGATTTTCTCTAAAAGAGATTTTCCTCTAAAAGAGCAATACACAGCGGCGTTGAACGTCCTTTTTTAGGAAGTGTCTTTATAAAGTTTCCTTTCCGCCCCTGTGTAGTTTCCTTCAACCGAAGGAAAACCACAAACCACGCCCCCCGGCACACTCGTTGACTTCCGTCTGGGCTCGAGGCAACAGCGGTTCGCCTCAAAGCCAGCATGCCTATCCTCTGGAGCCCCCTGAGCTGGATGAGCTCGGCGCTGCATCGGAGAGCGGTCCGGCATCTGACGCGGATGACTCGTTTGGGCTGCCACCTTCGGGCCAGCACGCCCAGACTGAGGCTGATGCCCAGATGTCCGACATGCTTCCCTGGGCCTCCGCCAGCGTGGGGTTGGTCTGGAACCCTCCGTCCTCCCCACAGCCATCGTGGCTGGATGATAGGTTCCTTGGGTCACAGCCACGCCCCCTTCCCCAGTCTCTTTATTCCCGGAGGTGCATGATGAGCACCCCTCTCCACTCGTCACTAAGCCCCTCGCTCATCAGCTCTCACTACCCTCGACGGCGGAGCGGCCCACGGGTACACGGCAGTTCTTCAGGTGGATAGGTTGGTTGTGATCCACCTATGCCCCGAGAACGCCGCCACCTGGTGGGGTCGCCCTGTGCTCCCCTCCAAGGCCTATAGGACAACGTCATCACTGGCTGCCAAAGCCTACAGCGCCACCGGACAGGCTGCTTCCGCCCTGCATGCCATGGCCCTCCTGCAAGTCCACCAGGCCAAGGCACTCAAAGATCTGCATGTGGGTAGTCCTGATCCCAACGCGCTGAACTCGGGCAGGAGATGGCCACACCTGTGGTTCAGGAACGTCATCTGTGGCTAAACTTGGTCGAGATGCGCGAGACGGACAAGACACGCTTCCTCGATGCCCCTGTCTCCCAGTTCGGCCTCTTCAGCGACACCATCGAGGACTTCGCACAGCAGTTCTCTGCGGTGAAAAAGCAGACGGAGGCCATCTCACACATTCTGCCCTGCCTCAAACCTGCAGTCACGGGCCATGCCCCATCTGCTCACAGAGGGCGTCCTCCTAAGAAATGCGCAGCTCCGCCTCAACCCGGGCCCAGCTATCAACCCCTGCGCTGAGCGCCCCGCAGGAAGCGCACGCCCCCCCGTCTCACGGACCCCCTCGAGGACCCGGAAAGCTCCCAGGCGCTCCTGAGACAATCGACCCAGAGACCATGATGTTCGTTCCGGAGCTGGTAAGCAGACCACTCCGTCCCCCGGTCAGGGCCGGGAGGAGAATCCTTGTTTGAATTTATTTCATTTGCCGCACACACATTCTCAATAAAAGAGCTATCTCTGGGTCACCTGGCCGACCAACGCCTCCAAATTGGGTTGGGGCGCCGTGTGCAACAGCCACGCAGCGGCGGGCCATTGGAAAGGGGCCCCGCTGCACTGACACATCAACTGCCTAGAGTTGTTGACTGTATTCTTTGCCCTGCGGAGGTTTCTCCCGCTGGTTCAGGGCAAACACGTCTTGATCAGATCAGACAGGTAGCGTACATAAATCGCCACGGTGGCGTACGCTCCCGCCACGTCACAACTTGCCCGTCACTTGTCTCTCAAGTCGCTGCGTGCCACTCACATCCCCAGCAACCTCAATGTGGTGGTGGACGCGCTATCATGACAACGCTTGCCCAGTGGAGAGTGGAGGCTTCAACCCCAGTCGGTCCAGCTGATTTGGCAACGGTTCGGCAAGGCTCAGGTAGACCTGTTCGCCTCCCAAGAGACCTCCCACTGCCCGCTCTGGTATGCCCGAACAGAGGCTCCCATCGGGGCAGACGCACTGGCTCACAGCTGGCACACGGGGCTGCGCAAGTATGCATTTCCCCCAGTGAGCCTTCTTGCACATGTGTTGTGTTCCCCTGTCTAGGGTAACTATAAGGATTCCGACAACTTAATGGGGCATTGGAGAAGAGTATGTGCAGTCTGATACAGCTGGTCGTTTTGGCACGTCAAGTACCTGCCTGCTCCTGTGTCAGCAGTACACGTACATGGCATGATTTAAATTGGACCCCTAGTGTCGCTTCTTCGACACAACGCCGAAGTGAGCGTCAGATGGGGAACGTCTAGGTTACGGATGTAACCTCCGTTCCCTGATGGAGGGAACGAGACGTTGTTTCCTCCTGGCCACGTCGCTAGGCCGAGCCACTGTTGTGGCCGGACCATTTCCGGCTCCTCAGAAAAATCCTGAATGAAACAGACTTTCCACGCCTTTATACCAGTATGTCCGTACCCGTATGTCCGTACCTTTATACCCCTTTATACCCGTACATGCACATTCTGTCTGCCAACTTCTCATTGGCTTTTTTTCATAGATCAGAGGAATATTCGGTGCTAAAGAGAGACCCCTAGTGTCGCTTCTTCGAAACAACGTCTCGTTCCCTCCATCAGGGAACGGAGGTTACATCCATAACCTAGACGTTTTATATATTTATATCGCTTTATATTCGCTTACATCATATGCAATACTTTATGGGATTGCAGTTCATGCCCTTGTGAAAGACAGGGCACAGTGTTGTATCTTTGTCTTTTTGTCCGATTTTCAAATACTTTTTTGCTACAAAACAAAAAGTTGGTTAGTTTGGTTCATGGCTTAGAATTCTGTTATGAATAATTTTATGAAAAGTCTATAGAAGAAATAAATGGGGAAAATATTTCTGGAACCCAGACAGCTAAAAAAAGTGGGCGGGCACTGTTGTGCTCTATACACCCTCAGAATGCTAAGGATGGCCATACTTTGCATTTAACCAAACTCTCTTTGTCCCTCTCCTTCTACTTAACATTTTTCAACATGCCTACAGTTCTACATTTACAATAATATTTTCCATTAACTCATTATTTACACTCGACGTTCTTTCTTCTGTGGAACACAAAATAAAAATGTTTTCTTCTTGCAACGAAAGCATATTGGGAATAGGGGCTATCAAGCTGTAATTATATGGGTGTTTCTTCAACTTCTAGCACATTTAACCCTGGCTTCTAGAAAGTAATCACACATCAAAAAAATTTTCACACTCTCACTAGTTAATTTAGTTTGTCTACTAACAATGTCCAACAGTGTAAATACATGCATCACAGAAGATTTGTGATATTTTGGTATGTGTTTTTTTTTTTTCAGAAATTCATGAAACTTCCCACCTCAGCACAGCTAAATTTCGTCACTGCATTTAAAATAATTATTTGGCAGAAATGGTGTTGATGGTAAGTACATATTTGACTTTTTGTCTTGCAAAGGCTTATTTTATAGATAACATTTTATGTATCCTAAATACAGACAAGTGGAGAAATTGTACGTAATTTAACTCTTGTCATAAATTGGATGTGGCCCCTTTAAGAACCAGAGTTTTGCTACATTGGCTTTCCTTTACGCTCTCCTGTTGTGCATGTGTGCTGGTTAGAAACGTGAGTCCACGTATTGTGCAAGAGAGCTCCTAATTTTGTTTATCGGTTGAGAATTCTTGGGTAAATATAAAATTTTACACAAGATGCTTATAAATTGCATTAAATATGTGTTCAGACGAGTCACATTTTGAAATTGAGTGTTTGTTATCAATAATTTTTGAAGGATGCATATGGATTGCATGTGTGGAGTTTGACAATGTTTTGTGCACATGTGAGGACTGTGTATGTAAATTTAGCATGAATCATATCTCACTTAAATCATTTATAGCACAGTGTTTTCCAGTTTAGTGAATAAGAGTAATACATTTTATATGTGAAAATATGAGTGATATTGTTGAAACTGCAATAAATGTCTGCAATAAAAAAGCCTGGTTAAAAATGCATACAATGTTTTGAGTGATTTAAGCAAGTAATTAAATGCATAAAATACTGTGAATGATATAAGCATGTATTAATGTGATGTATGTTTATGCATATGGGTAGGCTAATGCCCAGTTTGTATTTTCATTTAACATTAGCATTTATCGTATTTCATTTCCGTATTTCATTTTTTCTATTTTCTTTATTCTATTTTTAATACAATTTACATTGACATTGACCACTGTTTTCATTTTTGTTATTTAAAAATGGCCATCAGATACATATACAGTAAATGGTGTTTAAAAAAAAAAAAAAATAAATAAATGATGAGGGCCTAGTAACAAGTTTCCAAGTCAGTTTTGATGTGACCTTTTATGGAGCCCCTACGAAGACAGGGTGGAATTTTCTATCTAACAAATAAATCATTTCAAACAAACTTAACAAAATGTAGCATTAACAAAAAAGCTAAACTATTGTGAGGGAATGCAAAACTTATTGCAAGGGCACTCAAAAGTATTTCCGAAAAAAAGAAAATCCCACCCTGTCCTCTTAGGGGCTCCGTAGACCTTCAAATAACAAAAAGATAAAAGTTTAAATCTGTTATTTTTAGTTTTTTTTTTCTGTTTTAGAAGATAAAAAGGTAGATACTGTTCAAGGAACTGCATTAGATAACAAAATATCAAACCAAATAGCAAAGACATCAATACTTTTTGTAAGTGCTTCTTGAAAGAATTTTTCTCTCATAATGTTCTTACCTTTATGCCATCCCAGATGTGTGTGACTTTCTTTCTTCATCAGAACACAAAGGAAGAATTTTAGAAGAACTTCTCAGCTATTTTGGTCCATACAATACAAGTGAATGGGTGCCAAATATCACACAAGTAAGCATAAAAGTAATCTATAAGACTCCAGCGGTTCAATCAATGTCTCCAGAAGCGATTTGATAGGTGTGGGTAAGAAACAGATCAATATTTGCTATAAATTCTCCTCCCTGCTCTGTCAGGCTGCACTTTAAATGTAACTTTCACATTCTTCTCCTTCTGTTTTTGGTGATTCACATTCTTCATGCATATCGCCTCCTACTGGGCATGAAGAATAATTTCAAGCACAAATGTACTTAAATATTGATCTGTTTCTCACCCACACCTATACAATCACTTCAGAAGATATGGATTAAACCAGTTGCGTCACATGGATTACTTTTATGCAGCCTCTATGAGATTTTTGGTGTGTCAACATTTTGGCACCCATTCACTTACATTGTGAGGACCCACAGAGCATAAACATTCTTCTAAAAATCTTAATTTGTGTTCTGCAGAAGACAGAAAGTCATCCACATCTGGAATGTCATGCAGGTGAGTAAATAATGAGAGATTTTTCATTTTTGGGTGAACTATTCCTTTAAGTGTCCAAAGACATTTTTGTGCCATTGTATATACAATACAACTCTCCATTTGATTGGTGATTCTTTGTAGCTATCAGAGGAAGTACTGCATTGTTTTCCCAACAAACCTCATTTTCAAACACCAAGCTGAGTGTTAACTAGAGATTCAGCAATTGCTCTGAGTCTGGCTGCTACACAGAGGAAGAGAGAGGAAATCCTGTGATCGCTTTCCAAAATTACGACCAAGGCTCACAATTTTACACTTCATGATCGCTTGTCATTTATCTCTTTGATCTTAATTCCAAGCTAGAATCAGAAAGGATGAGAGGAACAATTGTATATGCACATGCTATCTATGGGAAAATATGGATTACGCTAAGCAGGGAGGGTAGTCTATGCAAGATTATGAGTGTCTCTCAATGCTGATGTTTCTGAAATGAATCTATTGCGAGCTTTGAGATGTGCAGCGATCTTCCTCCTGCAAAATTGGCTGTCCCAGCACATCTGTGGCCAGTGAGAGAACTACTGGCATTATCAAACACCAGTAACACCCACAAGTCAACTTTCAATGCATGCTCGATATTCAGCCAAATCAAGAACACATCAGGGTAGTGGTATGCATTCTTGGTATTAGCATTCTTGAGTATTGAAATTGAACTTCGGCAGTGGATGATGATGTCGAACAAGTCCACGAGAATGTAAGAATGCAAAAGAATGCACATTGAGAAAAAGTCTATGTTTGGAACTTTTTGTGTTTTCTCCTCACACACTCATGTCCACTAGTGGTGAATGTGTGTGCTCGTTTCACCATACCTTGGCACCTGTGAGCTCATCTGATCGATTTGTGATCAATGGTTGCAGGACTGATGGGTCTTTGAAATGGGGTGGTTCTAGGGACTGTCAGAGTGACGGCTCTACTCCTGCATCTCATCCTAATGTGAAGGTAAAGCCCTGTTTCCTCTTATTTCACTTCGTTACACTTTTGTTGTTCCCAGTCAAAATTTACCAGCTTGTAAAATTTGCTTATAAATCTCTCATTATGCTACACCATCACCAAATATTGGATTAGATCTTTTTGCAAACTTGTTTTTTTTTCAATTACCACAGGTTTTGTATTTCTTTTTGGAACTATTTGATCATAGGCCTCACTGACCTGAGCTTATGCACCTCTGTTTTTGAGTGAAAAAAAGCATTATTTGTGGATAATTTTGGCAATATTTAATCAAATATGAAAACATCCTGTACCATTTATCACACTAGTGTGCTTTAATGTTTAACCGTTGTGTAGTCTTAACATTCTGAATCCTAAAATTGATTATTGCTAAAGGTACTGCACAGGTGAAAACATGCGCATGGACTTTGCAGATGTATTTCTCACATGGGCAGCACATAGTATTTGTTTTACAGTCTTTCTTTGAGGGGCAGAATTGGCATCTCCTCTTGCCTGCCCCAGCTGCAGCCTCGGGTGGATCAGGACAAGATTCAGCCCCCTGAACAGCTTTCACAAGTGCTGCAGAGGCTGCTGTGTGGGGAAGGCGCTCCCTTCTTTGAATTTGTGGGGTTACAAGTGCCTTTCCCAGCTGCTCCAGGAACACCCTCCTCTTGTTCCACTTATCAGGCATCCAGGTAGGGTTCATTTTGTTCCATATCACAATGGAATTGTATGAAGACACATCAATGATGTTATGGAAGATGACCAGGGGCCAGCGAGTGCCGGGGAGAGCTCAGGCTTGTTCTTTCTAACTGTGCCAACCATGGTAATCTTCCTTTTCAGGAGTTGCTGGCTGAGGTCATAAGAGGTGAAGAAATTGTCACACATGACATTGTGCCCCCTCAGTCCATCTGTCACATCAAGCACAACCCGCATCCCCTGGTTCTTCTCTGAGCCTCCACTGGTCAGCTTCCCTGTGTAGACTTGCATCTTCCAAGCGTAGCTGGATTGTGCATCACAGGCCACACATATCTTGAAGGCATGCTTTGCTGGCTTGCTGGGCATATAATGCCGGAAAGGACAGCGACCTTTTGACAAAATAGTTTACTATCAGTAATTAGTATCAGTGTCACAGAAAACAATCACATAAATCAATGATATTACAGCAATACATAATACAATTAACAGAGAACATTGTAGAGGTATGGCCAATGCTCTTCTAAATCATTGTTCTCTTGTTCCTCCTGGACATCTGAAAAAATCAGATCTACGACTTGTTGGGCACTGAAATGTGCACTCATGGCTTCAGCAAAGAGAGAACTTGGGGTACTGTCATTTGCAGCACCTTTATAGCCTCTGACTGCATTCACCATTAGTAAACAATGCTTTCAAAAAATGTTTATTTTGTCTGAAATTGAGTTTATTTTGTCTGTGAACTTGAGTCGTGTCGGGTCATGGAGGGGAGATGCTGCACATGCACAATAAAATTTTTGATTTGTCTGAATTCAATCAGTAGCACACATAATCTCAATTTCTAATTGTGTGTGTGTGTGTGTGTGTGTGTGTGTGTGTGTGTGTGTGTGTGTGTCTGTGTGTGTGCGTGTGTGTGTGTGTGTCTGTGTGTGTGTCTGTGTGTGTGTCATTGTAGTTTTTGTGGTGTGTAAATTATTTTATAACTGCTGGGTCAAAAATGACCTTAAGACAATCTTTGTACCCTGGTTGTGTACAGCATTCATCCATCCAACATTACCACACACACAAACCCTTTGAGAATTACATGCTTTCTTGCATGTTCATGTTCACATATGTGCATGTGTGATTACAAAAATAAAGGCCTCTTATCTGTGCACGCACACATACACACACATTCACACTAGCACACACACAAACACACATGCTCACGTACATGCACAAACTCTTTGAGTATTACATGCTTTCTTACATGTATGTGTTCACATATGCGCATGTGTGCTTGCAAACATAAAGCCCTCGGATCAGTGCATGCACACATACACACACACATGCGCACTAACACACACCAGAACTGTCTTTGCCCCACAGTGACCCCTCTGCAATAAAATAAATAGATTTGCGGTGTTCCTGGCCAAAGATGACTGGACATTGAAAATGAATAGTGAAGATCACAAAAAACAGGACTTTTATTTTGAAATGCTTTCATTTTCTAAAAAGGGGCACAAAGTAACACTTGTGGTGTTCCCTGTCAAATCTGACCATTGTGTCAAAGAAAACTGGCCTAAGCCTATTTGTACATTAACACTGTCATATAAAGCACATTTCAAGGAACAAATATACCAACACTCTTCATACTTCTGTTATATTTTCTAATCAACAATAAACCAAATCAATGAAAACCTGGTGGTTTTATGTCCTCATGCACATAACTAAGCTTAGCTTTTTGCATGTGCCTGGCAAATCTGTGCTCTGCATGTAAAACACACAATGCTTGATGAAAGATAGATCATCAAAGATTTTATTAGAGAGGGGTCACTGTGGGGCAAAAACTGTCTGGTGTGTGTGTATGTGTGTGTGTGTGTGTGTGTGTGTGTGTGTGTTCGTTCGTGCGTGCGTGCGTGCGTGCGTGTGTGTGTGTGTGTGTGTGTGTGTGTGTGTGTTTGTGTGTAGTAATGTTGGATGGATGAAAGGATGTTTGATGCAGTTCAGGGTAGGATAAAGTATCCTATGAAAAAGAACGCATGTTATATTTAAAAGAGTTATACGTGTATGTGAGTGTGTGCAGGGATGGGAGGGTTACTTTTGAAATGTATTCCACTACAGTTTACAGGTCAGTAATGTATTACTTTGGATTACTTCTTCAGCACTGGTAGATTTTTTTCACTTGTTTTGACTATAAAAACTCTGCCAGTACAGTAAGACAAAAAACACATGTTAAAAATACATTCTCTGAAAAACCTAAATATCTTATGCAGTGTTTTTTCTAAAACAAGATAAATCAAATTGATGTTGCGTCAAGGATTTTTTTTGATATTTTTACTGGAAAACAATACAAAACATATTATCAAGAATAACATTTTTGCCCTAATATCAAAGGTCTTACTAGAAAAAATTACATTATTATCCAACGTGATCGTGTCTGATAACATGTGCATGTAAAATGTCTAGAAAAAGCATTTTAGTTTAGCGTAAATCTGACAAATTACACAAGGTTTTTTTTCTATTTCTTCTGCTCCAAACTTACTTCAAACAAACTTCTCTGTCTGCTCGTATGAATGTAACACATCATAAGAAAGTGTTTCACCGCTGTTCAAATGCACTTTGGATCATTTATATGCATAAATATTTTCCATCTGAAAGGACTAAATATTAAATGAAACAAATGACAATAAAATGTAAAGTAAACTCTTTAGTAATCAAAATACATTTTTAAATTAACTGTATTCCAATTACCAATGATTTAAACTTTAACTGTAGTGGAATACAGTATTTTGTATTTTAAATATGTAATCCCGTTACATGTATTCCGTTACTCCCCAAACCTGAGCATGTGTGTGTGTATGTGGGTCTGAGGCCTATATGTTTGCAAGCACACATGCACATACACCGTTGTGAAAAAGTACAATTCCCAAATCTAGGAAACTGCATTCATAATGGGGTTCAGCTGGACTAGACACACTCAGGCCTGATTACTGACATCCCTGTTCAATCAAATCAACACCTAAATAGAATTTTTTCAACAGAATGATGTTTCCTAAAAGGTCTCACCAAGTAGCAAACTATGCCATGGTCAAAAGAAACTCCAGATATGATGAGGAAAAAGGTGATTGAAATACATCAGTCTGGGAAGGGTTACAAAGCTATTTCAAAGGATCTGTTACTCCAAAGTACCACAGTGAGAGCTATTATCTACAAATAATAGATAATAGCACAATAGTGGATCTTCCTAGAAGTGGCCGACCTTCCAAAATTGCTCCAAGAGTGCAGCGACATCTCATCCTGGAAGTCACAAAAAACCAAGGACAACATCCAAGGAACTACAGGCCTCTCTCGCATCAATAAAGGTCACTGTTCATGACTCCACTATCAGAAAGACACTGGCCAAAAATGCCATCCATGGAAGAGTGGCGAGGCGAAAACCACTGCTAACACAGAATAAGACTTGTCTGAATTTGCCAAAACACACCTTGATGATCCTCAAACCTTTGGGAGAATGTTCTGTGGACTGATGTGTCGAAAGTGGAACTGTTTGGAAGACAGGTGTCCCGTTACATCTGGTGTAAATCAAACACAGAATTCCACAAAAAGAGCATGATGCCGTCAGTCAAGCATGATAGTGGTAGTGTGATGGTGTGGGGATACTTTGCTGCTTCAGGGTGACTTGCAATAATTGAGGGAAACATGAATTCTGCTCTCTACCAGAAAATCCTAAAGGAGAACGTCCGGTCATCAGTCTGAGAGTTGAAGCTCAAACACAACTGGATTATCCAGTAAGACAATGATCCAAAGCATAGGAGTAAGTCCACCTCTGAATGGCTCAAATGAAGCAAAATTAAAGTTTTGGAGTGGCCTAGTCAAATTCCTGACCTGAACCTGGACGAGATGCTGTGACAGGACCTTAAACGGGCTGTTCATGCTCGAAAATTCTCCAATGGGAGAAACTTACAATAAATACAGTGCAATTACATATCGGTCACATCACACAACATATGCAAATCATATGCAAATAACATTATACCTTTACCAGATGGCCAGATTTAACAAATTGTCTGCTAGGTGGGTCAAGTGTTATGGAAGACCAAAGTACTCAAAGAAATAATTAAATCAATACATTATTAATTAAACCAATTATTAAATTTACCAACCTATTTTTATATAACTGAATTAACCAATTAAATAAATCAGTCATTAAAACATACCCATTTCTTTTGTAATAATCCATTAGCAAACAGTATGTATTTTTATAACAATTCCAATTAAAAACTCCTACTCCTACTTTAATTAAATCTTTAACTTTTTTTTTTTTTTTTTTTTCATAATTACAGCATATATTTTTTTTAGGGATATTTTCAACATTTTTAAACAATAACTAGATTTTTTTATTGGATTATTACAAAATGAATGGGTATGTTTTATTTAATGGTTTTTTATTTTACTGTTTCATTATTTATCTGGGTTTATTAATTAATTTATTATTTAATTGTTTCATCTGAATTACTTTGGTCCTCTATCCAGTGTAGAATTGCTGACTGTATTAACATTATGATCGATGATAATTGCCAGAACTGCATTTGGAAAATGCATAACACAAGTATAAATATTATGAAGAGTGTTAAAAGCTGATAATCAACAGTAATGTATAGCAGTGCTGCTACTATTAAATCATTAATAATGTTTGTTAAGACATCACTTCTAATATTGCTCATTTGAGATTCAAACAAACCTACTTACATTTAATTTGTCTCAATATCTGTGTTACACATATGAATGATTCCTCAAATCATGTGGCTTGATGAGGATATTTGTGCTTTAAATTTTCTACACAATCAGACATATGATTTTCACCTGATGGGTGATAAAAACCTTCCCATAGACTTAAATTGGAGGGACCCAATTAGCAATGGCTGGATGGCAGTACTGTGGCATCCACCCACAACACCCTAACATCGTGGTGGCAACTTTTCCACATGCAAGCATCCCGTTTTCTTTCGAAAATGTAAACATCTCATTTGTGATTATACTAGAACAACCACTTAAAATTGCTTTATGCATATACTTAAAAAACACACTTCATCGAGCTTTTATGACCTGGATAGTTTAACTTAGTTGGACTACTTTCAATATTAGCGCATTTTCAGATATGACAACTTTTTTCTGACGGATTTAGGGGAACCAAACCAGTTTATGAAGTTTTAAAACTTTAATCTCTGCAAATCCTTCTGCAATAGCCTCAAATTAGGTTCCACCCCCATAGGCATCTTCCATATTATGCCATTGTTTTCAGAAAGTTTTCTTTCAACTTTGAGAGATCCTGGGTGAGGTCGTTGTGGAGGTCAGTAAATCAGAAGAATGCCCATATAGTTTGAAAATGTTCCATTTGGAGTCATTGTTTTAAAAAGACGTCCCGTTTAAAGTCCCTGCCTTTCAGACACAGTTCAAGCTATTGTTCTTGGGATGGATTTATTCTGTTTCAGAGATACTGTGTAACATTTATTCTCTGTGGGTTATCGAGCGGCCCATTTTGACAAATGCATTAAAATCAGTTCACGTTGCATTGGACCCACTTAATCTTTTCATTAGCTTTTTTTTCCCTTTTAAATAAGTCTATTTTCTCCTAACTAATAGTGAATTTTCATTTGCTAAATGTCTCATTTGCTGAACTTTATTGAATTTAAAAGGAACATCTTAATTTTCAAGCTTTGTGGATTGTTATGTTAAATCGGCCAGTAGGGAGACCTGTCCAATCAACAGGCTGGTCACAATTTCCTCTCATTTTCTACTTCATTGCCCTTTTAAGCTAATAAATGTTTGAGAAATATGCATTTTGCCAGTGTAGTTACTTTGTCAGTAATTCTTTTGATAAAACTGGCATGTTTATTTGACTCATTTTCAGGATTGGCTATTTAGAAAGATTATTGGTTGAGTGAATCTCACAAATATTACATATTTCACACCAAAATCAAAATGAATATATATGAAATTATATTTGGATTAAATAAAACTGTTTTAGGAGCATTAAGATTTTGCTTAAAGACATTATTTTCATGACAATGAAGCATATATGTTAATACCAAATTGTCATAAATTTTTTTTTACTTATATATATATATATATATATATATATATATATATATATATATATATATATATATATACACACACAGATCAGCCACAACATTAAAACCACCTGCCTAATATTGTGTAGGTCGCCAAAACAGCACCAACCCGCATCTCAGAATAGCATTCCGATATGATATTCTTCTCAACACAATTATACCAACCCGGTATCACGCCGAGGCGTGAAATAGACACGCCGGTCCACTCGCGGATGCGTGTCTATTTCACGCTTTGCCTCCTCTAGGCGTCCCGCATCTCAGAATAGCATTCCGATATGATATTCTTCTCAACACAATTATACCAACCCGGTATCACGCCGAGGCGTGAAATAGACACGCCGGTCCACTCGCGGATGCGTGTCTATTTCACGCTTTGCCTCCTCTAGGCGTGTACATGACACGCGCGCATCTACGTAGAATACCGGCAGGGGGCGATCGTTTCCTCAACGCCAACAACTCTCCGCGCACCAAAGAGGAAGCGATATATCGCGTTCTCCAGTTCCGGTTAGCAGGATATATATTTTTGTATATAAATACACTTTTTAAATAAAAATATATATATATATATATATATATATATATATATATATATATATATATATATATATATATATATTTATTTACATCAGCACAAGATACTCGACAGCCCACACACACACACACACACATAACAACGTTAGGCTACAGCAACGTTAGGATTTCTTCATGAAAGCAGCACTATAATGAACCTTTATTTGTCACATATGGTCACAAGTGAAAGTAACCGGCGAAATTGGCCGGCATCCTGCCCGCACGAACGTGCAACGCGACGACAACGGTATCGCTTCCTCTTTGGTGCGCGGAGAGTTGTTGGCGTTGAGGAAACGATTGCCCCCTGCTGGTATTCTACGTAGACGCGCGCGTCATGTACACGCCTAGAGGAGGCAAAGCGTGACACCGACACGCATCCGCGAGTGGACCGGCGTGTCTATTTCACGCCTCGGCGTGATATCGGGTTGATTATACACTGCAGTTATCTGAGTTACCGTATCAGTTTGAACCAGTCTGGCCATTGTCTGTTGACCCGAACCAGTCTGGCCATTCTCTGTTGACCTCTCTCATCAACGAGGCATTTCTGTCCACAGAACTGCCACTCACTGGATGTTTTTTTTTTTTGGCATCATTTTTGTTCTGTGGATGGAAATGCCTCGTTGATGAGAGAGGTCAACAGAGAATGGCCAGACTGGTTCGGGTCAACAGAAAATGGCCATACTGTTTTTTTGTTTTGTTTTTTATGTTTGTTTCTGTAAATAATAATAATAATAATAATAATAATAATAATAATAACAATGTAATATTATATAATAAATAGTTAATTATTTATTTATTTGTGTTTTTGTTTTTTTGCGTTATATTAATGAGAATTTGGGGGTGCTGAATAGTCATAAATATTGAGAAAATATTGTGAAATTGCAAAAAAATAAATAAAACAAAACATAAAAATCACAACAGTAATAAAATAGGCCTTATTTATTTATTAAGCTGAAATGTGGTCAGGGGCCTGATGTATTGTATAAACTTTACGTATGTACACTTTAAGGATTAAACCTATGGCAAGTTTTACGAGCCCCCTGGACATATTCGCAAAATATATACCCATTTACATATTGCTGCATTGTTTTGGTGTTGCTGTTTTCTTCGTGTCCCAAAATAAGTGCACATATTTCTATTTTTAACACAAATGCCATGCATGTGCTTCATCCAGTGGTCAGCTATGACCTTTTTTTTTATCTACAAGGCTTGTTTGAATGAGTTGCATGAAAGCATCCTTGTCCTTAAGCATCTGTCCTTGGTAATAAATTCAAAAGTGTCTTGAGTTTACACAGTTGTGTGTGCAGCTACCTTCAAAATGCATATGGTTTCGTGTTTAATTCATCCTCCAAAGTGACAGTAATTGCTTGAATCATGTTTTTCTACCCATGCACAAACTCCAGCAGTGACCAGGCATCTGTCACATCATATCTGCGGAAGCAAGCAGAAAAAAAAGGACCCACTTTATATAAGGTGGCCTTAACTACTATGTACTTAACCATTTGATGCAATGCACATTATTAACATACATGTTGTTGCATTGTAATTACATTTAAAGTACTTGCATTTAATTACATTTGTAGTTACACTGTTAACTTTACCCCAAACCCTAACCCAACCCTTACCCCTAAACCTACCCATACCTAAACCTGAACAACATGTAGTTACACAGTAAATACATAGTATTGTATGTATTTAATGTTAGTAGTTGTAGTAATGGCTGCAGGTATAGACTACCCATGTGCAGAAAGGCTAGTTATGATAATCAGCCATTATGATGCCATCATATGCTCTGGCATTTGTTGAATGATCGCGAGGGTTTTTTTCCCCCTCTATGTTTGTGATTGTTTTGACAGTAAATATGTATGGTGTTGTTGTGTTTATGTTTTTCTATGCACCGACGTTGGAAACAAATTTCCTCTTTGAGGACAATAAATGATCAATCTTATCTATCTAGTTAAGGCCACCTAATATAAAGTGTGACCAAAAAACAAAAATGATAGCAGAACATTGGCTGCTCTGAGCTCACTAATTGGGATTGAAGAACATCTTGGTGAACCTCTACGGAGTGGGAACATGTGCTTTATCCCCTCGTCTCTAGCCCATGAAAGCAGCAAAGGAGGTATTAGGATGTTTTCATTGGAGGTTGGGCTCGCAGCAGCTCAGCTGAGAGAAAGAGGATAAGACATTTAAAAATGCATTTGAGAGACCATTTAATCTCCCCAGAGAAGAAATAGTTGATGTGCAGCCATATGTCTCTGAATTGCATCACTTCCTGCTGTGTTGGCATAGACAGGTCACATGAGCAGCTGAAAGCCTGTCAGTGTCATTGAATGCCAAGCAAGATAATAAATTAAATGGATAGTTCACCCAAAACTATAATTTGGTTATAATTTACTCAACCTGATGTCAGAAAAAGCTCAATGTGTTCATGATGCTCTATTTCCAGCCTAATCTAAACATAATACGTAATGATTCATATAAAACATTTAAACGTACATTTCTGTACATTTCAATAGATGCTGAAAAGTGCAATGTGGACGTATTGGAAGCATCTAACATGTAATATTTTTACTTATTTTAATGTTATAAAATATTTATACATTCTTTTTATTGTAACTATATTTGTATATTTATATTTGTACTATTTTATAGATATTTTAGATCCTATATTTAGATATTTTAGAAAAGATAAGAATGTGAATAAATGAGTATGATATTTTGTATAAGATGCATCACTGTTCCATTATAAGAGTTCTTTGTGAGTGAAATTCCCTATCTTTATTTACCTGTAGGGCCTACACAAGCATACCATAGAGCACAAATTATGATTAAAACTTGCACAATATTAAGTGTACAATATAACTATTATGCATATCGGCAATCTTGCAGATTCTAGACATTTTCTTTTATTATTATTACAGGGATGCGGCCCACAGCACCTTATTTTGTTCTGCATTTGGCCCCCGACCAAAAAAGTTTGGATACCTCTGCTTAACTCTACCCCTTCCCACTTTTTCAATTTAACAAAAACATAACAGGCAGATTTAAGAACAGTATATTTAAATAATTTGAATTATAATATCATATCTGGTTTTCACGAGTCTCGTAACTGAACGCAAAACCGAATCAAAATGCCATAGACTTATATTGAAGAAGGGCAATATTTAGGGACTAGTAAGCAACTATCTAGAAAGCACCCAGAACACCACATGAACCACCTACAATGCCATATTATCCACCTTTAGGGGGTTAGAGGGAAAGGAGGAGGCAAGAACCGGCTTAACAATATAAATAATATTTATTGAAATAAAAAGACACACACAAACACATACAGGGCAGCTGCCCGTAATTCTCTCTCTCTCTCTCTAACTGTCATCACCGGCCGCCATTATCCCTCGCGCGCCCCATCAGGCTGATTGGGGACTGGGTGTGCATCGTTCCAGCCCGGCCCTGCCCTCCTCCGCTCTACACTCCTCCCGGCGTTGCTCAGGCCGAGGAGCCCCCATACGTGCCCTTCCTCTCCAGGGGGGTGGGGCATGCCTTGCGCCCCGTCTGCCGGCTGGTCATCCCCGCCTTTGTCGACCTGGAGGAGACAGGAGGAAAAACAAAACAAAAAAAGAACAACATAGGCGAGGGAAAGGCCAACATGGTGCACCAGAGAGAGAGGTTCTCTGATGTGCCGTCGCGTGGTCCCCGATCACTTCTCCACACTCTCAGGCGGACGACAGCCGCTCCTCCCCAGGCAGACCGGGGTAAAACCTCCAGCTCCCAGTGGACAGAATGCCCCTACATGTTCCCGGCGACCCGTGGGGACACTCCTCCCCTGGCAGTGGCTCTACCGCTCCAGGTGGTTGGGGAGTCACTTCCCTCCTCCCCTCACGGACGGAGGTCTTTTCTCGACTCCTCCGCATTTCTGGGTAATGGCAGGGCACACCTCCGCCTCTGACAGCGGCTTCATCGCTCCATGCGGTCGAGGAGTCCAGTCCCCAATCGCCCCGCAGATGGCAGCCGTTCCCCGCTTCTGGGCAGTCGGGCTACTCTATTACCCGGCAGATTGCAGCGGCGCTCCTCTGGGTGGATGGCATTGTAGAGGACTGGGCATTCCTCCTCCTTGCTGGGTCTCGGCACCATTGTAAGGGGGTTAGAGGGAAAGGAGGAGGCGAGAAGCGGCTTAACAATATAAATAATATTTAATTAAATAAAAAGACACACACAAACACATACAGGGCAGCTGCCCATAATTCTCTCTCTCTCAAACTGTCGTCACCGGCCGCCTTTATCCCTCTTCAAAAGCAGTGAAAATAAAATGTGTCTCTCACATTGACACACCTCTTCTAAATGTCACAAGTGGGCAACTCAGGTATCATCTAGAATTCAGATAGGACTTGGTCAATAGGACTTGACTTGGCCCCTCATGTGCACGGAAATCATAAATACTATATTTTCAACAATATTAAGTAATACTTACAAACAACTAATGTTCTACGTAGTGCTTCGGGTAACCCAGCCAAAATCAGTTGTGGATTCTTGAAATTACCAAGAGATCACAAGATCTAAAGTCCACAATTTGAAAACATCCAGTAGACCTAGAAAAGAACAGAATAATAGGGTCTTGAATGGTTCAATACCAGACCATTGCCTGACACATAAATTAAAGGCCATACTGAGCCAGTTTAGGACAGAAATCATGTTTGTGTCAGAGTGTTTGTGTTCTGGTTGCACTGCACAAAAGTTGTGACAAATTGATCAATTGCGAGTCATTTGGAAGTCTGACTGTGATGTGGATTGAACATTTGTCTTTGTTACCTATGCTTGTTAAACGACAGGGAATTCCGCAAGGCGGCAATTTATCAGAGGCTGAGTAGGCATCAGTCGTACAGTTAAAGGCAAAACCAGCTTTATTAATTATTATCCTAATGAGTCAATTTCAAAAGAATCAAGCCTGTCTGTGGAGATCAAAGGCTTTATGCCCATTAGGTCTGTTGCAGAGGATACTGGAATAAGAGCGTTTTGTGTAGGCTGGCAAAACTAAAAATCTTTTCGCTGCCCTTCAAACTGGAGTGGCACATCAGTAAACATTCAAAACTTAAAATACTGTATATTCCAATAGTAATCTGTACAACATGGCAGGAGTTGAACAAGCCAGTTGAGATTACTAAACTTATAGTGTTTCTGTTTCTTATCACATACTGTTTCTGTAACATTTTAATGTTAAATCTATTTTAAAACCAATAATTATACTTGACCTACAAAAAAGTACTGTATTCATTGCTCAGGTCTTGGGTGCAAAATACACAAATACATAAATAAAAACACCCCAAACCATTTTGGATGCAAACTTTCACAATTGGTTGTGACATTTGCTTTGAGGTATTAATGGCTCCTTTTACATTTTCACAGTCTAATCCAGACTGTGGGAATGGAGGAAAAGCTTTTCAATAGAATTGCTCAGCAGGCAAAATTACATAAATGCAAGTTGGTAAAAAAAAACAAAAAAACTTTTCATCACTCTACAGGATTAAATCTCCTAGCTAAACCCAGATCAAATATTGGATTGTTCAGGCTGGCTCAAGGCGAAATGGGAGCGAATGGAAAAATATAAATATATGCATATCTCTCATCCGATGGGTCTAAATCGATTTCATTGATGGATATCTTTGTGTTCTTGTTGCTCATCTTTAAAACCATTTGACCCATAAACGCAATGCAATGTGTCAAATGATATATGTACACATATCCCATCTCTATTAATATGGTCATAAAAATTAGAAGCATAATAATTAGAAAAGAATTAGCAAAATGCTGTTTAAAGTAGTTTCAGATTGAGTACAACATGTAACAGCAGGACACAAGTATTTCAACCACCCAAACACATAATTGTAAAGAAGTTCATGCTCACGGGCAAGGAAGAGGTGAGAAACCGGCTTGACATACAAACTAAAGGTTTAATGTGAAACTCAAAAGACAAACACATAGCATGACGGACATGTCCGTGAACGATCTCTCTCTCCCACACCGCCTTCCGCAATTGGCCTTTATCCCTCTGGGTGGCTTGATTAGCCTAATACGGGACCGGGCGTGTTGAGTCACGACCCGGCCCCGCCCTCCACCATGCCACAATAATGTATATTTTTTACTTAGCCACATACAGTATTTTGATATTTTGATAGACTTAAATCATA
Organism: Moxostoma hubbsi; assembly: GCA_032164185.1. Taxonomy (NCBI): domain Eukaryota; kingdom Metazoa; phylum Chordata; class Actinopteri; order Cypriniformes; family Catostomidae; genus Moxostoma; species Moxostoma hubbsi. The sequence continues at coordinate 4,220,267 of JAVLUX010000027.1, read as the reverse complement.
AAAGAAACCAAGGAAAGAAAGTGCACACACAATTATATTATAATAATATGGTTTCTTTTATGTATATATAATGTAAAGGTTGTGAAAAGATATACAATTGGCTTCAGGTTGCTTTGGTTTAAACTATACCATAAAACTGGAAGTTTTGACAGATAATTAACGCAGGAGTCATGAGTTATTAAGGGGGGAAAAAAATTAGTCAGAGAAATTGAGTAGCCTAAGGCCAAGATAAGTGCACACACTGCTTTGATGGGTATAATTGAACAACTGCTCACTGACTATGACAGATCTTCTAAACTAAAACTGAAACTAATATATTTTCCTGGACAGAAGTTTCTTGAAAAGCAATTTGTTTCATTAAATGATCTTTTGTTACAGAAACTGCATAATAGCATGATTGTCTTCACAGTGAAACTAAACTTTTAATTCCCTTAATAAATTGTGTTTGATACAATAGACCACTTTGAAGATTAAGAATAGTAAAAAAAAATCTGATTGAGGTTATTCAGTTACGCAGCCTTTGAAATTTAAAGAAAAATACTTATTTAATATACTTGTTAAATTCAAGGTAAATACAGCATGTAAAATTCTTCATGTATCATTATAAAATACTTAGAAAATAAGTTTGAGATTCATATTTTGAGGAATATCAGAACATGATTAAAAAGTAATAAAACAATTGCTTATTCCTGAATTGGATCAAAATAAAACATGCATTAGACATATGACCATTTATATTAACGGTTCATTTCTGTCATGATATATTGTTTAAACATTGAGCTACTCAATTGTTATGCAGTTGTCCTTTTGAAAGATTCATGTATTCTAACCTACATATAAAACATATCTAAATCTTGATAAATAAAACCACTGTCACCTCACATTTTCCCAGGGTAAAACATTCTGAGATGAACTATAAGAGGAATGTTACATTTCCCATCTGTGAACCTTTGATCTGAAACAACCAGCAAGGGTGTGCTGTAAGGGAACTGATGCAAGATTTAATGCCAGGATTTGCATATGTAAAAAAAAAAAAAATAAAAAAAATAAACACTCAAAACTAACCACTGACCATTATGAGTTATGTCATTCATAAATGTCACAACTACATTTGAATAGTTAGTTATTTAAATAGAGCATGAACTACTAGCCATATTTCTGATCAGTTAGGGGAAAATATATATATATTTCATAATTTTAAGAGAACAATGCTACAGAAATTATTAACTGATTGTTACCTTACCTTGTATGGTAAAAAATTATATTTCATTTAACAAAGACAATACATGTAACTTTAGGTAAAATATTGTAAAAAGTATGTTTTGTTTTTTTTTATTGGTAAAAAGTTTACCAAAATAAATCCCGACAGAGTGATCAGGACTCAGGATCAGATACATGAACATAAAATATTGATTTGCATTTCAATTATGTAATTATGTGAGAAGAAATAAATCACTGAAAAGCTGAAATCCACCTCCAGTGTGCATCTCAGCTCTGTTGGTGTTTATTTTGTAACTAATGACTGTCTGACTGTTCAGTATGCATCTTATTGCCTGACTACTTACCAAATAAATAAATAAATAAATGTCCATGAAACATTGATTTGAGTTTAAATTATTTTATTAGCTTACTTGTAGAGATTGTACAGCGATCAAAAAGCAGGAACGATGGCTTGAAATACCCAAATGAGCATTCTGATATGTGGATGTGCAGTTGTTACTGAGCAATATCAGCCCACTAGATGGCGCCATTGACCATTCCGAATCAAGTATTTCTCAGTGCCGTGTAATACAACAGCATAAAGTTATGTTGGCCTTCTTTGACAAGAATAACTACAATGGCAACAGAGACATGATATGTTTGTGTAAATCATATAGATTTCACAGGAAGGCATATGTGACCATGTTGTTTAAAACTTGAATAAATAATTAAACAAAATATTATGAATAACAGACATATTCTTCACTCTCTTCTACTTCCTTCCTCCAGCAGCTGGTTGAAATCTGTTTCATTAGACTAGTCTCTTTGCATGGCAGTCACAAATTGCATGTTGCATGATGGCATTAACAGTGCCTCGACCTCTAACCAGATGATGTATGAATGCAACAATCTCTCTATATTGAGTATTCAATACCGATGCTTTCTAGATAGTTGCTTACTGGTCCCTAGATATTGCCCTTCTTCAACATAAGTCTATGGCATTTTGATTCGGTGTTGCATTCAGATACGAGACGTATAAAAGCGAGTGGTGTTTGATTAAGCACATGCCTAAGTGATTTAAGATGATGGTATGAGAGGAAAAAGAACGTTGTAGAATTTCAGCACACTCATTTTAATGTTCCGCTATCTCAGTATAAGGACTTCTCACTCTCCCTTGAGTATTTGAATAAATCTTTGCACGTGTTGGTATAAGAGGATTTGGCCTCTCTCCTATTCTGTTAATGAGCTGAGATAAACACTTGCAGATCAACATCACATAAAAAAAAAAAGAAAAACTCTAGATATCATTTCCACACTTGTGTTAATAAAGCCAGGCTTTAACCAGTGTGCTTGCCAATGATCCTGCCTTAGCATTTAAATTAGTGTGTTGAATTAGTCTTATAGAGCACACGATTCCCAAAAGCACACAGATATTATGCACTAGTGCAGTTGACATTTGACAGATAATTGAGATCCTTGTTTTACTCTCCTGGGAGGCATGTGTTTGTATTTCATTTGTAATAGGCAAAAAGACGTGTATACTTTTATTCAATGATGCTTTGATACCATAAACTATTCACAAGCCTATGCTGTCTATACTACTTCACCCTCATGGTCTGGTTTTGTGTGACCCTGAAGGCTCAAAAACATTAAAGTGTCTGTTTAATAAATGTTCCTAATGTTATGAAAACTTAATATAAGCTGAATTTCATCTTGATGACATGAATTGTACACTTAAAAAAAAAAAAGTTACATTTCAAAGACCAAATTGATAAATCATTGATAAATATTATGAATTTCCACATAAGATTTTGTGATTTGTGGACATGTAAGTACTGCCAACTGTCTTTTTAAATTGTTATTGTATTTTTCATGCATACAATATCCTATACCAGGGGTTTTCAAACTGGGGTCCGGGGACCCCCAGGGGGCCACAAGGGGGTTCTAGGGGGTCCACGGAAAATAAATAAATAAAAGTGCAAAAATAAAAAAAAATTGGACATGAATTTTACATTACTAGTCTTTCATTCTGCTTTCTTCAGAATTTATTTCATTTATTTATTTATAAAGCACTTTTAAATTACACAGTAGACCCAAAGTGCTTAACATCAACAATACAAATCATACAATATGCAACAAAACAACACCATAAAGAACATAAAAGTCTTCAAACTACCTTGAAAAACACTCTTAGATGAATAAGCTCTAATTCCATAACATCAGCCCAGAAATGGAGAAAGCATGATCACCTTTTAATTAAAGATGTGCCCGGGGAATAATAAAGTAGTTGATTAGCTGATCTTATGGTTTACCCGAATTATATATCTTAGTTGAAAATCAATAGATTAATCCTTCATTCCTTTAACTATTATAGTTTTAATGGGTTTTTAGATAGGTTTGTGAAAAACCTATTTATTTTGTATTCTCAATAAAGCTGCTTTGGAACAATATTTATTGTGAAAGGGCTAAATACAATTGAATTTAGTTGCAATTTTTTCTCTTCAGTTGAACATACAAACATTAATAGTGAAAATTAGATGATAAGAATAAAAAAATAAAAAAATATAGGCTTTATCTTTAGGAGCTAATATATTACAGATAATCTTTATTCATATAATCTGACATTAGTACAATGACAATGTAAAAGCCAATTATTTAATTTCACCAATATGCAATATTTATAATATCACACTATTTTTCTCACACAGTAAAATTGGCTTTTACATGAAAATATAAAGCTGCTTTTATATTTTAGGAAGGGGGTGCCTCGCAAGAATATTATATTTGGGGGTCCTTGGCATTGAAAAGTTTGAAAACCACTGTCCTATACTAACCTTAAAACTTATTAAACGTGTTTTCATTAATTTATTTATTAGGCACACTTCAAACTAATTTTTAGTGAGATTTAACAATTTTTTGTCAACAGCACAATCTGTATTTTTACAGCATTTATTAATCTTTGTTAATGTTAGTTTAAAAAATAAACATTTTCATTGTTAGTCCATAGTGCATTAATTCTCTCTCTTTCCTAGCGTTTGTCCCACGTAGGTGCAAGGTCCGCTTCGTGATAGTCCAAATATATATATATTAGATTTGGCACAAATTTTACACCAGATTCCCTTCCTGACGCAACCCCCAGTGGCTGGGGGACTCTCACTCACACACATACAGAGTGATTTAGAGTCTCTAATTCACTTAACCTGCATGTTTTTGGACTTGTTGGGGTAAACCGGAGCACCCGGAGGAAACCCACACAAACACGGGGAGAACATGCAAACTCCACACAGAAAGGCCCTAGTTGAGTCGGGACAGTGGACCACTTCTTCCATTGTGCATTAACTAATGTTAACTTTTTATTAAAAAAAAAAAAATAAATATATATATATATATATATATATATATATATATATATATATATATATATATATATATATATATATATATATTAGTATGTTGAAATTAGCTAAGATTAATAAATGCTGTAACATTATTAATCATTGATAGTTCATGTTAATCAATGTTGTTAGCTAATGATAACAATTGGAGTCTTATTTTAAAGTGTTACCAAATATTTTTTGCAGTGTTGCTGGGGTCAGATTGAGAAACAATACTTGAGTGTATAACAGTCACATATCTGAAATAAATCAAACTAAATTTAGTGAGGTTTATGCTTAAAACGAGGGGAGATATTGACGTAAGACGTAAGAAAAATCAACGTAATTCAAAATATTATCTGAAAACAACTTTTACAACTTTAACTTTTAATTTTATCTTACAGTTGTGCTTCTCAAATAAAATAAGCTTTTTTGAAGGATGTTTAGTTATGTTACTGGAAAACAAGACAAAAATACTGATTTAGAAAATATTTTTTGTGGTGCTGCTGGGGTCAGATTGACCACAAATAGAAACAACAATACTGTATTGCATAACAGTCACATTCTTATTTATGATTCAACAGATAAACCTTAATAATCAATCAATGCCCACATGGTTTTAATTAGGCCAGAGGAACATATTAAAATAACTTGAAGGGAAAATCAGAAGTTAATTTCGACATTATCATTATTATTTTTACGCTTACATTATTTGGGGTCTCTTGGATCTCAAAAAATAAAGTCAGTAATGTAATGATACAAGATAAAGTTTGTGATAGATGTTTGGAGATGGAAAGACTTGTCGTTAATCATTTACATATTGGTTTCTTTATGTCGTGCATTATCGCTTAAGCTTTGCCCGTCATAGGAAATCTAAAGAGGAGAAACTCTCTCCTTGACCATGCAATTCTCTTTCTCTGTGAGAAAATCTAAAGGGAGATTTTAAGGAAGTCAAAGTCCAAAGACGAAGCCAAATAAAATGAGGATCAATTCTCCATTAATGGGGTTCTATTAAAGAAAAGACATCCTTAATGATCAACTGCGACGAGCTCACTGTTTTGACTGTTTATATATATATATATATATATATATATATATATATATATATATATATATATATATATATATAATATGTGGTGAGTTTGACAGCTCGGAGAGAAATTTAAACAGACTTAAAAATAGCGTTTAAAACCTGGAGCGGATCTGGGAGCTGCTGGATATGAGAAGATTTCTTTAGTCTTAATTTGTTTCTTTATCTCCTCCCTTCCACAGTCAATTAATCTTGGAGTTTGGGACAAGCAGTCATTAGACGTTTAACCTCAGCCACTTCCTGTTTGAGGTAGATAGGACATATCGGAGAGAGGTGTCTTTCGTCAGTGACACCAGTACCACTGGTACCCACCACATAATTATGCAATCCTACCACGACGGAAGACTTGCACGCCCCGGCGCTGACGAAGGGGCGTGAAATGCAAAACTTGACCTTTCTAAAACGAATCCCTGCGCTCAGAGACCGGTCTAATATTAGTACCCAGGGAGAGATCATTAGATAAGGCTCAGCCCTTAGAATAAGTGACGGTGAAACAGGAGAAAGCAAGAAATTCCCATGAGACCCACTAGCATTACAGGCTCAGAAGATGGAAAGATAATGTATGTATATGAATCTATGCATGTGGAAAGGGTTTTTGTGAAACATTTTGTGTAACATTTAGAGTACCAGTTATGTGGATTCATAGCTTCTATGCACTGCAATACAGCAAAGCAATTCCAAAATATATCTTAAAGTCAAAATCTATCCTACAGACTTTCTTAATACACATTCCTGTTCTTTTTGTGCACGATTCATCCACATTTGTTATTCAAAAGCAAACAACATGTCATCAAATTTTTTTAATTTTTTTTCCTGCCTTTGAAACAATTTTCTAACATCAGGCTCGGATTGGCCATCAGGAGGGACGGGACTATTCCTGGTGTGCCACTGAAGGGGATGAACATTATCGTATGAATAATTAAAATTAAAAATAATTTTAAAATAGCCAATTAAATGAGTACATTCCTTTTTAAAATATCAATTTATTATTGCACAATATTTGAAAAAGACATTTTGCTTGCACTTTTTATTTATTTTATTTATTTTTTATTTCACAGAACACTACAAGTTCATATTTACAGATTTATCAGATACCATTCTGTAAAAAAGGACCTCCCAGAAGCCATACCGGCTTATAAATAGGGCCCTTCAAGACACAATCAACACTAATAAACAAAAAATAATAATCTACCCACTCATTACCCATCCACACTGTTTTCTCCTTTCTGTTTTGTCAGTTTCTTCCCTTACTATTTTTGTATTTTTTTTATTTATTATTATTATTGTTTTTTCCAACTGTGCACTGCAGATTGACAGGGCATGGCATACTTTTGCTGATCTCTTATAGATCGAACTGATTTCTGATCCACATCTTTGTGTCATGGAGCACTTGTTCTTCCATGTCATTTAGTAGGAGCTAATATTGTTTGACTTTGTATTTGATATTTCCAGTGTTTGTACATTTGATATGAAAGTTAGGTTAGCTTATGATGCCATATAAAAAGTTAAGTATTTGTCTCTACTTTTCATATCAAGAGTCAAATATTGTCTTAGATTCAGTTATTTGTCTATTTGTCTTGCTTTCCATGCAATATTGTAGTTCTTCCCTTTATTGCCAATGTTAATCCATCCTAACTCAATAATATCAGGTTTCATCACTGGCTGATTTCAGAATATGTTTAAGTTTAGTGGTAGTGGTACAGTAGGTTTAAGGGATCTAATATATCTATAAAAAATGTAATTGTAAAAAATGTATATATGAATATGAACAATTATATATATATATATATATATATATATATAATTGTTCATATTCATATATATATATATATACACACCGATCAGCAACAACATTAAAACCACCTAATATTGTGTAGGTCCCCCTCGTGCCACCAAAACAGCTTCAACCCGCATCTCAGAATATTATACTGATATGATATTCTTCTCATCACAATTGTACAGAGCGGTTATCTGAGTTACTGTAGACTTTGTTCGTTCGAACCAGTCTGGCCATTCTCTGTTGACCTCTCTAGTAAACAAGGCGTTTCCATCCACAGAACTGCCGCTCACTGGATGTTTTTTTTTCGTTTTTGGCACAATTCGGAGTAAATTCTAGAGACTGATATGTGTGAAAATCCCAGGAGATCAACAGTTACAGAAATACTCAAACCAGCCCATCTGACACCAACAATCATCCATCGAACTATCTAATCAGCCAATCATGTGGCAGCAGTGCAGTGCATAAAATCATGCAGGTACAGGTCAGGAACTTCAGTTAATGTTCACATCAACCATCAGAATGGGGAAAAATGTGATCTCAATGATTTGGACCGTGGCATGATTGTTGGTGCCAGACGGGCTGGTTCGAGTATTTCTGTAACTGCCCATCTTCTGGGATTTTCACACAGAACAGTCTCTAGAATTTACTCCGAATGGTGCCAAAAACAAAGAAAAAAAACATCCAGTGAGCGGCAGTCTACAGTAACTCAGATAACCGCTCTGTACAATTGTAGATAAGAATATCATCTCTGATTGCTGTTCTGAGATGCGGGTTGGCGCTTTTTTGGCAGCGGGGACCTACACAATATTAGGCAGGTGGTTTTAATGTTGTGGCTGATTGGTGTATATACACACATACAGAATACACTGTTTATAACCCGTAACAGGCAGATAAATGTAAAGTGGCAATTTATCTGCCTGTTACGTTTTTTTTTTTTTAAAGAAGTTGTTTGGTTTAGGGGTGGGATTAGTAAATATGATAGTATACTGTAGTGTATATTGTAGTGTTGGGTTTGAATCCACCTTAGTCGAGTCCAAGTCAAGTGTGAGTCTAAAGATCCGAGTCCGAGTCCATAACAGTCCGAGTCCCAATGAATCTGTTTATGAATCTGAATTTAAATTGTAACTGAAAATTGAACATCAGCATTTTATGCTTATGTTAACTTTAACAACTAAAAAAAAAAACTATTTTAAATGTAACAAAAACACCTTTATTTTATGATTAGTTTCCTGCTGAACAAACTTCAAAGTGGTTTCAGATTGAAAGCATATGCTTTAGGTGTATGAAGATAAAACTGTCCTTCAACACACTTCTAATTGCGTTCTGTTGACATTTCAATTGTTTATTGCTTTTCCCCTACACTCAAACATAGACTAAAGAAAGTGAAAGCTGTGTTAGTCATTAAAACCAGAGTTATTATTATTTTGAATTTGAATTTAGTTTTTTAGTTCTACTTCATTTTCAATTTGTCCATTCAATTTAGTTTAGTTTTATTTAAAATTATCCCCATCAAAAGAAATGATATATACTGAGATTCCTTTTTTATGTCTATCTGCCGACTGGTTAGGGAAAATAATGAGTCAACACAGTAGTAATTAGAACTCGCTGAGAAGTTACATCTCACGACATGACTGCAAATGCTACATCCGGAAACACTGGTAAAGGCCACTGCTAATATTAGGACCATTTAACACAGACATGATTGCTAATTCGCAGAAAATGTGGGGCAGTTTTATGCACTGCATGTGCACCTAAAACCCTGATCCTGTGTGTTATCGTTTAAAAAAAAAATAGGTATCATACAAATTTATTTGGTACTACCTTAAAGAAGCTATTTGACAACAGATACTCACGTACTGTATATTCCACAAGACAAAATGGTAACTGAATATAAACAAATGATCTGTGTTGTCATAACTCCATATGATTTTCTTTCTTTTTCAGAACACAAAGGGAGAAACTGCGAAAAAAATTTTACAAATAATAATAATAATAATTTGTGCTAAGTGATGTCACACAATGGCAGTTTATGGTGACAACATCTTCAAGCTTCAAAATGACACAAAAATTCAGAAGTCTACAAATAATTGTATGTAACTCATGTCTTGTTCTGAAGAAATACGATAAGGTTTTGTGAGAAACAAATCGAAATCTGATGTAGTATTAAGTGAAACTCTTCACCGACCATTGACCACCTGTGCATGTTCATGAGACAGACTGCACGCAAGCTTTCGAACTACTGGCACCAGAGCAAACACTTTAATATGGTGCGTTGCTTTCTCTATGATTAATGACTGTTTGTGTAATAATTGTTCATGAGTCCCTGCTTTGTCCTGAGCTGTGAAGCTGCTAAAATACTGTACATTCTTTGGTTTCCCATCATCTTCTGCACACTTGAGTTCTTCCAGTGGCTAAATTATACAGACATCCAGCTTTTGAAACTTAGGACAACTGATGGACACAAAAGATGCAAACATTCATTGATGCCCAAGAAGGCATCACAAGAACCAAGGGGATGCAAATTTTTAAACAGGATACATTTTGCGTAATTATCTTTTGAAGGGCAGTACTATATAAAATATATATGATTTTACCAGTTGTCAGGTCCTGTGCGAAACTGCCTTGTTTCTAGTTCATTGGCTACATAACTGTCTTTATGTGTGTATTTGTCATGCCAGCCACCTTGGTAATCAATGTTATATAGCAGTCTCCGTAGTAACATTCAAGTGTATTGGTTGACCGAGTGTGCCGCTCTTTAGGTGTGTTTGCTCAACATGGTGAAACAAACTCTGGCTATGTCTATGACATCAGGGGGTGCTACAACTGCTTGCAGACAGAGTGCCCATTTATTTCTATTTCATTATTTGTATTTATTTTGTTCATTGACTTTTTATTTCCCGACATCTGTCGTTGTTTGAATGACAGGTGGCTAATGTTTAATGCGGTTACGTGCCTAAATGGTCAAATACACTTTATAATTCCTCCATCTTAATGAGGATTTAATGTAAATGTAGTCGTTTATGTCTAAAGTGAACATAAACAGTGGGACAAAAAGCTTATTTGCATCAAAATGTTGGACTTGAAGTCTACATGTTACCGAATCGAGCACTCTCTAGTAGGCTATGTCATAAAAGGCTATTAATCAAATAACATTAACAAGGAAACGAGAAAAACACTCACTACTTTTGGCTGAATAACTTGAGTAGCTTTAAAAGTAATGTTAATAATCATTTTTAAAAGAAATTCTGTTTGATTTTTAATAATGATGACCCCTGATGTAAAGAGTGTGTTAATTGGTATAATAAATTACCATGGAGGACAATGTGGCCCCCCATTTGCTTCTTAAAGAAATAATCCACACAAAAATGAAAATTCTCTCATCATTTACTCACCCTCATGCCATCTGTCTCTAACTTTTTTCGAATTCGAATTCGAAGATTTTTAGAAGAATATTTTTATTTTTAAAAATATTTTTATTTTTGTATGTGAAGGGGTGCCAAAATGTTGACGCTCCAAAAAGCTAATAAAAACAGCATATAAGTAATACATTCAACTCCATTGGTTTAATCCATGACTTCAGAATTGATATGACAGGTGTGGGTGAGAAACAGGTCAATATTTAAGACATTTTTGCTAGAAATTCTTCTTTCTGCCCAGTAGGTGGCGATATGCATGAAGAATGTGAAACACCAAAAACAGAAGAAGAAAGTTAAAATGTGATTGACTGAGCAGAGAGTAGAATTAGTAAAAAAGGAATTAAATATTTTATGTTTCACACATCCATCATATCCATACCTGTCAACACTCCCATTTTTCCCAGGAGTCTCCCGTATTTCACACTCATCTCCCGCCCCCTCCCGTTTGGTTATTTCTCCTGGGAAACTTCCGTAATTTGTATGGCCCAAACCTCGTTATATGAATAAATCACATCAACATATTTTTCCAAGGTTGTCCAGTTGCCAGATCTTGTTTGAAACACATCCTACTCACACAATCGACATATCATACAAATTTCAACCCATTTGTGACCTCAACCTGGCAACCAACAACCCAGTTGCACTGTTGATATCTGTGCAGGTAGTAGACGTGGGAAGTTGAATCAAGCATCACTGGTAGATGGCAGGAGAAGACTCAGGTGGTGCTCTAGCGAAAAAAACTAAATATACATGTAAATTAAAAACAGCTGGACGAAATAATTTAATTTAATATCTCGAAGCCATATCGACAATGTCGGACACGGAAAAAATTTGTTACTCAGCCACATTAAATCACAATGGCACAATTTGTATGTATTTTGTATGTATTTGTATGTACTGTACACAATTTGCCTGCCTATGCCATCCAGCACCCCCCCCCCCCACCCCCCCCCCCCCCAGCTCAGGGGTCTCCCGGATTTTGTTTATGTTGACATGTATGATCATATCGCTTCTGAAGACATGGATTAAACAACTGGAGGCACATGGATTAGGCTACTTTTATGCTGAGTTATGTGATTTCTGGAGCTTCAATATTTTAGCACCGATTCATTTTCATTGTATGGACCAAAAGCGCTGAGATATTCATCATAAAATCTTAATTTATGTTCTGCAGAAGAAAGAAAGTCATACACATCCAGGATGGCATGAGAGTAAATGACGAGAGAATTTTAATTTTTAAGTGAAGAATTCCTTTTTAAGCATGATGTAGCCCCTGTACCAAACAACTTTTCCACGCCTGCTCTACATCCTCTATTGTGCAGGACATGACGTGCCAAGTGATCCTGTTAATTTAGCATTTCTTTGCATTCCTTGCATTGTTTGAACATGTTTTATGCACAACAATAATGCTTTGTCAGCATTAAGGGAAATTTAGACCTTACACATAAACTGATTTTAATGTAATTGTTTCATACTTTACGATTTAAAAGGCTGATCAGTGTATTGAAAATAACTTTTTAACCTTTTCATTTCTGTTAGCATGTCTCCCTATTATTTTTTGAATCAGATTAATGTTGTGTTTATCATAGATAAGTGATGTATTTTAAGAGCTGGCATACAGTGTTCATTATAATGGGGCATAGAATTTGCAACTCAGTACTCAATACTCACTACTCATGAGTACCTTTAAATGAGCTACTCTTTTAATCTTACTTGAGTAGTTTTTAGTACAGCTAAATTTACTCTACTCACACTACATTTTTCGGGAAGTAACAGTACTTCTACTTGATTTTTCAGTATTCTTTCCACCCCTGATGACCACACATACAGCTATCAAATGACTTCAGAAGACTTATATATAGTGTAAGTTTTATGGACTACTTTAATAGTACTTTAATGGAGTTTTTGTCCTTTGGGAACTCAGCAGTGTCTGTTATGTTCATATATGACTTCCTGTGGATCATAGACTCTTTCCAGACACACATATAATTCTCCTATATGACTTCCTGTGGACAGTACACTCTCTCTAGTTGTGAAAGTATGCACAGACACATAAAGATGGCTGAACGGCTTGCAACCACATCTCCTGTAGAGAAAGATAATGAAGCACTGTCAAGCTAATAAGAGTTCGGAGTGAGACAAGAACTAGACGAAGGAATGGAACAGTAATGTTACTGTGATTGTGTGCGTTTGGGAGCACACATTTGCATTGATGCACTGGAGAAAAAGAGTGCATGCTGGTTTGGATGAGGCATGAATAAGTTCAAACTCATGTTAGTTGACTTAGACACAGACACAGTAAGGAGCTCACTTAACAATGCGGAAACACGCCAAGCTCTGCTGTTTCTGCCACTGTCTCCATTTCATTATAAATTATAAATTATCAGTGCCAGGAACATTTATTATTATAATGCTTTCTCCGATGTACACATGTAAAATGTAAAAGGAAATATATGGATATTCAATGTTAGGGAAGCTACTTTGAAACTCAAATTTGCCAAGTTACTCATAATTTAAAATTAGAGAAAAGTTAAAAAAGACACTTACAGGCAACTAACAAAAGCAGCCAATTACATTCAAGCCACCTAAGCGAGCAATCTTTTCAAAAACCTAACTATGCAATGGTATATTTAGAGTTTATTTTAATCAGAGTGTTTCATGCAAACATGTTACTATACCTTTTGTAATATGATTTTTACACAGTGAGCTGAATGTATCGTAGCAGTCTCCTGGTGAAAAAAAAAAACTCTAGAGGTGCTACAACAACAATGACTTTTATATCCTTTCACACAAGTCACAAGTAAAAGGGCAGATTATCCATTCATAAACACTTTTTCCCCTGATCCTTACACAATGCTATGTTATTTATGCTAGGTATGTAACATGTACAATGCTACATTTTAACGTTTGTATTGCATAACCAACTAAATTTACAAGCTTGTTGCAGCCCAATCAAATTGCACAGCTCATCTGAGCCTAAACGTGAGCAAAAGTGTCATAAAAGCACCACAAAATTATGTGGTCGCTTCAGCAATTGCATTTTTCATTTTTTCATTTTTTTTCAGTTTAGGTTCTAGGTTTAGGGTAGGGAGGTAAGTTTTGTTTGTTTAAAACTCAGAGTGTTTACCTCCAGAAAAATGTACTCACTTTAAGTTATGCAAAGTGGACATTTAACAAAAATGACACCCTAATTTATCTAACTGAATCTAAAACATAATCAACAGCAGCATTTAATTAAATATTTTCCTGTTAAAAAATGACCTAATATGTCTAAATTTCTAAAACGCCTTGGTTGAAAACAACTGAATTACTGTCAAGCTACTGAAAAATGCAGTTAAGGTATAGCGGCACTAAGTGAGTAGTGCCACTACTTTTAGTTAGATACTCCCTCTATGCCAAAAGAAACTCTCTCGGGTAGGACTTTTAACACCTCTGCCAAGTTTCACCAAACAACTCAAACTACGGAGCTCAAATTTAATCCATGGCATTTTATCACCTTACCTGGGGCCATGGAACACATTCCATTTCCCAAAAATCTGACAACGCACAAACCCCAACCAACATAATCAATAAACCACACTGGAGAGGGTGTTGTAAACACCATCAGCACTTAGTAGCATTTGCAGCACTAGAGTGATTGATGGACGTTCGGTTGCATTCATTTCCATATATTTTCCCACTCTGTGATTTGACTGACCAGCACATGTTAATGGTTTATTAGACTTGGTTTAGCTGCCCACATACGGACTGACAGGCTTCCAATGCACTGATGACTGAAATCAAGGGCATGGTTGCCCCTATCAGCACATATATTTGGAATGAAATGCAGAGGTATTTGGCTTGTGTCAATAAAACCGCCAAGTAAATCCCTGTGCATGCAGCTGAAGGTTACATAGATCATTAACTCTACCACACTGTCCTCAATAACACAGTAATGAGTGAGAGATACTCTTTAGGGGAGATGTGTTGTTTAAATTGGTATCGCAATTTAAATGATTTCATGGTTCGGTATAAAATAAACTATTACGCCGTTATCCAGTGGCTCAAATACATGCTAATATGCTTGTGCAATAATGTTTGATGTGGATTTGATGATTTAGGAGCTCTGGAAACTGACTGTTAGGCTAATCAATTTATAGCCTACCTCCAGGAAGTCTGATTTCACTATCAATTTTTCAATGTATAACTCATTTATTGCTATAAAAGATACCAGGGCATCCAAACTTATATAAGTTTGAAAAGGAGGGCATATGGAAAATACTCATTTGAATTATTATAATTATTTTTAAATAACTGATCATGTGAAGTATTATCATTCCTCCTAACTGGAGCAGCTTTGGAATAGATAGAGTAAGGTGCTTAATACTTAATACTATTACAGCATCTGGGGGCCTGGGTAGCTCAGTGGTAAAAATGCAGGCTACCACCCCAGGAGTTCGCTAGTTTGAATCCCAGGGTGTGCTGAGTGACTCCAGCAGGGTCTCCTAAGCAACCAAATTGGCCCGGTTGCTAGGGAGGGTAGATTCACACAGGGTGATTGCTATAATGTGGTTCGCTCTCAGTGGGGCATGTGCTGAGTTGTGCGTGGATGCCACAGTTGATGGCGTGAAGCCTCCACACATACTATATCTCCCCGGAAGCGTGGGTTGACGGTCTCAGACTTGCCACAATCTGGGTGTCGGAGGACGAATCTGCCATCAAGACGATTTAGAGCGCATTGGGAATTGGGCAATCCAAATTGGGAGAAAAGGGGTGGGGAAAGCACCTTGTAAAATACATCCCTGATGTAATCTATTTAAATATAGTCAAATCAATTTGTCACATTAGACAGTCTCGTTCAAATGTTTAGCATGTAAAAGAGCAGTTTCAACAATTCCTTATAAAATCTCCTTTTGTGTTCCATGGAAGTCATACGAGTTTGGAACAACATTTCCCTTGTGGACATTCAAACCATTTGGAAAAGTGCAATTACATACTGTAGCCATAATATCTGTCCCCATATATATTCATTATAATTCACAGTTTAATATACAGCATATTACTAATGATGGAGTATGTGTGTTTAGGGAAAATACAAGTGTCTGTTTATCCTGTTTTAATGTTATAACTTTGTTCTGTGGTGTGTTTTAAAGATGTAAAATATCCTCAGGATAAGGCATGTTTGTGTTTTATGTTCTGTATGGTATGTTACGTGTTTGAGGATGTAGCTTGTTAACAGTAATTGGTTTATAATGTGTTCCTTCTCTGGAATGTGATGAAAATTTACAAAGTAATGATAGGGTGCTACAACCCCTCATTGGAACAATTGGTCAATTGGTCATGTGACTAGTACCAAGACCAGTCTTGACTTCTGGGGACTCTGCCTAAACTGAGTGTTTCATTTGCAAACACTAAAAAATAGTGGATTCCACTATTTTTCCCATTTTATTGGAAAAAATACAAAGACCAAATAACTTTCTTAAAAATACCAATATTGTCGGCCAACCAGCAATAACAAACAAATGAACTTTATTTAGAATAAAACTTTGCACTATTGTGCAATCTTATGGTTAGGGATTTGAACAAACCCTAAGGGTTACCATATTTTCCTAAATATTAGTCTCTTTTTATGTCATCTGAAATATCAGGAAGACTCGCAGACTTGAGTGATGACATTTATTTGATGAATATAAAACAGAAAAGTAATGTCTGGCATAGGCCCCGTTTGGCGGTCTGAAGAAGTTGTAGTACTCGGAACCGTCATATCCTGCCGGAGTTAGGAGGCAGAGACGAGGAGCCTACCCCTGTGGAGAACGGGACTCAACTGGTGGTGGTGGGGTGGTGGAGGTTGCCGTGTTAGCACACTGGAACAGCAATGTGATAGATTGTGAGCAGACTTATAAAGCAATGGCTTACATGCGATTGGCTTGGAGTTACCCAGCTAATGTTGCGATGATGTACAGCTGCTAGTCTTCCCGCAAGAAATACACTGCGCTTACATTCCTGTGGCTTACAGTCCAAAGTGACTTATTTATCTATTTTATGCATTATTTATGTAGGACAGTCAAACACACCACACACCGACACATACAGTAAACTAAACTCTTGCCGGTTTCTTTTCTCTCTCTCTCTCTCTCTCTCTGTCTCTCTCTCTCTCTCTCTCTCTCTCTCTCTCTGTCTCTCTCTCTCAACAATGCAATTTTCACCAGGTGTGACTTTATTTCTGGAAAATAGTTTTAATATTAATACCTCAAATCAGACAGGTTTGCTATTACTTTTCTGAGCAATCATGCTTGCAATAAAACAGGTCATAATATTATAAAGATTCTTTTGTCTTTGGTCAGGAAGCAACCACCCAGAACAGCTTAGCAGCGAGATAGCAAAGCCGTTGCTGGCAGTGAGTTATGCACGAGCAAGCACCACTCACACTTTCTTTAATAAATGTAAAAATCTACTTCACACAAGCTGGTTTTCTAATATTATTCTCTAGTCATACGTTCTTATTGCAGCATCTCTCTCGGGTAGGACTTTTAACACCTCTGCCAAGTTATTGCAATTATCACTGAACAAACCCTGAATTGCTGCAATTGACAAAAAACATGTGGTATATTATTGCTATGAAGTTCGAAAAATCACACTTAGCTTTTACAGTTTGTGGCAGCTGGGGCTTGGTCGAACGTCCGTCCGGAGAGAGAAAGCAGTAAGGGCGCTTACACCTGAGCTAGATTAAATCTAACACCTGTCTCTAATTCCAGTGAGCATGGGGAGAGCGGCATATAAACGGCCACCAGTGGAAAGGGAGAGAGAGTCAGAGATCGAGTGTCCCACTGAGTAGCTATTGTGAAGCTGTAAGCCCAGAAAAGTTGACCATTAAAAAGCCTTCCCTTTCACTGGAGAAACCTGGTTCCCTGTGTCCTCCTTCCCTCCTACTGTGAAGTCCGTTACACATTTTTTTCTCAATTGCTTTGGCTCAATGCTTGAATTAGATTTATTTTTTTCAAACCATTAAGTTCAAATCTCAGAACAATTATTATTTTTTTGTTCACAACAGATTTGAATTTCTTATTGATTTACCCAATTAGCACGTGTGCGAAAGAGTAAGTACAATTGTCTACAATTTGCACAATAACTAAATGCACATGGCTTGCTGATCAAAACTGATGAGTTGATTCTCAGAGAAATTGACATACTCTTCACAACTTCTAAAATGTTTTCATTGTGTGAGCCATCACATGCAAAGTGATCCATTCAATTAACAAAATATGTCAGACATACATGTATATGTTTTGTTTTTGTTTTTTTCCCATTAGTGCAGGGTTTTTGTTTTTTTTTGTTTTTTTTTTGCATAGATGTCATTTTGTGGCAATTTTCTGTTCACTATATATTACTTTACATGTAAGAAATGTGTACAAATGGACAGGCAAATCTGAAATTTCTGTTTAATTGTAACACATTGCTACAAAATTAAATGCACTGTATACATACCAATGTGCATATCCATTTTCTGTGTAATACAGTATTGTACAGTATTAAATTTTCCCTGTAAACATTTACCTACTGTTGTACCTACAGTGTGATACACAATAGCATTCAGCTAGACAAAACTGACACTCTTGTATAGTACAGTTAGCAGTCAGTGTCAATAAAAATGTAGAAAATTAATTAAATTTGTATAATTAAAACATCTAAAAAAAAATTTGTTTTTTACTCATTTTACTGACACATGAACTTGGTTCTGAAGCATGAACTAAAAAAAACTTTAAAAAAAAAATAGCCAAAGTGATTGAGAAACTGAAAAAACAAAACAAAATAAAAAAACAGCAGATACAACAGGATTTGTACCAGTATGAACTGCGATGAGGGCTGTAATGTCTGTAAATTATTACGACTAATGATAAATGTGCACACACACATGAAACATAAAAACATAAAACTGAATTTTGAACAGGGTAGTTAATGCATGTTTTTCTTTTCATCACTTGGTGTACTACACCAGCTTTCTTCATAATTCATAAATAAATAAATAAACAACTGTTTTTGTTTTTAGACTTTGCTTTACCGCAGTGCAAATTTAAAATAATGGCTTCCGTAGTGGAAAGCACATAAATCTCATCTATTAAAGATGAAATCTCAAGGAGATGAGATTTGATCTCTAATAGGATGGACAGAAAGAAATTCTGTTATTTATGAATAATATACATATATTTATCAGGTGGCTAGTTCTGTATCTAAAATCTGATTGGATAAGCCACGTTTGAAGTAAAATAGCCAATTTTTGCACACCTATGACAGTACATCAGTTAATTTCTGTAAATGTGAATTGTTGCTTGGAAATTGTAAACAACCTACATCTAATGAACTGCTTTATTAGTTGTGCTAGCTAAGGTAATTACAATTTAATTTTGATGCGTAATACCTTTTGTGTGATGAATGATACATTAAATCATGTGGCTTGTTGAAGAAATGTGTGCTATAACTTTTCTAAGCAATCTGACTTAGAGACATACTGGTGGGTGATAAAACAACCTGATGACACTGGAAATCAACATGTTGCTAATGAAAGTTCATGTACCCTGAAACCCACCTTATTCTGCCAAATTACTGAGAAGCATCACCCCGTCAAACATTTTTGCATCAATTAAAGTGTGATTACAATTTCCTCTTACACTACTGATGAAGTGTTGCACGAGCAACCTCAGAGACAAGGATACGTAACCCTGTTCACATAAACAATGGTGAGCATGATTCGGAGGTTGCATTTTCTCTATAAAATGATCTTTTTACTCCACTGAAAGTTAGGTTTAGGGTTTGTGTTTGGGTAAGGGGCAACAGTTAATGAAGTATGCATTCCTGTAATTCATTTCTCCTTTGGTGCCAATATGTGGACATTTAACCAGGAAACTGGAGCTCACATGTACCCAAACTGCCACTGGGAGCAGTGATTTGAGTTTTGGTAAGCAATAACTGAATTCAGCAACAGAAATTTCGACTTACTGCTTCCGAATTCACAGTGAGATCTGTCTGGATAAGATGGGTGAAAACGTCCCATAGATTCACATTGAAGAAGGGATCTGAGCATATCTTGAAACTTGGGTAAGCAATCACTCAGAAAACCCTAGCAACCTCATAGCAACTACATATCTATCAACGAATCAACCTCTTTTTCATCTGTCTATCCGACCATCATGACTGGCCAATAAGAATGAATATCAGTCAGTGAGCCAAATGAGACATTAAACTCTGTTGTTAACATGATGGAATGGCCATCAACACAGGAAATGGTGGTCTGAAACAGATGTAAGAGGTTATGAGGGTAGTAGAATCTAATCTGGACTTCTGTCTGAAATGGTTTTTAAGCTAGAACCAATAACAAAGCACCAAGAAAGAAAGTGGAAAAATCCAGGATAGGCGAAAAACGTCTCGGTTACGTATGTAACCTCCGTTCCCTGATGGAGGGAACGAGACGTCGTGTCGAAGAAGCGACACTAGGGGTCTCTCTTGAGCGCCGAAAGATGCCTCTGATCTATGAAAAAAGGCCAATGAGAGTTGGCGAACAGTATTTGCATACCCCGCCTCCGGATACGGATATAAAGGTGAGGGAAATATGCTCGTTCATTCAGGATTTTTCTGAGGAGCCGGGAGTGTTCCGGGCACCTCAGCGGCTCGGCTCAGCGACATGGCCGGGAAGACACGACGTCTCGTTCCCTCCATCAGGGAACGGAGGTTACATACGTAACCGAGACGTTCCCCGTCTGTCGCTCACTTCGACGTCGTGTCGAAGAAGTGACACTAGGGGTCCACTTCAAAACTCGCCATGCGCTGAGCCGTGTACGTGTACTGCTGACATAGAAGCGGGCAGGTATTTGTACGTGCACAAGCGACCAACTGTGTTCAGGCTGCACGTACTCTTCCCTAATGCCCCGAAAAAGCGTCAGAATCCTTTTGGTTACCCTAGGGGGGAACAAGGTGACGCTCCCAACTAGGGAACGGGCCAAGCCTGGCTGGGCCTCTTTTCTCTCTATGTTTTCTCGGCATAGAGCAAGAGCAGCCGGGGCCCTTACCGCATCGAGGGAAGGGGGTCTTATTCCCGAATCCCTATTCTTTTAGGGGGAAAAGACCCTGCGGAGGCCACACCCACCCGAAAGGGGAGGTAAAGGTGGCGAAATACATCACATGTTTTTTGTTGTGCATGTGGGAAGAATGGCACGGTGGTAGATCCAACCTCGAGGAGGGGGGAGTTGCTACAACACGGCGACCGGAGGGCAGCAAGGACTGCCTAAGGGAGACGCGGGTCAGCTCGTGAGGTGACCGTACCGTGGAAGTACACACAGAAGGAGTCCTGTAGGAGGCCTGATCTGTGGAGCACTTATTCCAGTAGGGGTAGCCCGGGGTACCCGTAGTGGACTGGACCAGCACGTTCCTCCGCTGAACTGCTGCGGGCCCGAAAGGCTAGGGAGGAATCAACCAGGGACCAAGGTCCTCTGGGACAAAAGCGCACTGTTTTGCCTTGGCAGAGGGGAAACGGGGCTGGAACAAGCGATTCACCCGGTCAGATCGTCGACGTGTACCGAGTTCTACGGGCTCGGACCTGAGAGAACACAGGACGAGACTGACTCAACCCTGGGATCGTAAGGGTGTTAGGTGCTGCCCAGCCCGCAGCTCTGCAAATGTCTGCTAGGGAGGTGCCCCTAGCCAGTGCCCATGAGGATGCCACGCTCCTAGTAGAGTGGGCTCGAACCCACAAAAAAAGGGGGGGGCACGGCCTGGGTGTGATAGGCCAACTGAATGGCATCCACCACCCAGTGAGACACCTCTGTTTGGAGACAGCGTTCCCTTTCTGCTGTCCTCCAAAGCAGACAAAGAGCTGCTCAGAGAGCCTGAAGCTCTGGGTGCGTTCCAGGTAGGCACGCAAGGCACGTACCGGACACGACAGTGAGAGGGCTGGGTCTGCCTCCTCCCGGGGCAGCGCTTGTAGGTTCACTACCTGATCTCCAGAGGGCGTGGTAGGAACCATGGGCACATAGCCCAGTCGAGGTCTTAGGATCAAATGAGTATCTGCCAGACTGAGCTCCAGGCAAGTGTCGTTAGTAGGGAACGCTTGCAGGTCCCCGACCCTCTTGATGGAAGCGAGCGCGATCAGCAGGGCCGTCTTTTTAGGAGAGGGCCCTGAGCCAACTGATTCTAGCGACTTGGGGGGGGGGGGGATCTCTGAAGACCGGCGAGGACCACCGAGAGATCACAGGAGGGGAACAGGTTTGGCCGGGAGGGGTTTAACCTCCGGGCACCTCTTGGGAACCTGACGATTAAGTCGTGCTTACCCAGAGACTTGCTGTCTACTGGGTCGTGGTGAGCTGCGATAGTGGCAACATACACCTTCAAGGTGGATGGGGACAGCCTCCCCTCCAACCTCTCCTATAGGAACAGGAGCACAGACCTAACTGCGCACCTCTGGGTCTTCTGCCCGGGAAGAACACCAATTCACGAACAGACGCCATTTCAGGGCGTAGAGTTGCCTGGTAGAAAGGGCTCTGGCTTGGTTGAACGTGGCTACGACCGTGGTGGTAGACCAGCTAGATCTTCCGCATCCCGTTTGGGGGCCAGACGTGGAGGTTTCCAAAGGTCTGGGTGCGGATGCCAGAGCGTGCCCCGTCCCTGAGAAAGAAGATCCTTCCTCAGGGGAATTCGCCAGGGAGGGGCTGTCGCGAGGAGTAAAAGAGGGGCTGTCGCGAGGAGTAAAAGGTCCAAGAACCAGGCCCGGGTGGGCCAGTAAGGAGCCACGAGAGTGACTTGCTCCTCGTCCTCCCTGACCAAGAAGGCTCACTGGGGGAATGCGTACATGCGCAGCCCCACCGGCCAGCTGTGTGCCAGTGCATCTGCCCTGAGGGGAGCCTCTGAGCGGGCGTACCAGAGCGGGCAGTGGGAGGTCTCTCGGGAGGCAGAGGGGTCTACCTGGGCCTTGCCGAACCGTTCCCAAATCAGCTGAACCGAGTGGGGGTGAAGCCTCCACTCTCCGCCAGGCAAGCGTTGTCATGACAGCGCGTCCGCTATCACATTGAGGTTGCCGGGGATGTGAGTGGCACGCAGCGACTTGAGTCGGTGCTGGCTCCAAAGGAGGAGACGACGGGCGAGTTGTGACATGTGACGGGAGCGTACGCCGCCATGGCGGTTTATGTACGCGACCGCAGTGGTGCTGTCCGACCTGACTAGGATATGTTCGTCCCGAATTAACGCGAGAAACTTCCGCAGGGCCAAAAGGACGGTCCACAACTCGAGGCAGTCGATGTGCCAACGCAGCTGGGCCCCTTTCCAACGGCCTGAGGCTGCGTGCCCGTTGCAAACGGCGCCCCAACCCAATCTGGAGGCGTCGGTCGTGTCCAGGACATGTCTGGACACCTGCTGTAGGGGCACTCCAGCCCGTAAGAAACAGAGGTCTGTCCAGGGGTTGAATGTCTGACGGCAGGCGGGGGTGATTGTTACCCGGTGCGTGCCGTGGCGCCGTGCTCGTCTCGGGACTCGGGCCTGGAGCCAGTGTTGGAGCGGTCTCATATGCATCAACCCCAGGGGCGCGACCGCCGCGGAGGACGCCATATGCCCCAGGAGCCTCTGGAAAAGTTTTAAGGGGACCGCTGTGCCTGGCCTGAAGGTGGCGAGGCAGTTCAACACTGACTGGGCACGCTCGTTGGTGAGACGTGCCAACATTGAGACCGAGTCTAACTCCATCCCGAGAAAAGAGATGCTCTGAACTGGAGTGAGCTTGCTCTTCTCCCAGTTGACCTGAAGCCCCAGACGGCTGAGGTGCATGAGCACCTGGTCTCTGTGGGAGCATAGTAACTCTCGTGAGTTGGCCAGAATGAGCCGGTCGTCGAGGTAGTTGAGTATGCGGATGCCGGCTTCTCGGAGCGGGGCAAGAGCTGCCTCTGCGACTTCCGTGAAGACGCAAGGGGACAGAGACAGGCCGAAGGGGAGGACATTGTACTGATACGCCTGGCCCCCGAACGCAAATTTAGTCGTGGGGCTGGAGACTGGTGGTCCGTGTCCAGGAAGCCGGGACTGCTGAGATCTGGTGGCAGAGTGCCGTGGGAATGGCATTTGCGGGCCAGGTGACCCAGAGACAAAAGGAAATAGCTCGTTACAGAGAATATGAGAATGTGAAAACTAATTCGACAAAAAATTCTCCTCCCGACCCTCCACCGGGGAGGGAGCGGTCTTAACACCTCCAGAGCTAACATCTTGGTCCCTGGTTTGAGCATCTATGGACAGCCTGGGAGCCCTCCGGGTCCTTGAGGGGGTCCGTGAGACGGGGGCGTCCGCTTCCTGTGGAGTGCTCGACGCTGGGGCTGAGAGCTGGGATGTGCAGTGGCCTCCGTCTGCCTCACCGCTGAGGACTGCTGGGCAGAGTCGTCAACGGTGGCGCCGAATGGACGGAGGTGGGAGACGGGGGTGTGGGAGAAGGTGTGCCTTGTCTACCTCCCGCATTTCGACCAGGTCCAGTCCACAGGTGCATTTCTGGACCACAAGGGGTGGCCATCGCCTGTTCGAGTGCCGGCGCTTCTGACCTCCGTGGCCCGGGGGCGCGGTTGGTCATCCAGCGCAGTTCCTGCAGCACATCAAGAACAGGACTACCCAAGGTGCAAGTTTTGAAGTGCCTTGGCCTGGCGTTGGTTGCAGGAAGGGCCGTGGCGTGCAGAGTGGAAGCGGTCTGGGACCGTTCCACCGCGAGGGTAGTGAGAGCGGAGGAGCGAAGAAGCCTTTGCTTTGCTCAACTCGTCGTGCATGTCCGGGAAGAAAGGAACGGGGGGGGGGGGGGGGGGGCGTGGCTGTGAGCGGCGCACCTGCCCGCGGGACCGATCAAGTAGCCCGGGAAAGCATAGCGGATCTCCGTGCGTCAGGCTCAGGCTGGGCGGCAGACCCGAAGGTGGCGGCCCAGGCGAGCGATCAGCATCCGATGCCGCTGTAACGCTCTCCGATGCAGCGGTGATGTCATCCAATTCTGAAGCAAGCAAGCGTGCCGGGGAGGTGGGCGGTTCGAGGGGGTTTACCCGGCGAACAGAGCCCGTCATATTCCCCCAGTCGCCTTCATCGCCCGCGGCGCCTGCGCTGATCCCGTAGGAAGAAGGCGGAGCGTGGGGGTCGGCTGAAGTGGCTTTCTCTCATTACAAAAGAAAGCCGTGCGACCGCAATACTATAACGGCCATGTTCTCACACTGAGAAGATGAACCATTGGAGAGAATGCTCATCCCGGGCTCAGACGGAAGCAAACAAGCGTGCCGGGGAGGCGGGAGGTTCGAGGGGGTTTACCCGGCGAACAGAGACCGTCATTATCCCCAAATCGTGTTCATCGCCCGCGGCGCCTGCGTCAATCCCGTAGGAAGGAGGCGAGGCGCGGGGGGCGGCTGAAACGGCTTTCTCTCTTTACAAAAGAAAGCCACACGACCGCAATGTTGCCATGGCTATGTTCTCACACTGAGAACATGAACCATTCATAAAACGCTGCCTGCGTGTGATCGCAGCCCAGGCATGCAAGACAGTGTTTTATGACCGAGAGAGGTGGGGAGAAATCACCGCATCCAGAAACTACACAGGGGCGGAAATTACATCTTTATAAAGACGCGTCCTGAAAAGGACGTTCAACGCCGCTGTGTAATGCTCTTTCAGAGAAATAAACTCTTTTACGGAGAAAATCACTCTTTCAACTCTTTTAAATCTGCGCTGTCGAAGCGCCCAGGGGCAAACTGCACGCCGGCAGTGAAGAGAAAAGCCGCTGTAGTGCGCCGTAAATCCAACAGCAAAGCAGAGCGTCAGAGGATCAGAAGCAGGATCAGTTGTGTTACTCGCAGCTGACTGCATACACACGACCATCGGCTCCGAAGAAAATTACTGAATGAACGAGCGTATTTCCCTCACCTTTATATCCGTATCCGGAGGCGGGGTATGCAAATACTGTTCGCCAACTCTCATTGGCCTTTTTTCATAGATCAGAGGCATCTTTCGGCACTCAAGAGAGACCCCTAGTGTCGCTTCTTCGACACGACGTCGAAGTGAGCGACAGATGGGGAACAGAGGATACTCATCCCCATTATGTGGGCACTCTCTCTAAATGTTATTAATGTCCCGTGACTGAGATTCAACACACCATGAAGACAGCACTGCCAATGTTCTGACACACATAAACAGTAAATCAGATTTTTTTTCTCCATCTTTCCGATGATCAAACCAGTAAAAATATATATTAGATCAGTTTCTCATGATTTCAGTGTAAATTTATGTAAAAGTTTAATGGGGTCATTTAATTTGGAGAATGTTGGTCCCATTATTTGGTCTGAAATCTTTCAATGCATTAAATCAATCAATGCAGTATATCTTAGTTCACAATGAACATGTTTTACATCCATCTGTGATGTTTTTCAATAGTTTTTCTGTGTAAATATGCACTAGACGTACGTCTTTGAACATTGCAATGCATCTTGCAGTTTTTTTTAATTATCTTGTGCAGCCACATTGGTAACACTTTAGAATAAGGTTCCTTCGTTAATGAATAACTACACAGGAACAAATGAGTAACACAATATTAACAACCTAGTAACTGTAACAAGTAGAATTAGGTACTGCGCCTTTAAGATGGAACGTACTCTTTTACTCCCTCACTCAGAGTGGGCAGTTGATATGGGAAGAGTGAGCTGTGAACATCGCATGTATGCGTGCAAGCCCGTTTTGTATTTCTGTTGTTCTTATTCTTTCCTTATTTCTGTTCAGTAACACAGTTGTTGTTTGCTGTGTGTTTTGCAAACTGCCCATGTGTGCGTGGGACCGACGACGACGCTGATAATAAATCACCACGGTGGAATATCAGTTACGTCTTGTGAGATTTTGCTTACACCTGACTACAACCATTTAGGCAAGCTATCCGGCCCCTTTTGATTAAGAGCGTTACATAACTACTATTAACTAACAAGAAACTCAGATTAACGAATTAGTAAGTAATAGCACACAGATGAAAGTGGTAGTTCACTATTAACTAATCAATAGCTACTATTTTTTTAATGCTTCCCAGAGAACTACTGAAAAAGTTTCATAATTCATGCAAAACTAATCAATAACTAATGCAGGACAAATGGCTAGCACTACATTAACATTTTAACTGCTACGGTAAATGAATACACAAGGTTGTTTACATTATCAATATGTAATAGCATAGCAACCTTATGATTTGGGAAAGCTGTCAATAATTAGCTTATGTTGTCTCCTAGAGAACTATTTATCAGCTGAATAATTTTTAAGAAATGGATTTTTAAATGCAGTTGTCGGGACCTTACTTGTCCTGTGGCCAATTTTCCGGCATTCTTCTGGACTGGCATTGAATCACTAGTCATGGTGACTACTGGAACATATTGAGTCATCAGCCATCCAAATACCATATACAGTTATTTTATTATTTAACCTACCTTTCAAAAAAATATGTTTTTATGTATGTCTCCTAGCTCATATATACATATATGTGTGTGTGTGTGTGTGTGTGTGTATATCTTGTGAATTATTAGAAGATTCTACATTTTAGGATAGGCTTTTCATTAGTAACTACTGTAATAATCATGGTAACTTACTAGTAATGACTCAAGTGTTACTACATACTTTTATGGGAATTACAAATTATTTGGATCCATATTATAAAGTGAAGATCATGGTAACTAACTAGTAATGACTCAAGTGTTACTACATACTTATAAAGGAATTACTAATTATTTGGATCCGTATTCAAAAGTGAAGATCATGGTAACTAACTAATAATGAATCAAGTGTTACTACATACTTCTATGGGAATTACTAATTATTTGGATCCGTATTCTATAGTGAAGATCATGGTAACTAACTAATAATGACTCAAGTGTTACTACATACTTATAAAGGAATTACTAATTATTTGGATCTGTATTCGAAAGTGAAGATCATGGTAACTAACTAGTAATGACTCAAGTGTTACTACATACTTCTATGGGAATTACTAATTATTTGGATCCGTATTCGAAAGTGAAGATCATGGTAACTAACTAGTAATGACTCAAGTGTTGCTACATACTTCTATGGGAATTACTATCTAAAACATCACCAAAAACCTCAAAAGCTTAAAATGACTTCAGTGTTTGGTTGCACATGATATTTATTCATCACGACTGGAAAAATTGCTGATTTTAACAAGACGCATGGAACAAGCAAGAGCTAAAGTGGCAGTGTGTATAGCCACTTGGCCATATTTATGATGGCTGACTTTAAACAGTAGTCATGGAACACGAAACAATAAACAGTTAAAGTGACTGTGTGTATAGCCACTGGGCTAGAACATGCATGGAATGGTATTTATCATACAAAGAAACACACATACACATGCATAAACAGCTTTTTTTGTCTCTCACAAAAGTCTATAAGCAAGCCAACTTTCTTTTTTTTTCAATGGTGCTTTGCACTGGCTCCTGTCTGCATAAATCTCTGCACTGCTCTGCAAAATCAGACAGTTTCTGTCCTCTTTAGAAGGTGCCTCGCAAATTTTTGTAGGCCTCTATGTCACAAGCTTCGAGCTCTGCAATTGCAGCAGTATCAGCAATGGTCTTTCTATCCACGCCACATTTGAAGTATGCCTGGGTTTTTGTTGTCCCACCTTTCAAATAGTCCAAGACCTTGTTGTACCTCTTAATGGCTTGCTCTGGAAGAAAGACTGACAAAGAACAGAGAATAAACCATTAGTGTGTTATGCTAATGGAATGTATATTTTATAAATGAACGGAAGTCAGAAGTCTGCTACAGGGAATTACAGCCTAAAGGTCTTTGCTTTGTTGTATGTTGAAGGCTCTAGGAGGAGTTTTTCTTGGAAAATTAGAGTCTCAGAAGAAGAAGAACCATAATAATAATAATAATAATTTTAAAGTGCCCCTATTATGCTATTTTAAAGATTGCTAAATTGGTTTTGGAAGTTAGGTTTACATGCATCCAAGGTCAAAAAAAACACTGTAATTTTCATTGCAGTATTATCTCTCTCTTCTCATAAATGATTCGGTCTCTCTAAACCCCTCTTTTCTTTTTTCTTTTTTTCTTTTTTTTATTGAGCAAAACACAAATTAACAAAACATAGCAGCTTATACATACACACATATATACACATGCATATACACGTAACAAAACACTAAATAATAATTAAAAAAATAAATAAATAAATAAAAATAAAAAAAATACAAAAATTACAAATGAAAACAAAAAAAACAAAAAAACAGAGAGAAAAAAAAAGATAGTAGTGTCTACATGTATTGTGAAAAGTTTAAGGACTAGGTTAATTTAATGTCATATAATAGTAATCATTATTATTAATTACATTTTTTCTGGTGATGTTGTGGAGAGAGAGAAAAAGAAAGAGAAAGATATAGAAAGATATAGATTTAAACTTAGATAGATATGGAATAATCAGTTATAATAATAATAATAATAATAATAAAATACTAATAATAGCAATAATAACAATAATAATAGTAGTAGTAGTAGTGGTAGCAGCAATAATAATAATAAAAATAATAATAGCAGTAGTAGTAGTGCAAACAATAACATCATCACAGCTTTATGAAATTTTAAACTAGTCAATAAAATGATCGCTGATATATGAAGCTCTTTCGGTCCGGTGGCCGCTCCACCACCACCGGCGGGCACATCCCCCCGGCCCCCCCTCCCCCGGCAATCCCAAACCAGCGGTTAAGCCTCTGTGCACCGCTATGTCTTCCTCCACAAAGGACACTGGGGCACCACGACTGGCACCTCCAAATCAAGCTCACCTGGTCTGGTTGTGACCTGGCAGATGACCAGATATCATTGTTTGGTTGACCATTTTGTTTTTACAATCTTTTGCTGGAATTGTGGTGTGCACCAGTTAACTCCCCAGCCAGAGACACCACATCCAACCCAGATAGCTCTCCGACACATCATGTTAAAATAAGAGAAGGGACCGCCGGACAGATGTGGCAAAGGGAGGGGCCAGGTAAACCAAAAATTGCACAGGTACTGCCCATGCCGACAAGACGTGCCAAACGCATCCACCGACAGTACTAGAGCAGCCCCCAGACCCAGACAGCCAATAAAATATATAAATTATAAGTGTATAAATATAATGTTTTTGGAATTGGGTTTTATAGGTGTGGCAGGTGTGAGGGATGATTAATTGTTCTATACTAATATAAATATCAATACTACCACCACTACTACCCATCAACAATAACAATAATAGCATTAACCATAATAATTACATGCATCATTTACATGCAAAGAAAATAAATAAAATATATTATAGCATATAAACCAGCCCCCCCCCCCCCCCTTATTAGAGCAAAGTATGGAAATACAGCAAAATAAATACGAGATAAACAAACCATTAAACCAAAAACAAACAAATTGCATGATATTACGTGAAGTGTGTGTGTATGTACTGAAGAGAAAATTAAACAAATAAATAAATAAAAATAAAAAGCTCTCTTTTCTGAGAGCCTACTGTAACACTCAGCCTCTCTCCAAGCAGGTTACACCACAAATTATAATTCGAGGGGAAGAGAAAAAAAAAACCTTTTGTATATAAGTGTAAAATAAACTTGTTCACATTGAAAACAAAAAAAAATAAACAACAAGATGGATGGATAACCACAAAGTGTATTAAATAACCAGCACCAACAATAATTACAATATATACATTGAGTCCGGTAAGTGTGTGGGTTTCTGTCCAATGTGTGTGTGTGTAGAATCGGCCCCACCGGTAAGCCAACCAAAGTCCGTGCACGGGTATAGGAACAGCGCTGTCCTGCGTAGCGATCCCCCAAGGTGAAATAATCCAATTGAATAAACCTATTTCCACGTGGAGTTCTTCCTACTAAGTCTCTGAAAAGCCCCTTCAGCAGAGCGATCGATCGCTAGTTCCACGAGCCAATTTTGTTCCTCTCGCTCGCTCTCCTCTCTCCCCTTTAACCCCGATTCCCGGCCCCAATAAACGGAAGCCGCCGTCCTTCCTTCCGCTGATTAGCCTGACGTCACTGGGGAATTCCCTGGAGCCTTGCGAGCTCTCGCAATAGTAAAACCAAAACACTATAACACAAAGACTTGCGGGCAACAAAACATGGTAAAAATAATTATATAATTACAGCTGTCTTACAAAGTATAAAATTTATACTAAACAGCCATACAATTATTAAACCCTATGTGGCCAGGCTACACTACTATGCTCTAATTTGTCAGATGGCCCAGTCTGTTGTGATCGACAGCGCATATCAGAAATTAAATTCCATTACATTACACAGTAACGATGGCATCAGTTTAACCGTTTCAATTCAAGTCCTTTGCAATTTTGACAAATTAATACAATCAACACTAACTTCAGAATTATTCTAAACAAGTCTTACTTGAAATATGTGCCCTACACTTTTCTTGATCATCTTAGCTCTACTCAAGCACTGTTGTCAATTCATACAACTTAAAGGGTTGGTTCACCCAAAAAATAAGATTCTGTCATTATTTACCCACCCTCATGTCATTCCAAACCTGTAATAATTTGTGTTCATCTGACAGCTTTCTGATCCCTCCATTGACAGCTACACAACTACCACTTTCAAGGCCCAGAAAGGTAGTAAAGACTAGGGCTGTCCCATAATATTCAACAAATCGTTAGTCGACTAAAAGAGGATTAGTCGGTTAGTCACTGAAAAAAATAAAAACTTGTGGCGAAGTCACGCAGTCTGTGAGGGACAGATTGTTAACGGCGGGTGCTTGTGGTATTAACAGTATGTCAGGCAGGAAATCCAAATCAGTGGTTTAACCTCAATTTATGAAGCCACGTGTTAGATAATTTTGTCCCCCAATGTGTTTAATTTATTTTCTTGATCTGCAATCCCCGTCTCGATACGGCTCAGCTGAGGGAAGAAAGAAATGACACGGACACCCAATGCTATCAAATCCTTCTTCAACGTTTATTGTTCAGCACTTCGTTATATAGTCCAGAAAACCACATTCTACTGGACACACTGGACTGGCTCATTACCTTATTTGGTTGTGACATACATTTCTGAGCTACGTATGAGACGTGAGAGTAGAGACAATAGACCAATTCTTATAGAACATCTTTCAAACAGGAAACAGACACCAACAGGAAATGTTTAAGAGATGCCTCCATTATTCCAAATTATTATAGAAATGTGACATACATTTCTGAGCTACAGTACGTGAGAGTAGAGACAAGAGACCAATTCTTATAGAACATCCTTCTAACAGGAAACAGCTGCAGTTTTGCTTTGTGATGACACAGCAAGCTGCATCACCCAGAGAAGTTGGTTGAGAAGTCTTAATTATTTCACATTGCCCACTTTGATCCTGAAAGGATCACATAGCCCTCTCAACCAACTTCAGTATTAGGGATACGAACGTAATGGAGCATAGCAATATTATGTCTGTTTATCATCACATTCAACTTCTGCATTAGTAATTGTAACAAACATGGGCCAAATAATAACATAAGTACAATGCATCCAGCAATCGATATAATGGAGGACATCCAGGGTGCGAACCATCCAAACATATTGAAAAAATTCCCCCATATTCCCTGATGACCGGCGTTATCAGCTAATTCTTTATTCAACCTATCCATTTCCTTTAATACTCTCGTGAATTCTCCATCATCATTAGTGTGACCCGGGATGTATGTACAGCATTTGTCACCAAACATTTTACATACTCCTCCATCCTTAGCCAAGAGGTAATCCAAAGCTATACGATTTTGTTTAGTCATTTCACTTGTGGCATGTAATTGTTCTTTCACCAAATCAAAGGCCCGTTTAGTTTTATTAAAGAAACGTTGCTGATTATAATATATGTAATTGATCCATTCAGTGTTTTTATTTGGGGTTATCCATACAAAGATGGATTCAAAACCACTGGCAATTTCGTTTCGGGCTTTAAACTGGTTTGGAATACCTCTAGGCTGTCCAACACTGTCTAGATATACTTCAGGGTCACTTGAGGCATCACCTTCTAGGTACCTTCGTGTCCGGGTACTTACCCGTACCTTCATAACAGAAACATCTTCCTGTAACATTACCATAAAACATAAACCATCAAATGGGGTGGGGGGTGCAACAAGAAGTTTCAAATCATTATCAGAACATACCCACCACATATCTGCAACCCCCCTCATGTTGTGGAATATTCGTGTGGATACACCGATGCTTTGATATGAATAAGTTTCTACAGCCTTGATCCACTTCACCTGAGAACAGTATTTGATCCGAAACAATTTTTTATGTAACGAAGTTCTGTTACCCGTATCTGAGAATTTATAACATTCAGTCTTCTTAAACTTAACCCAAGAAACTAGCTTAGGTGGACTGGCACCTGGCACTGGCCAATTTGTACATTGAGAACTGTCCAGTGTAGTTTCGTTGACATGTCCACTGGCCCTGTAAAGTAAACAGTTAAAAGGGCACATTGACTCATTCTGAAGCGCTGTTATGGCATCACGGTCAGTGCAAGTTCGAGTCGTTTTGTTAGTTCCAGTTAGTGGAAGATTGATTGTATAGTTTAAACATGGAGGCCTCCTCCTAATCAGGTTCTCCTGATGAGTTAAACATGTTGATGTATTCATTGGTATAGGGATGACATAAGAAATTGATGCTGGTGATCTGGAACACACTATACATTGTTTACCACCAGCGGTGTAGTTCATCCACAACCACCATACATTATTTCTAGGAATTGGAATTACACGTGTGGCTCCTTGCTGTTGTATTGATACTGAACGGGCATAGGCAAGCACGACCACCTGCCATATGCAGAGTGTCAGTAGGAATGTCCTCATGTTGACTGTTCCGGGTCCCTCCTCAGGTCCTCCTAATTCGCAGATTCCCTTTTGGACACTGGCGCTGCGTGTTCAGCTCCTCCAGTGCTTTCACCGTTCACCTTGAATCAGTAAGGCCCTCCTCTGGAGCAAGCTTCACGCGGCTTGCATGGATCCACTGTGGTTGAAGGTCAGTTAGCACCCCCGTTCTAGTCACAGCCAGTACAGTACTTGGGCCCAAATACTTCGGTTCTCCTAACTTCGTTGGTTTCAGACACTTCACCAGAACCTGCTGATTTGGAACAAATGGATGAGTAGGACTTTCTGCAGGCAGAGGGAGAGAGAGAGAGACATCACCATTTATGCCATTTAATGTCTTAATGAGGGAATCCACATATTCTGCAATCACCACCTCCGTGTCACCTGTGGAGAGAAAGCCAGCGCGGCCTTTGACCCAAGGGGTTGGGAAAGGCCTACCCATTAGTATTTCAAATGGAGAGAATTTAACAACAGAGGATGGTGACATTCTGAGTTCGGTCAACACAGCCGGTAGAACATCAACCCATGTTCTTCAGGTTTCGGTGCAGGCTTTGTTCAATCGTTCCTTTAATGTTCAATTTGTCCTTTCCACAACGCCTGCCGACTGTGGGTGGTAAGGTATGTTAAAATGCCAATTTACGTTCAATTCCTTTGCGAGTAGTTGCGTAACTTTGGACGTGAATGGAGTGCCATTATCACTCTCAATAACGGTTGGAATGCCGAATCTTGGTATTATTTCTTTTGCCAGAATTTTTACCACTGTTTTAGCATTTTCCCTCATGCACGGAAAACCTTCTGTCCACTTAGAAAAACGATCCACTATTACGAGTAATAATTTGTTGTTCTTGCATGGCGGCATATGTGTAAAATCTATTTGCAGGTGTTGGAACAGCAATTCCAGGTGTGGTAATGAGTCGTGCTTTGTAGATTTGTGTCTGTTATTCTGTGCGCACGTTAGACATGAGTCTAGGATTAATTTTACTGCACTTCGTACCCCACTGATGCAATATGTTTGATTTATTGACTGTATAAACTTTTCTTTTGAAATGTGAGAGATACCGTGGTAATGTCGACATAGTATTACTATTGCGGTTTTGGGCAGAGCCAGATGTCCTTGTTCATCCCTTAACAAATTATTCCGGTCTGGTTTCACTTCATTTGAGGCCCAATGTTGAATATCAGATTCAGATGGATTTGCCTGCAACAGTTTTATGTCAATGTCTCTTATCAGAGTTGATTGCATCATGGAAACTCTCTCTTCAGCTCGATTCAGATCTGGGCTTACTACAACTTCCTTCACAGCCCACTTTGCTACCTCATCAGCTAATTTATTTCCTCTCGCCTCTTCCAGTTCCCCTGTCATGTGCCCCGCAACTTTTATTACGGCCAATTTGGCAGGCAACTGTGCTGCTTTCAATAATTCTGAAACCAGGTTATGATGTCAAGTCAAGTCAAGTCAATTTTATTTGCCTTTCACAACACACATCGTTTCAAAGCAGCTTTACAGAAGTTCAGCATTAACAGACAATAAAAATGTAATGTCTATAAAGTCGATAAATCATCATCCTTGTGCAGGGCTCCAAACTGCGACTAAAAATGGTCGCATTTGTGACCAAATAAATTTATTTGTGAGTGTAATTTCTGTCAAGGTCGCCATTGGCGACAGTAAAAGTTTACTCCCTTTGATTTTAAAATTTGCATTACATTTCCCGAGATACATTACAAAAGTTTATATCAAAGAAATAGCGGGGAAAACGGAGTTCATTGCAAGAACTAACCATTTCAAAAAAGAGACTGTTAGAAAACACGGTGACAGTAACAAGCATAAAAAATGCACGTGATCACAAAATTGCGAAGAATGCTCCACAGACTACACTGTTTGCGAGCTGCGGGACGAAAAGGAATGGAAGGAGTTAAAAATGAAAAAAATTTGGCGCCTGTTTTTCCCCCTATAGGAGCCAATCGCTCCTTAATTGATTTTTTTTTTTTTTTTTTTTGTTTGGAGCCCTGTTGTGGAATTAGATAAGATATGATTCTTTATCGTGTTTAAAAATAATCAAATAATAATTGTATTAATAACCCCAGTGAGCAAGCCGAAGGCGACTGTGGCAAGGAACACAAAACTCCAAAAGATGATGGTTAATGGAGAAAAATAACCTTGGGAGAAACCAGACTCACTGTGGGGGCCAGTTCCCCTCTGGCTAACATCATGAATAATGTAAATAAGAATTATTTATAGTTAAAAAACATGATTTAAAAAATTATTAAACTTATTAAGTGCTAAGGGTCAGTATTTAGACAGTGATTGTGTTTGAACTGCAAGATTAGTGACCAGTGTCTTTGAAGTCCATCCTTGATTAAATTCCAGAAGTTCACTTAGATGCAATTGTCCTTGTTTGGCTGATGAAGGCTTTTGTTGGCAATAGTTAGTCTATGTATCCCATTTCAAGATCGTAGTCCATGGTGATGGGGCATCTGAAGTCTCCGTGAGAGGCTGGATACAAACTGGAGCTGACGAACGCTATTTACCTCGGGACTGGCGTCCCGAGATAACAGCAGAAAAGCAGATGGGAAATAATTAGCATAGCTGATGTTCATAATATTAATGCATTATAACTGATTCAGCAGTAGTATAAAAAGTAAGCATTATGTGAATGCTTGGTTAAAGAGATGCGTCTTTAATCTAGTTTTAAACTGGGACAGCGAGTCTGAGCCTCGAACAATATCAGGAAGGCTATTCCAGAGTTTAGGAGCTAAATGTGAGAACGCCCTCCCTCCATTAGTGGACTTAGATATCCTAGGTATGACCAGAAGCCTCGAATTTAGTGATCTTAAAGAGCGCGATGGATTGTATGGCGATAGAAGATCCGTTAAATACACCGGAGATAAACCATTTAGGGCTTTATAGGTCAGTAGTAATACTTTGTAATTGATACGGAACTTAATAGGTAGCCAGTGTAGAGATGTTAAAATCGGTGTTATATGATCATATTTTCTTGACCTAGTAAGAACTCTAGCGGCTGCATTTTGGACTAACTGTAGCTTGTTTATTGAGGATGCAGGGCAACCAGCTAATAAAGCATTACAGTAATCTAGTCTCGAGGTCATGAATGCATGAACTAACTTTTCTGCATCAGAAACAGATAGCATGTTACGTAGCTTAGCAATGTTTCTAAGATGGAAAAAGGCTGTTTTCGTAACAGATGAAATATGATTTTCGAAAGTCAAGTTGCGGTCTAGTATAACACCCAGGTCTTTTACTGTAGTGGATAATGTAACAGGACATCCTTCTAAATTAAAGTTGTATTGTAAGGGATTTTGTGGGTAGTTTTTTGGACCAATAAGTAATACCTCCGTTTTATCGGAATTTAATAACAGGAAATTACACGTCATCCAGCATTTTATATCTTTAAGACACTCTGTCAAGTTAGATAAGTTAGTGTTTTCATCTGGTCGTGATGAGATATATAATTGAGTGTCATCAGCATAACAGTGGAAATTAATTCCATGTTTTCTTATAATTTTACCAAGTGGCAGCATATATATTGAGAATAATAGGGGGCCTAACACAGATCCTTGTGGCACTCCATAGTCTACTGACGTTATTTTTGATTTTTCCCCATTTAAACAGACAAAATGGTAACGGTCTGATAAGTACGATCTAAACCAGCTTAATGCCTGTCCCTGAACACCAGTGTAGTTTTGTAGTCGATCCAAGAGTATTTTATGATCTATAGTGTCGAACGCAGCGCTAAGATCGAGTAGAACTAATATTGAGATGCAGCCTTGGTCAGAAGCCAAAAGTAAATCATTTGTAATTTTAACTAGCGCAGTTTCTGTGCTATGATGCGGTCTGAATCCTGACTGAAATTTTTCATAGATATCATTTTCTTGCAAGAAAGAGCACAATTGAGCGGACACAACTTTTTCTAATATTTTAGACATAAATGGAAGATTTGAGATGGGTCTGTAATTTGCTAGGTTATTTGGATCTAATTGTGGTTTCTTAATGAGAGGTTTTATAACTGCCAGCTTAAATATTCTTGGAACATGACCTAAAAATAAAGACGAGTTAATAATATTGAGAAGAGGCTCTTCCACTACATGTAACACATCTTTCAGTAGTTTAGTGGGTATTGGATCTAGTAAACATGTTGTTGGTTTAGATGCAATGATAAGTTTATTTAGCTCTTCCTGTCCTATAGTTGTAAAGCGGTGTAGTTGTTCTTGAGGGGCGATAATTGAGGGTGAGTCATAAGACACCAAAGATTGTACATTAACAGTTGTGTTTACAATTGTGTTTCTGATGTTTTCTATTTTCTCAGTGAAGAAATTCATAAAATCATTACTGCTAAACTGTAACGGAATATTTTGCTCAGGTGATCTCTGTTTATTTGTTAGTCTAGCCACGGTGTTGGTGATCTCTGTTTATTTGTTAGTCTAGCCACGGTGTTAAATAAGAACCTTGGATTATTTTGGTTATTTTCTATTAGTTTGCGGAGGTGCTCAGCCCTGGCTGTTTTTAGAGCCTTTTTGTAACGTGACATACTGTCTTTCCACGCGATTCTAAAGACCTCTAAATTAGTTTGTTTCCATTTACGCTCTAAGTTACGAGTTTCTCTCTTGATAGCATGCGTAGCACTGTTGTACCATGGTGCTCTAGTTTTTTCTCGAAACTTTTTTAATCTAATTGGTGCAACAATATCTAATGTACCAGAGAAAATGGTGCTCAAACTGCTAGTCATTTCCTCTAGTTCAACTGTTTGTTTGGGTTCACTGAGCAGCTGAGATAGATCAGGTAGGCTATTTGAGAATCTATCTATTGTGGTTGGAAGGATTGTTCTGCTTGGTCGATAACGTGGCGCAATATGACAGATTTCAGTGGTACGTAGTATGCAAGTTACCATGTAATGATCAGTGACATCATCATTTTGCGGTATAATATCTATATCGGTTGGATTGGTTCCATATGATATAATTAAATCTAGCATATGATTTAGGCGATGAGTGGGACCACTGACGTTTTGCGTGACCCCGAAGGAGTTTAACAAATCTGTAAACGCAGCCCCTAACGCATCATTTGTGTTATCTACGTGTATATTAAAATCTCCAACAATTATTGCTTTATCGACATTGACCAATAGATCTGATAGAAAGTCTGCAAACTCTTTTAGGAAATCAGCGTAAGGCCCTGGAGGTCTATATACGGTAGCCAAGGCTAGAGATAATAGGGATTTTTTTCTTACATCTGAGAGTGTAACATTTAGCACAAGTACTTCAAACGAATTAAACCTGTGACCTATTTTCTGAGTAACATTAAGAATATCTCTATAGATTGTTGCAACACCGCCGCCACGACCAATCAGACGGGGCTCATACTTATAACAGTATCCTGGCGGAGTAGACTCATTTAGACCGAAATAATCATTTGGTTTAAGCCAGGTTTCAGTAAGGCAAAATACATCAAAACTATTATCTGAGACCATTTCATTTACAATAACCGCCTTAGGTGTGAGCGATCTAATGTTTAGAAGACCTAGCTTTAGAAATTGTTTTTGTTCACTGATATTGAGATTTTCTGGTTTAATTACAATTAGATTTTTCCTAGATCCTACAGTAGATGTATTGTTTGGCTTTACTAAACGAGGAATAGACACAGTTTCTATATAATGTTCTACATTGGTACTTATATCAATTAAGTTGGGACAGCAAATACTGTGATTTGGACTTTGACTTACTAGTCATATGGTGTGTAGCATCTTGGAGATGTTGTCCGACAGAACAGCCGCTCCGACTCTACTGGGGTGAAGGCCATCAGGACGGAAGAGCCTAGGTCGCTCCCAAAACAGATTCCAATTATTAACAAAGAGCAGTCTCTGTTCATTACACAATGACATTAACCATTCATTTAGAGCAAATAATCTACTGAACCTTTCTTGTCCTAGTCGGTACGTGGGAAGCGGTCCAGACACGACGATCGTTGTTTCTGGCGAAGTGCTGCGTACCGTCTCGATCAGGCTCCTGTAGTCCTTCTTCAGTACCTCCGTCTTCCGCAGCCTGGTGTCGTTCGTTCCCACGTGCAGCACGACAGCTCCGACGCGCTCGTCACCATTCAAGATCTCGGGAACCTGCGTAGAGACATCAAGAACACGAGCACCAGGAAAGCAGTGAGTGCG
The DNA here is from genome assembly GCA_032164185.1 of Moxostoma hubbsi. NCBI lineage: Eukaryota > Metazoa > Chordata > Actinopteri > Cypriniformes > Catostomidae > Moxostoma > Moxostoma hubbsi. The sequence continues at coordinate 4,180,373 of JAVLUX010000027.1, read as the reverse complement.
CACCTTACCTTTGCCAGAGAGAGCGCGGACATGACGGACGGTCGAATCGCCGATGATCACGGCGTCGTCGCGCTCCGACTCGCGAAGAGGTGAGAAGCGGTTCCGGGTGGAGATCTCGAAAGCCGGGAGGGGTGGGGAGGTCCTTGGTCTGGTCCTGGCTCGCGTCTTCCGCCGTGGAATCACCCAGGGTCCATGGTGATGTGTCGGTGCCGGAGTGAATGAAGCCAGGGAGGATCGCGTCCTGTGCAGAGAAACACACGGAGTAGACGAGGTCGGAGTCAAAAAATTATGAACCACTGACCTGTGAGCATCTGCGCGTGATGCTTCAAGCGCGGACCGCCGATCTCGCAGCTCGGCCTGTCTCTCCAGCAGGTCGTGGATCTGCCTCTCGACGGATTCCAGCTCCAACTGCACCGAATGTAGTTCAAAGATGTCTTCACCTGCACACAGAGGTAGAGTTAGACACACATCCACTATATTCGCCATTATAGCAGATGTGCTATAATGGCGAATTATAGCTTTCAGTTATACAGGTGTAAGTAAGACGATCGATAGGCGAGAGACCACACGTGCAGTGCTAGCGGGCTAAGAATAGTAACGGAAGTTCGGAAAGTTGGATATAAGTAGCGATATCAAAGAAATCTGATTGTTTTTTATAAAGACTAGTATCGGAGATATGTTCACACGTTTGTAAAGTTTAAAATTTAGGTTTATGAACAAATGTGAAAGAAGAAAATCAAGGATTGGGGATCAATTCGACGGAGTTATCCCAGTAAGCTTTTGTGAAGGTTTACGCATGCGCGTAATGATGTGATATAGGTTTGCCTTCAGCTGTCTTAAAATCTCTTTCCTCCCACATTCGAGCAAAATCATGTATCACCCCATAAGCATACTTCGAGTCTGTGTATATATTGATTGATTTACCTTTAGCCAATTGGCATGCTCTGATCAACGCAAACAACTCAGCAGCTTGTGCAGATTTATATGGGAGCGAATAAGCTTCAATAATTCGATTCGGAAGTTCTGTTACAGCGTAACCACACCAGTATACAGAATCATTTGGCTTGGAACAGGACCCATCAACATACCAATGGTCCCCCTCCTCCAGGGCGGATGATGAAACATCCGGCCTGCAGGAAGTACATGTTTTCAGGCGATCAAAGCAATCATGTGTATCGTTGGAAAATTCACCTTGAGTCAGCAATTTGTGTAATGATAATGTCGGGCCGTGTACATTGGAAGTTGGTTTAATGGTCAAATTAGCAGTAGCCAATAAAATAGCTTCATACCCCGATCGACGTTGGGCCGTCATGTGTTGTGTTGTAATGTTGTGCATGATAGTTCCTACCTGGTGGGAGGTGTGGACAACTAATGGATGTGAGAGTACAATACGTTCTGCATGTTGTACCATCAATGCTGCAGCAGCCACTGCTCGTAAACATGCAGGGAGGCCTTTGGCGACTGCGTCTAAAGTTTTTGACAAGTACGCCACTGGTCTATACGTTCCGCCATGGGACTGTGCAAGGATCGCTGCTGCTGTGCCAGATGCCTCGTGCACGTACAGATGAAAGGGTTCATCATAATTCGGTAAGCCTAGCGCAGGTGGAGAGGTGAGGCTGTTTCGTAGATGTTTGAAAGCCATTTCCATTTCAGCAGTCCACTCTATTGGTTCTTCAGCCTTTGAGAGTGTTGCTTCTCTCAGTATTTTATCATATAACGAGCAGTTTGGCACCCATGCTCGACAATAGTTCACTAAACCCAAGAAGCTTTGCATTTGTGTTTTTGTTTTAGGGCATTTGAAGGCAGTAATTGTTTTCACTCTGTCCTTGGAGAGACGTACTGTTCCTTCTTGTAACTCATGACCCAGATAGTTGACATTCGGTTTCACCCATTGTAGCTTCTCTTTTGATGCCTTGAAGCCAGCCTTCGCTAATACATTGCACACAATAGTTGAAGCAGCTGTGCATGACTCAATGTCCGGTCCAGAAACCAGGATGTCGTCAGCATATTGCAGCAGACAAGTCTGTGGTGGCAGCTTGGTACCTTTGAGAGTAGCGTGCACTACAGCAGAGAACACAGCAGGCGAGTCTCGAAATCCTTGAGGCATTCGAGTCCAAGTGTACTGTTGGCCTCCATAGGTGAATGCGAACAGGGGCTGCGTAACTGTTGCAACTGGCACACTGAAGAAGGCAGAACATAAATCAATAACAGTAAAATGAGTGTGATCTGCCGGAATTGAGTTAATGATAGTGTGGACATCGGGTACCACAGGTGACAATGGAATAATTAAATCATTAATTTTCCTCAAATCTTGTGTTAAACGCCATGTACCATTAGCTTTCTTTACAGGATTAATTGGCGTGTTGTATGGTGAGTGTGTAGGTTTTAAAATACCTTGTGACAGGCATTGCTGTATTATTGGGCCAATGCCTTGTTCTTTTTCTTTGGAAAGTGGATACTGTTTGCAGTATACTGGTAGGTTAGAGCAGAGTTTGGCAACGTAGGGTCTTACGTCAATAAGGCCTGCCTCATCTTTGTGGGCGGCCCATAGCGCTGGGTCTACATTGAGCATTTCCTGTTTTGCAGCAGAAGTGCTGACAGACGTTGAGCTGCAAACTTCTCCGCAATGACCTGTATACACAGACTGACAGTATACTGAGGGAAACAGTAATTGTAGTGAGTTAGAATCAAAAGTTAATTTTGCCCCAATTTTATGCATCAGATCACGACCCAGTAGGCAGAATGGAGAGTCAGGCAAAATCACAAAATCATGCATTTTAAACAAGTTTGGGTTATCAGGAGATGTTACGGGTAATTTTGGTGTCATCTGACACTTAACGGGAACGCCATTAATTCCCACAGAGTTTATAGTGCGTCCCGTAATAGAGCCCTCATAGCAATGTGCTGTTAATGAACTTTTAGATGCGCCAATATCAACCAGAAATGTATACGGTTTGTGGTCAATATTTAACGATATAAAAGGCAGCGCTGAGTTATCGAAACGCAGCGTTGATGCTAATGCGTATGCGGAGGACTCAGTGCTCTGTGGGCTACCCTAGCGGGGTGTCCATTCTGTGGGGTATCGCGGTGTGGAGCGGTTTTGTGGGCCAAATTCTCATTGCGGTTCAGATCGCGGCGGTTCAGATCGCGCTAAATGTTGACTCTCATTTCGGTTACACCAATATGGTTGTCCCATATCTTTCATCATTTTACGACAATCTCGCTTGAGATGTCCCTGTTTTCCGCAATAATGGCATATGCGAGATTCATTCATCCGGGCCGTATACTGCACCATTGCGGATGCTGTTTTCGAGGAAGAACGCTGACAGCCCTCAAAAGCCCCTGCGGTGGACAGCTCACGAAGACGTCGTCCGAATTAGGGAATTGTCATTGCGGTCAAACCAGCAGTTGTTATACGAATTAATCGAGCAGTTTCAGGGTCCATGTTATTCAAGAACGTGTTTATAAATAGAATCTCTTGATCATCATCAGTCGAAAGGGACGATTCGTCTGTCCACGAAGCTTTAAACCGGGCAAAAAATGCCACTGGACCTTCGTCCCTTTTTTGTTTCGTATTAGCCGCATGTGTAATATCTTGTCTGGATGCGGCCATGCCCTGCAGGAATTTAAGGAGGTCTCTAAAAAATATTGGCAAGGCGTCATTGTCTCCCCATGCCCAGTCTATGGTTGTTCCTTTAAAGTATCTTCCTGACCTGGTTCTTCCGTCCTCTATTCGTGGTTGATCGAATTTAAAATCCAGCAAAGGCACTTTTTCAACTACGTCCGGAGGTAATGTTTTGGACAATATGAATCTATAATCGCGTCCGGTTAGTTGACTGTACGTTGTAAGTTTCTTTAAAATATCCACATATTGCAGTGGAGATCTTACTGGGTCGGGTAATTCCTTGCATATTGCCAGCGCCTCTGACATTGTTAGTGGAATGATTTTATATCCATCTGGGCACTGGACAAAAGGAAATGCAACTGTTGTATCTTCACTCATACCTTTCTTTGAATCGGAATCATATACATCCGCGGCTGCAGCGAATGAGTTACCCTTTACTGGGGTCAAATCAGGATACAACAGTGCACATGGTGTCTTTGGGATGTTAGGGGTTAAAGCTTTGTTCACTACAATATCATATTTAGGCAGTTGTTCCGACACAGCGACAGCTGCGTGCATTTGATTAGCTTCTTTCCATTCAGGACCTTTGTCCCAGAATGGTTTCATTTTCTTCCATACCTCGTATGATTCCTTCATGTATTTATAATCCCATTGAGGATCCCCCCACCCTTTTTTAACCATAGATTTTGATTCGCTCATAAATCGATCAATAAATGAGCCATCTTTAGGATATGGATCTAATTGTGTTTTCCCTTCTGACCATCCGGCCAGATTACTAATATAAGGTTCAGTATTGAAACCCTGATTATTACGAAACATCCACTGTTTTGGAGTTTCATTCGATAACGGGCGACTTATTTCCTGTCCCATAATGCCACCCTTTTAATAATAATAATACAAACAATTTCCCGATCGACACGGTTCATGCAGAACAATAATGCAGATCAAATTCTCTCCGTCTTTTTATAGGACAATTCCCGTCCTCTTCTTATTCATACCAGAATAAGGATATCCTTTAAACTACCGCTGCGGTTGTGGGGTTTTTTCTATATTATAATAGAGCAAAACCCTCCTTCCTATTTATAATAGGGCAAATTCATCTCTTCGACAGAGGCCCCCGAGCAGAGTTATTAACGGAGTTAATATCGAGCCAAATTAAACTACGTTAAACTACGTTTTGTTCAATCTCTCATCAGACAGGAAAACTTGATACTTAAATCAGTCTTACCTTGTCTGGAGAAATCCCGGACGAGCCCCCAAATTGTTAGATAATTTTGTCCCCCAATGTGTTTAATTTATTTTCTTGATCTGCAATCCCCGTCTCGATACGGCTCAGCTGAGGGAAGAAAGTAATGACACGGACACCCAATGCTATCAAATCCTTCTTCAACGTTTATTGTTCAGCACTTCGTTATATAGTCCAGAAAACCACATTCTACTGGACACACTGGACTGGCTCATTACCTTATTTGGTTGTGACATACATTTCTGAGCTACGTATGAGACGTGAGAGTAGAGACAATAGACCAATTCTTATAGAACATCTTTCAAACAGGAAACAGACAACAACAGGAAATGTTTAAGAGATGCCTCCATTATTCCACATTATTATAGAAATGTGACATACATTTCTGAGCTACGTGAGAGTAGAGACAAGAGACCAATTCTTATAGAACATCCTTCTAACAGGAAACAGCTGCAGTTTTGCTTTGTGATGATACAGCAAGCTGCATCACCCAGAGAAGTTGGTTGAGAAGTCTTAATTATTTCACACCACGTGAGTGCTTTGTGTGTGCTGTAATTTACAACATAGTTTACCTCATCAATACAACATGTATGCATTGTGGTACTCTCATGAACACACGCTGAAGATTAATATTTTGTAAATGTAGTAGATTATGTTCATAAATTGAGGTTAAACCAGTAGAGACACATGGATTACTTTAATCATGTCTTTACCACCTTTCTTGAAAATGCTAGTTGTGTAAGCTGTCAATGGAGTTAACGTCACCGTTTCCTTCATTTGTTGGACAAATCTATGGAATTTTACTTGCTTCTTAAATGATCCCTCAAACAGGAATGAAACCATAGACTCCATCAGACCAATTGCAACAGTCTCTCCATCCACATCATTGTCTATAATATAAAAGAGATAATGAAATGTATAATTTAATTACCCATCAATTAGAACCATGCACTAAACCAGTGTTTTTGATGCTGAAACACTGCACCACTGACTGTAAGGTAAAGTATACACACAAAAATAGTAACCTGTGGGGAACACTTTACAGAGCTAACAAATTAATTCTGAAATTAAATAAAGATTAAAATAACAAAACATGAAACATACATGAACACAGAAATAACAAACAGCTAAATGCAATAATTGCTGTGGCATAATTGTAAACAGAAGTCCAAATGGCAATCAGTGATTTAACAGGACACAGCTTTGGCATCACTGTTATTTTTGTTAGTGGATAATGCAAATTATAACCTAACTATAATTAAAAAAATAAGTATTTGCATTTATTTTGGATAATGAAGTGGACTTTTAAAATTGAAAAGTAATGCTTATGTACATTTTTATAATTTTTTATATCATCAAGTGTGTTTGTAACAATGCAATAAATATTCGTACCGCTTTCTGTGCTGTCCGTTTTACTTTAATTAGTAATCACTTGATTTTCTGTTTGACGGCCGTGTATAATCTGACCGTGCGTTCAGACCAGAGGCGGTGAGAGCGTCAAATCGACCAGAAGTCATTCATTTTCTATGACAGTCAGCGTCTCTTGGCGGCGAGAAGCGGCGCGGCGTGTCTTGGGCGGTGTGGGCGTCAGAGGAAAGTTCAAGTGCAACCAACATTATGGTAATGAGCTGTGACGGGGTTCGGCGGTAACCTATTGGTTACCGCTAGCGAAGTCTAGAGAACACCACCGTGTAAACTTTGGTTCCCACTAAACATTAGTTCCGAAGACAAAATGGATGAGAAACTGATTATTGCCGTTGCGGGTTTTCCCGTAATATTTGATCTGTCCCCGTTTGCTTACAGTGATATAAATAAAATAAAACAACGATTCGTTTAGTGTCTGAAATTGTTGATGTTCCAGGTGAGTTGATGAAGTGGATATTATGGTTTATATAATATCATATCAAATCAAATCACTTTATTGTCACACTACTGTGTACACGAGTGCAACAGTAGGTGAAAGTCTTGTGTGCAGTTCCGAGCAACACTGCAGTAATGACAGTGACGAGACATAAACCACTTTACAATAACAACATATTTACACAACACAATTTACATAACAAATGTACACATACTTACACAACAATTTACATATCAAATGTACACAATACACACAATGTAGAATACACATACACTAGATAAGGGTATAAATATATATATATACACTAACTGAATTGGGAGCGAGAATATATTTGACAGAATGAGGATTAATTAAAGTGCAGTGCTGATTGTAGATCGTGAGAGATCATGTGTTCAAAAGTCTTATTGCTTGGGGGAAGAAGCTGTCATGTAGTCGGGTGGTGCGGGTCCTGATGCTGCGATACCGCCTGCCTGATGGCAGCTGTGAGAGCAACCCATGACTCGGGTGGCTGGAGTCTTTGATAATCCTCCGAGCTTTATTCACACACCGTCTGTTATATATATCCTGGAGGGAGGGAAGCTCACCTCCGATGATGTTTCTGGCAGTTTGCACCACCCTTTGCAGGTCTTTGCGGTTGTGGGCGGTGCTATTGCCGTACCAGGCGGTGATGCAGCCAGTCAGGGTGCTCTCTACAGTACTGGTGTAGAACCGTGTGAGGATGTGTTGGTTCATTCCAAACTTCCTCAGCCGTCTCAGGAAGAAGAGGCGCTGGTGAGCCTTCTTCACAACGGCCTCAGTGTGGACAGACCATGTGAGTTCCTCAGTAATGTGGACACCGAGGAACTTGAAGCTGCTGACTCTCTCCACCGGTGCTCCATTAATGGTGATGGGGCTGTGTTCTCTGTCTTTCTTCCTGAAGTCCACCACAAGCTCCTTGGTTTTACTGACGTTGAGGGAGAGGTTGTGCTCCTGACACCAGCGTGTCAGAGTGTGCACCTCCTCTCTGTAGGCTGTTTCATCATTGTCAGTGATCAGACCTACAACCGTCGTATCGTCAGCAAACTTAATGATGGCATTGGAGCTATGTGTCGCCACACAGTCATGCGTGTACAGGGAATACAGGAGTGGGCTGAGAACACAGCCCTGTGGGGCTCCAGTGTTGAGGGTCAGTGATGAGGAGATGTTGCTGCCCATTCTAACCACCTGACGTCTGCCTGACAGGAAATCCAGGATCCAGCTGCACAGCGAGCTGTTTAAGCCCAGAGCCCGGAGTTTCACATCAAGCTTGGAGGGCACTATGGTGTTAAATGCTGAGCTGTAGTCTACAAACAGCATTCTCACATATGCTGTGGCATCATCAGTGTAGCGGTTGTTATGGTAGGCAAACTGTAATGGGTCCAAAGAGGTGGGCAGAACAGAGCAGATGTGATCTCTGATCAACCTCTCAAAGCATTTGCTGATGATGGGGGTCAGAGCAACAGGACGTCAGTCATTTAAGCAAGTGATTTTTGATTGCTTCGGTACAGGCACAATGGTTGATGTTTTGAAGCATGTGGGGACTACAGACAGGGAGAGGGACAGGCTGAAAATGTCCGTAAAAACACCAGCCAGTTGGTTCACGGATGCTCTGATGACGCGGCCCGGAATGCCGTCTGGACCCGCGGCTTTGTGGATATTCACCCGTCGGAAGGATCGGGTTACATCCGCAACAGAGACGGAGAGTGAACCAACCTCTGTAGTATCGGCCGCGAGTGCTCTCTCCGCAAGGGCGGTGTTGTTGTTGTCCTCGAAACGAGCATAAAAAGTATTAAGCTCGTCCGGGAGAGAGGCAACGGTGTTCATGGCGGACTTTCTATTCCGTTTATAGTCCGTGATGGTGTTAATTCCCTGCCACATACTTCTGGAGTCAGTGGTGTTGAACTGTCCTTCAATTTTGTGCCTGTACTGGCGTTTGGCTGTACTGATGGAGTTATGGAGGGCATAACTGGCTTGTTTACGCTCCTCCGCGTTCCCGGAATTAAAAGCGGTGGTCCGCGCAGTAAGTGCCGCGCGAACATCGCCGTTAACCCAGGGTTTCTGGTTGGGGTAGATCCGTATAGTTTTTGTCGGAACAACGTCCTCTACGCACTTCCTGATGAAACACGTTACGCTATCAGCGTAAACCTCGATGTCGTCATCGGAGGCAGACCGGAACATCTCCCAGTCCGCGTGATCAAAACAGTCCTGTAGCATAGAGTCTGATTGGTCCGACCAGCACTGGATTGCTCTGAGGGTGGGTGCTTCTCATTTCAGTTTCTGCCTGTAAGCGGGCAGAAGCAGAACGGAAGAGTGGTCGGATTTGCCAAATGGTGGGCGGGGGAGGGATTTGTAGCCATCCCAGAAAGGAGAATAGCAATGATCCAAAACCCGGTCCCCTCGTGTGTTGAAGCTGATATGTTGGTGGTATTTTGGTGCTATTGTTTTAAAGTTGGCTTTGTTGAAGTCCCCGGCAACAATGAACGCAGCCTCAGGGTGTGCGGTTTCCTGCTGACTTATACTCCCATACAGTTCCCTGAGTGCCCGGTCTGTGTCGGCTTGTGGGGGGATGTACACAGCAGTGATAATGACCGCTGTGAATTCCCTCGGTAGCCAGAATGGTCGACACAGAAGCATGAGATATTCCAGATCAGGAGATATAATAATATAATATATAATAATAATAATAATATATTAAAATATTTCATGAGGATATACGCTACTTGTGATATGTCATTAAAAAGATACCGGTCGACATGTCTGGATGTTTTGTGGCCCCTTTAAATATAGTTCACAAAACCAAGCATTCTCAACGAACGTTGCCGCCTATTTCAAATACGTCAGAGCGTCCATGAATTTTCGATAGCATTGTTGGCAGGGCAGCCAGAGCAAATTTTGATGCTCTCGCCGCCTCTGGTCTGAACGCACGGTGAGTTGAAGCGTTGCGTTGGGGAAGTCTCATGCGGACTAACAAAATGTCGCAATCCCAACGGCAGGACATTTTTGGTCTCAAAATGTGAAAACTGATATAACCACTAATTACAATGGCGAGCCCTGCAAATATATAGTGTTTGCCGCAGATTTTATTTAAAAAAAGTTGTGAAAAAGGTATGAAAGTTTATAGTCTATGGATAAAGGCCGTTCTATCGGGAAGACACGCAGGCTTGAGTGAGGTTTAAGATGCCATTTATTTGATGAATGTAAAACAGAAAGTAATGTCTCTCTTTGGCGTAGGCCCCGTCTGGCGGTCCGAGGGAGTTGTACTCGGAACCGTCATATCCTGCCGGAGATAGGATGCAGGGGCGAGGAGACTACCCTCGTGCAGGACGGGGCTCAACTGGTGGTGGGGTGGTGGAGGTTGCCTTGTTAGAACACTGAAACAGCAATGTGATAGATTATGAGCAGACTTATAAAGCAATGGCTTACCTGCGATTGGCTAGGAATTACCCAGCTAATAGTGTGATGATGTACAGCTGCTAGTCTTCCAGCTAGAACTACGCTGCACTCACATTTGTCACACCGAGAAGAATCCTCGAGAAAAGCCTCGAAGCCTCGATTTTTTTTTAAACCATCTCAACATGTGACAATTAACATACTCACCCTCAAATTTTTTCTTCTCCTCTTCAGAGAATTCTATGCCAAACTGCAATAGCTCCTTTATTAATTGAGAGTTAGACAGTTTCCCCAAATCCATTTTGAATGTCTGAGGGCTCTTCCCAATCGGCCAGTAACGTGACTCGAGTGCTTTTCGCGGGCTTTAAGCAGGGGAACATAAAATTAGACAAAATCAACAGAACTTGCCATCATATGTGAACAAAGAAGAATATATAACATCATCATGCATTTACCTGAAAACTGTGTGCTCCAAAAATGCCCGACGCTGGAAATCGTGTTCTGAAGTTCTGTCAGAAGAACAGATCAGGACCGCACCCAACAACTCACTCAAGCCAAGCGGGAGATTTTCTTACAGTGATAACAACCGTAACGTATGCATAAGCAATAAATATGTTTTGAATGTTTTGTTGCCGTTCAAATATGTCTGTTTTGATGCAATGGTTAAAAATGTATTAATTTGATAAAAAGTTTTTAAAACAAAAAATTTATACTAGCTAGTTTACAACAAACATGAATCATTATTTCATGTTTAATATGGTGTTTTGATGTTATCATGAGCTGACATACATTAAATTAATAAAAAATAATAAAAAAAAACAGACAAGTTATTCTAGTTGGAGCTCAACTGTAAAAAAAAAAAAACAAAACAAAAAAATTCCAAAGGTACAAAAATGGACCTTTCACATCCAACCTTAAAAAGTTGTACCTTTATAAGTCGTTTTGGGAAAATAATTGTACCCTAAGGACTTATTGTGGACCTTTAAAAGTACAGTTATATATTTTGTACCTATAGGAACAAAATTGTACATTCACTGTACCTTTTTTAGACAATAAAGGCAATAAATAGTTTTTTCCAGTTCAGGAATCACATGGTTTTATGTATATGTGAAGCTGTTACATTAAATGGAAATGGTACCAGACGCTTAATAAATAATTGTAAAATTTATAAATGTTTATAAAAGTTACTTGTTTCATGCCTCATGTTTAAAACAATTTTTCTAGTCATGATTTGTTCAACCAAACACTAAAGACATTTCAAGCATTTGATATTTTTGGTGAACTTTGAAATAGTATACTTTTAGAAAATCTCTTTATAAGTATGTAGTAACACTTGAGTCATCATTAGTTAGTTACCATGATTATTACAGTAGTTACTAATGAAAAGCCAATCCTAAAGTGTAGAATCTTCTAATCATTCACAAGATATTCACACACACACATATACACACACACACATACACACACACACACACACACACATGTATATATGAGCTAGGAGACATAAATAAAAACATATTTTTTTGAGAGGTAGTTTAAATAATAAAATAACTGTATATGGTATTTGGATGGCTGATGACTCAATATGTTCCAGTAGTCACCATGACAAGTGATTCAATGCCAGTCTAGAGGAATGCCGAAAAATTGGCCACAGGACAAGTAAGGTCCCGACAACTGCATTTAAAAATCCATTTCTTAAAAACGAGAAAGTCTCTAGGAGACAACATAAGCTAATTATTGACAGCTTTCCCAAATCATAAGGCTGCTATGCTATTACATATTGATAATGTAAACAACCTTGTGTATTCATTTACCGTAGCAGTTAAAATGGTAATGTAGTGCTAGCCATTTGTCCTGCATTAGTTATTGATTAGTTTTGCATGAATTATGAAACTTTTTCTGTAGTTCTCTGGGAAGCATTAAAAAAAAGTAGTTATTGATTAGTTAATAGTGAACTACCACTTTCATCTGTGTGCTATTACTTACTAATTTGTTAATCAGAGTTTCTTGTTAGTTAATAGTAGTTACTAGGTTGTTAATATTGTGTTACTCATTTGTTCCTGTGTAGTTATTCATTAACGAAGGAACCTTATTCTAAAGTGTTACTGCCATGTTTTCAATGCACCCACAGCTGCATCCAACCCCTAGGCAAAACCTGCGCTCTTATTTAAGTGTTGTTGTTATTTTTCTTTATTTCAGCAGATAGCTTGCTTCTGTAATGTAGGCGAGGAGATGATAATGTGTGATGAACCCAAGTGCAGTTTTATTTACAAACGTGACATCCAGAATCCCTAACTACAAACGTGAACAAATACAAAAACATGAACTACTTAACTAGAGTTGACTTGGCATAAACATGACCTGACGCGACTCGACTTGACTTGACTTGAACCAACATTACACAAACAAACGAAACCTGACCCTGGACAATGGCAAACATGAGGCTTAAATACATGGACAAAGTTAACCAATGACAAGACTGAAATGATAACAAGGTGAATAGACAATAAACCAATGAAAACAAGACACATGAACATGTAGGGAAACATGAAATCGCATGACCAGGGTACCACATGACATGAAACAATGAACAAAAAAATTTAACCGTACAGCTTCATATATTCGGTACTCAATTCAACTGAACTGTGCAAATTCATTTTGCTGTTTATTCTTGATTTCCCCAACCATCATCTTGTTTTTATGTCTTTGGGGTGGAAAACTGAAAAAAGTTTTCAAACAACAAATGATTAGTATGGATCTGATCATAGAGGCAGAGGCATTCACATTATAGTCAAGTCATTCTTAGTTTTTGTAAACTAACTGTTCCTTCAAAATATTGTTTGCAACAACTTTAACAGAACATAGTGTAGTTGTTTTTATGCTGTATGTGCACTCAGGTTTAATCAGCCTCTTTCAAATAAAAGTAAATAGACTTACTGAACTGGCTGTGAACCTGGTAAAGTTCTCTAATGAGGCGTGTAATCATTTTCTTTCTGTTTCTCCACCAGTTTTGGCCTGAAAGCTTTACTTAACCCCAGTTTACCAGGGAAAACTTCAAAATCATTCAAAACACTTCACTCTCTGAGAGATGAAAGTAACAGCTCATTCTGAAGACTCCCCAGGGTACCAACAGGTCCATGTTTCAAAATGAAAAGGGTCTAAAAAAACGTAGCTAGCTCAGCTTTCTTTTCTGTCAAACTTTTAAATATGCTTAATAAAAATAAAATAAAAATATGTCTAAATATGTTTCAAATAATGAAATGACCAAAAAAAAAAAAAAAAAAAAAAAAGTTTGACAACTCAATTACAACTCAACAAAATTAGTACATTTCCATTAAATAGAACTGTTAGAGGTGTGTCATGAGCCCTGCATTTAATCATGTGTAGGATATGAATTATAGATATCAACAATTACATTTATTTACTAGTTACAATGATAATTGAATTAATTACTGTTAGTGAAAGTGTAATTTTTGTATCAGTAATTACATTTGTACTTGCGAGAAAAACTTAAATTCCTGATATAAAAAATAAACTTTCAACAAGTAAAAAACATAATTCTTGATATCTGTAACTGCATTTTCACTGGTTGAATTTCACAAACATCTGTCATTCACTCAATTACAGATATCTGTTACAGGAATGTGAGGTACAGATAACTCACTTACAGATATTTGTAATTCATTTTTACTACTTAAAGTTTCAATTTCACATATCAGCAATGCACTACTTGATACCTTGACTTCTTGATCTTGAAATATAATTTTTTTATATCAATAAATCACACTGTTACTAGTGCAAATGTCCAATACAGATATCAACAACTGATTTTGTATTTATTTATTTTTATAAACTCTTTATATCTGCATTTAGTTTTTTTAAAGTGGCAATGTTAATTAATTTTTTTTTTTAAAAAAATCTATATTGTGATTAGCCGTTTAAGAAACCTTTAATTACTTTTAAATTTCTTGATAAATGAAATCGATTTCCAGATATAAAATGCCAAATCTAACATGTTGAAATACGTTTACAGATATAAAAAAAAAAAATCAGCATTTTATTTTTCTAGTTGCCATTCAATTGTTTTCAAGGAATTAGCATTTGCAGTAGTAACAATGTAATTTTATATATACTGTGTATATATATATATATATATATATATATATATATATATATATATATATATAGTTATAAAAAGTTGTTTTACTATTGAGAAGTACATGCTGATATGTGAAATTGGAATTTAAATTAGTAAGAAATTAATTATTTGTTTCGAATAGGGCTGAAGTGTAGATTTTTGTGAAATTCTAGTGAAAATGCACTAGTTGAAATTCCTTTTTTAAAATAAAGTGTGTTTCTTTCAGTGATTAATGGCACTATTTTTTATGTCAAGAATTAACATTTAATCTAATAACTGATATCAAAAATTAATACTTTCACTAGTGGGTTTGCCACTCCTGTATATTTAGGAATTAGCATTTTAAATAGTGAAAATGTTACTGTTGATTTCTACAATTTATATCCTGCATGTGATGAAATGTTGAAAAGGGTTTGTGATAAAAGGTCAAGTGTGTCATTTCTGCACCGCTATAGGCACCAAAAATAATTGCAAAAAGTAATGATTGTTTCAAACAGGTTTCACAGGCAATCTCCCTATCTTTCATTGGTCAACATACAGAGAGTTTTTGGAGAGGTTAGAGAGGTTTTGGATAGTGGAAGTAAACGATTGCAGGGTAAACTTCAACAGCGATGAATGGGAGTGAATGGGAGAACACAGCAAATTTTATTTTCACTTACCCATTTGCTCCAAGAGCAAAATACAAAAATCCACTATTACATGTGAATGACTTTCCTAAGAAAAAACAATAGAGAGCAGTGGATTAAGACCAAAGATACTGTCACTCTCTCAGTAGCTGTATTAGAAACCCACTCGCAACTGTAGTAATTCATTTTTAAAAACTAATTCCAGGGTAATATAACAATAAGCATAATGTTATAAATTTACACTCAATATTTAAAAAATGTATACTATAAAATGTGTGCAAGATATATGCTGCTAAATAAGATGGAAACGCATCATCACAGTCTGTGAAAAAGGTTTATTGCTGTGTCAGGATGCTCAAACAAACAGAACAATATTTTGATAGCACACCAGGAATCAACTTGCGATTGGCTGATTTAAAGTTGTCTCTAGATATTAAGCTAAGATAGGAAAAGTATTTTAACATAAAAACAATGCAAACATCACCTTTGGGTAAAGATTTAAATGGTAACTTTTTATTTCGTTTAAGCCATACAGCAAAGGGCAAAGAAGCTTCATCCTCTTTATCAATGCAAATAACGACAGATAACCATAAAATATCTGAAGCCATGTGTATAAGGATATATGCAGATGTGTAAAGTCAATGATGTAGAAAAGTCAGAAAGAGACATAAGTGTGTGTGTGTGTGTGTGTGTGTGTGTGTGTGTGTGTGTGTGTGAGAGAGAGAGAGAGAGAGTGAGAGAGAGAGAGGAATCTCAGGCCAGTTCCTGTCATCATCTGCCTCAGGTAAGGGGCTTTTATCCAAGAGACAGTGCGATAAAGAGATTAGAAGTAATTACATTCAAAGGAACTTAAGGAGTGAAAATGAACAACTTCAGAGTTGAAGGTCTTAACCAGGAAAAGTTCAGTGAGTTAGGAAAAGTAAAGTGATAGAAGGTCGAGAAAAGAGGTTGTTAATAACTTCTGACAGTAATAAATGCTTTTCTTGATATGAATGTCTCTATACAATATACTAATCCTTAAGCAAGCACTTACAGTTTATTTAAAGTGACTTATAGTACAATCCCAACAATTCCCTGGACAAACCAGAGGTTAAGTGTTTTGATCCAGGGAACAATTGGATCCAGTTCACCGAGAAACCCTTGAAGGATCTGAATATTCAACCTTTCACACACCAAAAATAGTTTCCAAAAAGTCTCACCCTTGTGTCTGTAACAGATGGCGCTCAGACACAGGAATAGTATTAAACCAGGAGGTTGTGTTTATTCAATAAAAGTGTTAATGGAAAGGAGATGAGTATCTGAAGTGCATGGAGCTTGGGCTGACTTAACTGGAGTGAATGAGCGTGGAGCTGGAGAATGAGCATAGAGCTTGAGTGTGGAACTTAGGCTGACGTCACTGGAGTGAATGAGCATGGAGTTGAAGAATGAGCGTGGAACTTGGCGTGACGTCACTGGAGTAGATGAGCGAGGAGCTGGAGAATGAGCGCGGAGCTTGGCGTGAAGTAACTGGAGTGAATGAGCGTGGAGCTGGAGAATGAGCGCAGAGCTTGGACGAGCGTGGAGCAAGGGGTGACGTCACTGGAGTGAATGAGCGTGGAACAGGAGAGCGAGCACAGAGTTTGGAAGAGTGTGGAGCTAGGGGTGACGTCACTGGAGTGAATGAACGTGGAACAGGAGAGCGAGCGCAGAGCTTGGATGAGTGTGGAGCTTAGGTTGACGTCACTGGAATGAATGAGAGTGGAACTGGAGAATGAGCGCGGAGTATGGCGTTACGTCACTGGAGTAGATGAGCACGGAGCTTGGGCAAGTGTGGAGCTTGGGAGATCGTAGAGCTTCCGAGATCTCCGCTGGAGTACAGGAGTGAAGAGCTTGGATTTTAAGAGCAGGAACGTGGAGATAGGAGGACCGACTAAGGAGCGTGGAGACAGGAAGATAATAGAAACGAAGGAGTGAGGAGATAGGAAGATAACCGGAACGAAGGAGCGTGGAGACAGGAAAAATCACAGGAATGAAGGAGTGAGTCTATAAACCATCAACGATAAACGCTAAACGTTTAACGAGACCAGACACCGAGTGAAGGGAGAACAGAGTATTTAACGAGTGAAACGGAAACAAGAGACAGGTGCAGGTGATTAGTGATCATTGAACAGGGAGAGTGAAGCATAAAAGGAAGGAAAGACAGGGAGATCTGTGACATTACCCCCCCCCCCCCCCCCTTTTAAATGGGCGACTCCTGGCGCCCAAAGAAAAGAAATGGAGGAAAACAGAGAAGGAAAGACCCCTAGAGAAAAGGTTAGAGAGAGATTCAGAAGGCCTGGGAGGTGGCCGCAGGACAGGGTCAGGAGGCCAGGGAGGCGGCCTAAGGGCAGAGAAGGAATCAGGAGGCCTGGGAGGTGGCCGCAGGACAGGGTCAGGAGGCCAGGGAGGCGGCCTAAGGGTAGAGAAGGAATCAGGAGGCCTGGGAGGTGGCCGCAGGACAGGGTCAGGAAGCCAGGGAGGCGGCCTAAGGGCAGAGAAGGGATCAGGAGGCCTGGAAGGTGGCCTTAGGACAGGGTCAGGGGGCCAGGGAGGCGGCCTAAGGGCAGAGAAGGGATCAGGAGGCCTGGGAGGTGGCCTTAGGACAGGGATCGGGTCAGATGGCCAGGGAGGTGTCGTGGAAGGCGGAGCCAAGGAGGACCCTGTGGGCGAAGTCGTGGAAGGCGGAGCCAAAAAAGATTCCAGGGGTGGAGCCATGGAGAACTCTGGGGGCGGAGCCGGAGAAGGTGGAGCCATGGAAGGGTCTGGAGGCGGAGTAGGCGCAGGCAGAGCCGTGGGAGGCGGAGTAGGCGCAGGCAGAGCCATGGGAGGCGGAGCCAAAACAGTCTTCAGAGGGGTGGAAGGCTCCGGTGACCGAGGCGTGAAAGGCTCTGGAGACCGTGGTCTCAGTGGCTTGAGAGGCGGAGCACTGGGTGGCTCGGGAGGCGGAGTTCTGGGAGGAGAAGCCGTGGGAGGCTCGTGAGGCGGAGCTCTGGGAGGAGGAGCCGTGGGAGGCTCGTGAGGCGGAGCTCTGGGAGGAGGAGCCGTGGGAGGCTCGTGAGGCGGAGCCGTGGGAGGCTCGTGAGGCGGAGCCGTGGGAGGCTCGTGAGGTGGAGGAACCGTGGAAGACTCTGAAGATGGAGCTCTGAGAGGAGCCATGGGAGGCCCGAGAGGCGGAGCTCTGAGAGGAGGGGCCAAGGGAGGCTCGAGAGGCAGAGGAACCATGGAAGACTCTGAAGATGGAGCTCTGAGAGGAGCCATGGGAGGCCCGAGAGGCGGAGCCGTGGGAGGCCCTGGAGGCGGAGCCGTGGGAGGCTCGTGAGGCGGAGCCGTGGGAGGCTCGTGAGGAAGAGCTCTGAGAGGAGCCGTGGGAGGCTCGAGAGGCGGAGCTCTGAGAGGAGGGGCCAAGGGAGGCTCGAGAGGCAGAGGAACCGTGGAAGACTCTGAAGATGGAGCTCTGAGAGGAGCCATGGGAGGCCCGAGAGGCGGAGCCGTGGGAGGCCCTGGAGGCGGAGCCGTGGGAGGCTCGTGAGGCGGAGCCGTGGGAGGCTTGTGAGGAAGAGCTCTGAGAGGAGCCGTGGGAGGCTCGAGAGGCGGAGCTCTGAGAGGAGGGGCCAAGGGAGGCTCGAGAGGCAGAGGAACCGTGGAAGACTCTGAAGATGGAGCTCTGAGAGGAGCCATGGGAGGCCCGAGAGGCGGAGGCCCTGGAGGCGGAGCCGTGGGAGGCTCTGGAGGCGGAGCCATGGAAAGCCCTGGAGGCGGAGCCGTGGAAAGCTCTGGAGGCGGAGCCGTGGACGGTCGAGGCTACAGGCGCTGGCTCATGGACGGTCGAGGCTACAGGCGCTGGCTCATGGACGGTCGAGGTTACAGGCGCTGGCTCATGGACGGTCGAGGTTACAGGCGCTGGCTCATGGACGGTCGAGGTTACAGGCGCTGCCTCGCTGGCCGCGGCAGGCATGGGCTCTGGCTCGCTGGCCGTGGCAGGCATGGGCTCTGGCTCGCTGGCCGTGGCAGGCATGGGCTCTGGCTCGCTGGCCGTGGCAGGCACTGAGGACTGTAGTAACGAAACTACTAAGGGTAACAGGATAGGGAGAGCCTCATTCAAAAAATTATTGAGGGTATTAGAAGGCCTGGAGCATCCGCCAATACCCTCGAGGAGAGGAGCGAAGACTGGTAACTTAACCAAGTCAGGGAAAAAGGGCAGAGAGGGTAAATGGAGGATAACGGTGGTAGCAATATATTCTACCAAGGGGAGGTTCCCCACCTCAGGAAGCATCATGGGTCGATGGAAATTTAAACCCATACCGTAGATGGGTTTGAGGCGGAAATCGGGAAATCCAGTTATGGCTGCGAGGCGAAGGAATTTGGTAGAATACTCTAGAATGGGGAGATCCTGCCTGAAGAGCTCCAGGAAAATTTGCGTATGGTCCATGGTCTTGTGGGTATCCGTATTTCTTGTGAGGTCTGGTCTTCTGTAACAGATGGTGCTCAGACACAGGAATAGTATTAAACCAGGAGGTTGTGTTTATTCAATAAAAGTGTTAATGGAAAGGAGATGAGTATCTGAAGTGCATGGAGCTTGGGCTGACTTAACTGGAGTGAATGAGCGTGGAGCTGGAGAATGAGCGTAGAGCTTGAGTGTGGAACTTAGGCTGACGTCACTGGAGTGAATGAGCATGGAGTTGAAGAATGAGCGCGGAACTTGGCGTGACGTCACTGGTGTAGATGAGCGAGGAGCTGGAGAATGAGCGCGGAGCTTGGCGTGAAGTAACTGGAGTGAATGAGCGTGGAGCTGGAGAATGAGCGCAGAGCTTGGACGAGCGTGGAGCAAGGGGTGACGTCACTGGAGTGAATGAGCGTGGAACAGGAGAGTGAGCACAGAGTTTGGAAGAGTGTGGAGCTAGGGGTGACGTCACTGGAGTGAATGAACGTGGAACAGGAGAGTGAGCGCAGAGCTTGGACGAGTGTGGAGCTTAGGTTGACGTCACTGAAATGAATGAGAGTGGAACTGGAGAATGAGCGCGGAGTATGGCATTACGTCACTGGAGTAGATGAGCACGGAGCTTGGGCAAGTGTGGAGCTTGGGAGATCGGTGAGCTTCCGAAATCGTAGAGCTTCCGAGATCTCCGCTGGAGTACAGGAGTGAAGAGCTTGGATTTTAAGAGCAGGAACGTGGAGATAGGAGGACCGACTAAGGAGCGTGGAGACAGGAAGATAATAGAAACGAAGGAGCGAGGAGATAGGAAGATAACCGGAACGAAGGAGCGTGGAGACAGGAAAAATCACAAGAATGAAGGAGTGAGTCTATAAACCATCAACGATAAACGCTAAACGTTTAACGAGACCAGACACCGAGTGAAGGGAGAACAGAGTATTTAACGAGTGAAACGGAAACAAGAGACAGGTGCAGGTGATTAGTGATCATTGAACAGGGAGAGTGAAGCATAAAAGGAAGGAAAGACAGGGAGATCTGTGACAGTGTCGTTCCAAGCTCATGTGATTTTCTTTCTTCTTTGGAAAAGGAGATGTTAGCCAGAATATCATGGGGGCTCTTTTCCTAACAATAAAAGAGAATGGAAATGGAGGCGGTTGAGCTCCAAATCTGACAATAAATCACTACAAAACATGCCATAATAGTAAGTACCGCAAGTAAACCCATATTACATTTTTCAGTTCTCAAGTATTTCTTTAAACGATAAGCCACACTAAAAACTTAAACTTTTTCTAGATGTTAAATGGTCGAAATTCCGTCATTATAGATAAAAAAATAAATGAATAAAAAATACAAGCTCTTCATGGAAACAATTTTTATTTTATTTTTTGTTCATGGAAATAGCTGAACAGCTGTAGAAGTCTTAGTTTTAATATCTCTCTCTATCCCTCGTTGTGTCCTGTAATTGCTCAGCAGGTATGAGCGGGCATGAACATGGCAGGGTCTTTTTTGCTACGTAACATGAGGGTAATGTAATTTGCAATTGTTTAACCTTGCGGTGCTGGGTCTCTTGTTTTAATGGAGTCTCAGATTAGCTTCCCCTAACACATGTAATTGGATAAGTGATGAAACATATTACTGCTATCTTTACTCTAAATGGCAAAGACACATAAACTCTTTCATCCACGCTCTTCCTTCTCTGGCCATTACGGTTTTCATCTCAGGATCTAGCTGTAATGTAATCTTTTTAAGAAAATCATCCAAAATATTCCAGGCTTGGTAATGTGGGAGTACAATGTCATTGTGGAAAGGTACATTTTAATAAGGCTATTCAGTTGTTGGCATCTGTGACACTTTGCCAACAGTAAATATTGGCTTTTGATGTTACTAAGCCGTATTTGCAATGGATTGAAATTGAAGGAGCTTTTTTAATATATATCTATATAACTATTCCATTATTGTGAAATCAATTGAATTAATCGCTTGCTCTATCAAATTAATCATTCTGCTACGGCATGAATGTATTAGCTTAAACTGCACAAAGTGGACCTAAAATGACCAAAACATGGTATTACGATGAAGACATGACCAAAAACATGGCATTACCATGGTAACATGTCCAAAAAACAAGGTATTACCATTGTAGCATGGTAATTAGCATGGTAGCATTTACAATAAAATGTCTCCAAAAACATATTATTAACATACCGCCATTAGTAAATAACCATGGCAAAATAACTTGAAATGAGTGCGATTTCTTTCCAAAAGGTCACCTGTCATTACAGTCAAACTGCCCTATCAAAATATCAAAAATCGAATAATTTTGCTAATATGTAATATTAGCTTTAACTTCATTAAAGATGGACTCAAAAGGCCCCTGCATACTTAACATGAAATCAAAGAACAGGTGTGGCGTCATTTAGAACAAAAGCTGACCTAAAAGAAGGTGTTTCAGAGTTTGTTTCAGTGGTTTGTAACATCTTACCAGAGAGATTTATCAGCAAAAGTTTGTACGGGCTGCTAAACACCTTATTAATGCCATTGGCCCATATCATAAGTAGGTGTGACCTGGAGCTCACCCTACTTTTAAGCCAAAAGATTAATTCTGTTTACGTTTTTCATTCAGTTTAGTTCAGCCAACATAAATACACTGGCATGCAAAGTTATTAGTGAGCTGGTGCAAATGTACCTACATCTGTACGATCTTTATGATCAGTTTCATCATAAAATTACAATAACAATAGTGTACTCTGGGCGGCTGTGGCTCAGGTGGTAGAGCGGGTCGGCTGCTAATCGCAGGGTTGGCAGTTCGATTCCTGGCCCACATGACTCCACGTGCCGAAGTGTCCTTGGGCAAGAAAACACTGAACCCCAAGTTGCTCCCAATGGCAGGCTAGTGCCTTGCATGGCAGCTCTGCCGCCATTGGTGTATGAATGTGTGTGTGAATGGGTGATTGTGACACAGTGTAAAGTGCTGTGGTAACCTCTAAGGTTATAAGTGCTATGTAAGTGCAGACCATTTACCATTTGTACTCGGCACACATTATGGCCGCATTGAGCATCTATTACTGATAGGAAAAAAATCCTCCTGTTTCAGCATCTCTATACAACAGTTGCATTTCAACCACGGGTGACAAACGTGTTAAATGTTTAATTTGCTTGTTCAGGAGACTATTCGTTACGAGGGTGAAGATATACATGGATTGCGATGTCAGAACATTCACCTGCCCCGTGTTCTGCTTATCAATGCAGTACAACGATCACAAAAGTTAGGAAAAGCTGTAATATCTGCTTGTTTAGGGTGACAATATGTCTTTACCCCTGAACAGGACTTAAAAAAAGTAAGACCGGGATTTCTAAATTGCCTTAAATGCCCGGGATTTGCTTATTGAAGTGCTCTCTGTAGTCATACATGGATACATTTCATAAATATGTGTTCATTTGCCATTTAAACCTAGCGTATCAGTTTAATTTTAACCAAATTTGCTTTGCGCTGTCTTTTTCAAGTTACCGTGAGAAAAGGGCACTTTTTGATGAAAACATAAAACAAGTAACTCTGAACAAACACTTCGATGCTCACAATAAATAAGTCTGAAAATGTCTTTGTATCTTACCTGTTTTATTGAACTTGCTTACATTAAGCTCATCTGTTTGCCAATGAATTTTGTTAGAGGTGGATACTGTATGATATACACCTAACTCGCTAGCACTTTTAATACTCAATTATTCAATATACTTATTACTTTTCAATTCTATGAATTCCTCAGCTTTAATCTTTTTAATGAGGTATATTGTATGATCCGCCTTAAGTGCCTCCATGCCATGCCCACGGAGGACACTGAGGACCAATTGGTTTCTACATAAACATTGACTTCTGTCTTTAACGTTTGTTAAAATTCAGGGACTAGAAGGGATGTATTAAAGCGCCATCTAAATTATTTTATTTTCTCTATATGCAGCAACATCTCTAAACACACCAAAGCATGATCTGAAACTAAAATGTCCTCACTTGAGAAATCAGTGGCAAAAGGAATTGAATGACTCTGTCCTCTGTTTTGGGAAGCTGACCAAGTGCTTTGTGAGCACGCTCTATTTCGAGCCGTTGGCCTACAGTGTTGATAAAATTCGGAATGAGAACATCCAAAAATGTAATCTTATCTTGACCATCCTTTTCCTTGGAGACTCCAACGAACATTATTACGTCTGCTTCGATTTGCCATATCTTCTAATTTTACCACAGCTTGTCCATATCACACTTGGTGGCAGTTGGGTTAGCCTGTAGCTCTTTTCCAGCTGACTCCAGAAACTCTCTTTTCAACATTGTCTATTCTTGTAATCAGAATGGAAAGTTTTGCCTCCACAGATGTGGTTGCTCAACCTATTTCTGCAAGGACCTCCATGCTGGTAGAGATTTTCATTAGTGCTGCACAATTGTTTGAATATATCTTGACATACGTCATAAGGCTCACTGACATTATCATCCAGACCCCCGCCATTGTGATCCTGCTAGACGTCATACACCATCTGTTGTACACGTTTAAATTTTAAATTGCCTTTAAATGTCCCCACAGGCCGACAACTTCAAACTTTTCGACATACTAAAACTCCAAGCACAGTTTAACAATCAAAACTAGTTCAGTTCTCACCAGTAAATATTGATTCAAATAATAATTGTAGCGAAGTGAAGCAGAGCTCGCCTCTTAGTAAATAGTCAATTTTCAAATAAATTGAACTTTTTCTAATCATACATTTCGGTATTGAGTGAATGTTGTTACCATGGTTTGTTTGGACGTCCTCCATCTTGGATGTTTCTATTGAGTCAAAATGCATATGGGATTGCCTATACCATGAAAGATCTATAAAATGCTGGCCAAAATAAGTGTTCTTAGAAGGAAGTGTTATCATGCTGTCTACCTTTTGGAACAGGATCTGTGTTGGGAGTGTGCCTATGACACCTTAAAATGCTGTTTATGTAGGCAGGTCACTAGGTTGTTGAATAGAGCTTTGAAAAGACAGATTCAGTTGGTATGGAAACAGATGGCATTATTCTTCCTCTATCTGCCTAACAGTTGCAGGGGTCAAATGTCAACTTCTCAGCCTGAGAACCAAGGTAAGGTACTTTTAATTGCTCATCCCCAATCCTGCTGAACAGATTGCGTTGTGGTGTTCTATGCAACCTTTACCCACAAAACATCATATTTTCAAGCAGATAAGAAGGGCTGCTTTGGACAATTATTGGCAGAACTCTCACCTGCTCTGTCAAAACTGAAGATTAACATTCCATCACATGTAAAGTGGAGCCCATGCATTCTAATTTTAGACATGAATGAAAAACCAATGTATTAGATGGATGACTGTCACTTGTGATGCACGAAAGGGAGAGAATTGCATCAATATTGATACTTTATAAGCAATTATGATGAATAGATTCATAGATACAAAGAGATTTAAACAATGCTGAATACAAATGTCAAGACAAATTTGACTGGATAGATAAAATGAAATACAAAAATGGAAATGAGAGTGTTAGAAAAGAAGGGAGAGATAGCCCACACAGAAAAGTACTGTGATGGGACCAATGTACAGTCAAAGTATCGGATCACAGTACCACGGTACTTTTATATATACCATGGTACTGACTGATAACTGGTACTGGTATATGGTACCGAATAATGTACAGTTGTTTAAAAAATAAGTAAATATGGTATATCCATAGTAATAAGTCCCAAAAACAATCATGCAACCATATCCAAAAAAATATGGTTTTACCATGGTATCATGTCCAAAAAAAACAAAACATAGTATTACCATGGTATCATGTAAAACTACAGTATCCTGTCCAAAAACAGCATTGTATAGCAATAGTATCATGTCCCAAATACATTGTATTATGATGGCAACATTTCCAAAATAACATGGTATAATGTATAAAAACAACATCATTGTGTTATCATGATACTTTTCCCAGTAGGCCACGACATGCCATAGTGGGCCACGACATGCTGAAGGGGCCGGAATATTCAGAAGGAGCGACACACATTGCCACAACATTACCGCACCTAAATATGCTAGCATATTTATAAGCTGTGTTAAAAAATAAAAAAAACTACTATCATCATTGTTGGTACTTTTTTTAGCGAGAGAGAAACAAAGAGAAAAGATGATGTGCAGGAAAGTCCGAGTGAATCCAGTTCGAGATGTTATGCATTTGAAAGACGCTTTAGTCTTTGATGTGGTGAGAAAGAGCAAGGTGCCACAGCGCTGTGACAGACTGGCGGATACTAGCCTTCTACATTCACTAACTCTCTAAAGCTCTGGTGGATTTTACCTGCTCAGCAGACGGGAGAACTGGCCTGGATCTCATTTCAAACTCAACCTCCATCTATTCCCTGAAAGGAGAGCAGTAAAGGTCTTTTTACTTTGGGGTTTTCACATTTCTTCAAAGTTTTAAGTGTTGAAAATCCCTGTCACTCAGCATCTGAAAGCTGCTTCCCTGAATAAACACATCAGCTATGCCTTTTGTCATGTTTATCATCTATTTAAAGGCTGATGTGTTCTTCATTTCGCAGCGTAATATGCAGAGAGAACTATAAGTAAACCATTTATAAGTTGGATTCTCTTGAAAGTGTAACATTGTATGAATGCATTCTTCTGGAATAATGGAAGACTAATCAATGGAAGCTAATCAATGTTAATTTAATACATTTTCTCAAATGTTTGTGAATTTCAGTTGCCTGAGATTTGTCTTGGCCTGTATGAGGCAGCGTTTTAGTACTGACAGCTTAATCTAACACTAAAACATATAGGAAATAAAAAACAAATTGCTCGCTGAGAGAGATATGGGGAGATGTCATTGACTGTAATGAGACCTGAACAAAAGCCTTGCTGTGCTCTGATGGGCAGGTTTTCAACAACAGACGGCAAAACTTTCATGATGCACACATTTAAACTTTAATTTTTTTTGTTTGTTTGTTTGTTTGTTTGTTTATTGTGGGTAATAATTTTTGCAAATAGTTTATTGGTGCAATGGTTCCTTACACATATCTCTTCTGTGTTCTGTGGAGAAATGTCCACTGTGTGGCGCTAAACTAAGGAAAATGTTCTCCCAAACAGATGAGGGTTTTAGGGTAAATTATCTATTGAGTTTACAATCAACAAAACCTACTTCCCCACCCTAAACCTAACCCATAATGCATTAAAGCAAATGTGTGATGAAAAACACAATTGCTGAAGCAAACACATCATTTTGTGATGCTTCTATGACACCTTTGACTTGGTGCTCTTCAGTACTCCTACCCAGGTCCATTGCATCTCAAGTGCAACACTTTTATCAGTTGAGTTACCGTGCAATTTGATCACACTCGAACAAGCTTGTAAATATCATTGGTTATTTTTATGAAAGTGAATAAAAGTCATATAGTGCCTCACAATGAAACTGCCGCAATTCATACAGTACACTAAGCCACATAAAAATAATTATACAGTATATATATATATATATATAGTTCCGTGATTCTATAGCTGCTTCTCCACCATTGGGCAGGGGTGCGTTTACCAAAAGCATCATTAGCCAACAATGGTCGTAAGTTACATCGTTACGAACTTAATTCAATGATTTAGTGTTTCCCGAAACCGTAGTCCCTACGAACATTCGCAAATAACATCGCAAAGTTGTGTGATTGGAACTACAGCTCTGTACTTGTTGTTAGAAGTATAGTTCCTTGTTAGTTTATGGACATCATTTCACTTCGATGAGGCTTCTATATTTTATATTCCATACATATAATTAATTCTGCCAAGACTTTGATCATATTTATGTGCATAAAAAAACATTATATTCTGGGTTTTGCAGAAAGCGGCATTCTGAAATGCAATATAAACATGAATACAACCATTTAAGCGCTTAAAGCGCTTAAACACAAGTGGTTTCAAACATGGCTTCTGTGTCCATGTTAACTTACAAGTGCCTTTTTTGGCTGCATTCCAAAGGGAACTCAAAATTCCCAAAATTACAAATGTGGCACTTCAAACGGAGAACGATCATAATAGACCACTTCTGAACAGAACAAGTCCATTTGAAGAACTAGTGCGCATGCACTTATGTGCTCAAGTGGGTCGGGGGAACTCCGAAGTATACTGTAGAGATACAAATACAAATGCAGTGCAATGCATCTCATTATTACACAGTGCATGCCAATTTCGTGTAATTTCCCCTTAAGTTATTACTCCACCCCTTGCATAACGTCATTACCAACATGGTTCGAACGATGGATGCGTGAAACCAAAGGTAGCTGTCTTGTTGCCTGGCTGCCCTATCAGTCACATAGTTGCTAGGATACCAGCAACTGCTTATCGCCATCTGGTGTCCACAAAATGTAACAAGTCTGCTTCATTCATCCAACCAAACCACAATGGTCTAATAATCTAGAAAAAAATAGTTTTGGGATTACCAAGTGTATATTTAATAACTACAATTCAAATTTTCCGCTAGAAAAGGAATCAAAAGTTGGAAAAAGTGGGAAAAAAATTGTACATTATACAGAAATTGGCTATCAACTGACTCTTCAGCCACCATTTTTTTACTTCAGCTCAACCACCGTGGATCCGCATGATTGTGGGAATTTCACAGGCAGTGAAAGATAAAATCAATCAGATGAAGGCATCTCAGTAATCACTTCTTACCACCATATACAGCCTCCGGAGGCAGCATGTTCCTGGTTTCAGCTGCAGCCATAGTTACTACGATTTTGGGAAACAGTTGTGACTAGCTAGTTATTATGCAGTGAGTTACATCATTGTTAGGGAAATGCACCCCAGAAAAGTAAGCACAGCGTAGTTCTAGCGGGAAGACTAGCAGCTGTACATCATCGCACCATTAGCTAGGTAACTCCAAGCCAATCACATGTAAGCCATTGCTTTATAAGTCTGCTCACAAGCTATCACATTGCTGTTCCAGTGTGCTAACACGGCATCCTCCACCACCCCACCACCACTAGTTGAGTCCCGTCCTGCACGGGGGTAGGCTCCTCGCCCCTGCCTCCTATCTCCGGCAGGATATGACGATTCCGAGTCCTACAACTTCTTCAGACTGCCAGACGGGGCCTACGCCAAAGAGAGACATTACCTTTCTGTTTTATATTCATCAAATAAATGTCATCTTCAATTTCACTCAAGTCTGCGAGTGTAGTTTGCATCGTAAAACAGTACAGTTCCATGCAAATCCAGGCCATTTGCCATGGTTACAGTTTCTTTTTCCACTATGGTGTGGTGAAATCAGTGCGGAGAATGTCCGTAACAAATCCTTTTACTGGAAACGGCATGAGAGGTAAACATTGGAGCGAGTACACATTGGAGGATGATCGCATGTTCCAGTTTTTTTAGGACTGCTTTTTTCCGTGGTTTTACTCTGCTAATACACAGCAATGACATGGCCCATGTCACAAAAAGGAAAGCAAAGAGAAAAAGTCAAGAAGTTTTCCATCATGAGGGCATGTGTACGCCACTGGACAAGAACATATAGAAAGGTTAAAGTTCCCAGACTAGCTAAAAAGGATATTTATTGACAAAATATTATATAAGTATTAAATTAAAATAGTATATGAGAATATATTGATATATTTTGTTTTGATATATTGTATATAATGCAAAGAAATAAATAACTTTTTAAGTGTGATTTAAGTGTCCAAATACCCTTTAAGGTCACTTTATATCTGTTTGCCTTTTCAAATCGGAGCTTATGCGCCTCTAAAACAAGTGGGTAAATGTCTGTGGAATCAAATTGAATGAAAGCGCACGGCTGTCAAATGATCCCGCTACTCCATGTAAATGACTCTCTGCGGAAACCCTGGCAGGAGATCTGGCCTTGCCATGCTAAAGCTGGAACTCCAATTCACTAAAGAGTGAGCATTATTCAGCCAAACGACTTAAGTATTGTCCTTCATATTAAATTCAGGCACCTTTCTAATGCTTTTCATCATGTGCATGCTATGCAACCAAGGTGTCCGTTATGCAATTATGGAGTGTAACATACACGGAGACCTGCTTCAATGTTTGTCCTTCAGTGATGTATGCTGCTCTGATGAGATCTGGCATTGGGTCTGATCTCCAATGCAGTGGAGTATTCAGGGTTTATCTTGATGGGATTTTCTAGTAAAACACCTGTTCCCTATCTGTCAATCACTCAACGTTGTGTCGATATAGTGACACTAGGGTCACTCTTGGGAGCCCCAAATACCTCTGATGTTTTAAGAAAAGGCCAATGAAAATTGGCTAGTGGAATTTGCATGCCACTCCCCTGGACATATGGGTGTAAAAGGAGCTGGTGTGCAACCACTCATTCAGATTTTTTCTTCTGAGCCAAGCGGTGTTGATGCATTCCACTGCCAATCCATTCACCTCTGCACGAAAGTGAAGAGCGATCTCCATGGCTGCTGGATTTTACAACGCATTACAGCGGTTTCTCCCCTCTCGCACCGATAAGTGCGGACAATGCACCAACTGGTCGCTTATCGGCAGCGCGTAATGCACTTATCGGCAGCGCGTATTGTGCACTAAAAGAGTATATTTCTCCTTAAAAAGAGTGCCCTACTGGCCCACCCAGACTTGGATCTCGGAACTCACGCTCCTTGCGACAGCCCCTCCCTGGCAAATTCCCCTGAGGAAGGACCTTCTTTCTCAGGGACGATGCGTGATCTGGCCCCCCGACCAGACCTCTGGAACCTCCACATCTGGCCCTTGGATGTGATGCGGAAGATTTGAGTAGCATACCACCCGTGGTGGTAGACACTATCACTCAGGCCTGGGCCCCTTTTACCAGGTGACTGTATGCCTTGATGTGGCACCTATTCGCGAATTGGTGTTCTTACCGAGACGAAGACCCACAGAGTTGTGCAGTCGGGTTAGTGCTTTCCTTCCTGCAGGAGAGGTTGGAGGGGTATCTGTCCCCCTCTGTACCCCCTTTATCAGGTGGTGAACCTGCAAGCACTACCCTGGGAGGAGGCAGACCCAGCCTTGTCGTTGCTATGTCCAGTATGATCGACTACACAGATGCTTCAAGTATATTCTATAGTGACATTAGTTTATTTCGGTATTGATATTTAAAGAGTTGATTGGCCTGTATAATGCAGGTATACAGGTACTGTTCAAGTAATATAGGCTAATACAATTTCATTATTCCTTTGACATTTTCTGTTAGTAGATTTTGAGACTGACAAGAGAGAGCAAGCAGACTTGGGGGCTGGTTACATAAACTCAAGCCCCCACTAGCTCAGCTGACAGTTATTCTCCATGGCAACATGGAATGTAAACTTTGGCCCCTTTTACATCAGGCATTAACATGTGCATCGTATCCGGATAGTATCTGGATAAAATTTTGCTGGATTGCATTTACACTTGCACTCAAATGCATCTCCAGTGCGATCGGATAGAGATACGATCAAAGTTACACATGCAAATCGCTTCTTACATGTTACATCAGAGGCTGTGGTAACTGAAAATTCTCAATTTTGACCAAATATTATAAACACTGGTGGATCATTCAAATGCTATAATTTTAATTCGCAAGCGAATGGGAATTTGAGGAGAGAGATGAGATATTTTGGAATTTTGTTCATTGGTTGGGTGACAAGTTTGCAAGACAATAGTGTCTATTGTGATTTCCACATGTGATGGCTGAATTTACTGGCAAAGGGCAAGAATACACAACACAGCACTTTAACAATGGATGACTGTAGTGGAACCTCATCACATAATTAATTACTTACTATTCGTTGTTCTATCCGGATAACGAAAATGCATGTGCATTTTCACCTACTTAGAATGTGGTAAGAACATGTTCCTCACCACCTCCAAATGTGGTTTCAATGGCCACATTTACATGCAACTCAATAATCCATTTAGAATCTGATTGATAGCTCAATCGGATTGAAAAGCCTTCTTGTAAACACAATAATAATCCGATTGAGCTGGATCCGAATGAAATTTTCATCAGATTGAAGGGGGTGGTGTAAAGCTAAACTAATCCAATTTAAATATTATCCATGTAAACATTTGAATCCAACTGCTTTCTCAATTGCATTCAAAATACCTTTGGCTCATGCGCAGAGATGTGGTGCATATGTACGTTTATACATGATACTCTTCGCGGGAACCTACAAAGCAATGACAAAATGCATATTAAGTGTGTGTGGGCTCGCAGATATGTTCTCTCATGACATTACATAAAGCAAAAAAGAACATTGTGTCATTCTTAAAAAGTACTTTAAGCAGCAGGTGCGGTTATGGCGTTCTGTGTTCTATTGCGTGTATGCAACATCACTCACTTCCTGATGTCAAAACCATAACTTCTAAAGCATGTCTTCTTTGCCGTAGTGACAGTCAATTGCACGTGACAGATTAGGAAAGTAAATGTTAGAATATGCTTTACAAGAGATGATGCAACGTGAACACATTAAGTAGTCTAAACATACTCCTCAAAACTTATGTTAAATTACACACGGTTATAGGCTTTGAATAAAAAACGTATATATTGTTAGACTAGTAATAATAATATCTAGGTTTTAGATGTAGGCTATTTATATTGTACAAGAGTAAAACTCTTCACAGGGTCTTTGACATGGTCAGCTTTGAAAAGCTCTGAACTTCTGAAGGCTTTTCATTTTGACAGTTCAAGAGAGTTTTCCCATATAACACCGACAGGCAATCAAAAATCCATCTGCCTAAATCATGAGTGAAGAGTACCTATTGTTGTGAAAGACAAATTTATTTCAGTGGAACATCACGATTCAAGATTATCTGTGATGGCTGGCTTATTTAAAAGCAACTTTAGCTCCCACCATTTCAGATGGGTTGATTTTTTTTAATTTTTTTTTAGAAACAGCTATCTGGGAACTTTGTTAGGATGGTTAAGTAGTTTGATAGGAGAACAGCATGTGCATCAACATTCAGAGTACAGGCTACAATATCCAGCGATAACACTGCGGAATAAATCAAAGGATGTTCTACTGCCTGTCTCTCACTATGTACATTTCTCTCTTTATTGCTGTCAGTAATGGAGAAAGGCGGATAAGCTTGCACTGATGGATTCACAATTAGATGGAGAAAGATTTTTTAAATGGATGTTAACACCATATTGGTAACATTAAGAGAACTGTCTCCTTCAATGGAGCCCTGATCAGCCCTTGACTAATGTGTTTAATACTGAAAGTTTAACAAAACATTGGGAGGGGACTTTTTAAGTTAGATTCATCAATACAGAATTAGACATTTAAAGAGCAGATGTGTTTGTCCAAGAAATGGATTCAGGTTACCAACTTTGTCCTGTGATTACAGTTACTATAATTCTATGAATATTGCCAACGATGCTTGAATAAAATACAGCCTATAGCAAAATATACTTGCTTGAAGAATGAATTATGTTGAGAGAGCAATTTCAGAGTTTGGCTTAAACTTTGATGGTACTGCTCAGGTCAGGTCATTTACGCTTCAACTTAATGCCTTTGCGGACCTCTAAAAATTTGTGATGAACCAAATATGACTAATTTGTGTTTGTCTCTCCAAATGCAAATGTCTGATTTCCTGTCATCCTAATGAATGATTGGATGATTGATTCTCCATCTCAGGGATTCCCCATGTGATTCAGCGCACCAACACAGCTGAAAAGCACTTATGCTACCCGACAGTAGGGGCCATTCTTTACGAAACAGAGGATCTGAAGATAATCAGACATGATGTTTCTCACAGAGTGGTCTGCACGTGGCCGCACCAATCAGATACTTGTCATGGCAGGTTTATAAATCAAAGTATCTTGATTTATTATTTTTATTTTAGTTTTACTGTAATGAAAATGAAACCATGATGTATTATTTAAATAAATGTAGATTTTTTTTTACAGTATTCCATTAATTTAAGTTGCCTTTATTTATTAAAAAATTAAATCATGGTAGTAGTTATTTTGTGAATGTTGATTTAAATGTAAAATAATAAATGTCAAATGTCAATAAAATAACATTTGCTGTATCACAGTACCAATATTGTAATATAAATTAATATTGAGAATTGAGTAATGAATATTGACTCATGGAAGCATTATGGTAAAACATAAATATGATTGGACACGATTGTGTCGTTTTTTTTTTCTACCATCGTTTTTATACAAACTACTTTAGTTTGTTTAAACTCGTTAATCAGCTTTTCTATTAGGTACTCCTATGTTTATCTAGTTCTCTTCTGCAAAAATGTTATATATATACAGTATATGTGTGTTTGTGTGTGTGTGTGTGTGTGTGTGTGTGTTTGAGTGTGTTTGTGTGTATGATTATTTTTTTCTTTATGATATGTTTTTGTGTGATTCACCCCTATAGACAGATTTTCACTCAGCTATAAGTTTTTTTTAAATACTCTGGCAGGCAGCTGTCAGAATGGGATTATCACAGTATTGTCACAGAGGATGAAGAGGGATGGAATGACACAAACAAACAGACAAACAGACAAGTGTCTTAAATTTACAATGAGAAACAAACCGCTTGAGAACAGCCGTTCAATATGAATTAAAATTCCTCTGTCTGCATTAATCCACCATTCTACAGAAGAGATCTATTGGAAAACAGTTGGGATGTCCCAACTGGAAAAGCTGATTAACGAGAGTTTAAACAAAAACTGAAGTAGTTTGCACAAAAAAAAAAAAAAAAAAAAAAAAAAAAAACAACAACAAAAAAAAAAAAAACACTTTAAAGCGATAGTTCACCACAAAAAGACAACTCTTTCATTATTTACTCAATCTCATGTTGTTCCAAACCTGTATGATTTTCTTTCTTTAGTGGAACACAAAAGGAGATACCATGCTTTACCATTTGAGCCACAGGAACACATATGAACATACACGACAGGACATGACAGCCAAGAATGGCAGTGTTAATTGAGCAAGTGGTTTGTATAATTTCCTATACACACACACACACACACAGAGATTTACAGTACAAGCAGGTCTTATAATGCATGACTGACACTAACAATCAAACATACTGTCTATATATCTCATTAAGGAATACTAACGTCATCCATTCAGGCAAATACATGAATGGACGGCTAAAAAACGGGTTACTTGTAAGCAGAGTTTTTAGGTAGGTTATACTTTGTAGCGCTCTTCAAAAATCAAGCAAGCTGCCTACTAAGAAAACCTTTTTAGGCAACATTAATGCTAGAGTGGGTGTATAGATACAGATTTCACGATTTGGTTAGATTGTGATTCACAAGCGCTCTATTCCATTCTGATTATTTTTGGTATATTTCAATTGTAACCAACATGATTATACAGGAGATTGGCATGTTGTTTCTGATAC
This sequence comes from Moxostoma hubbsi, assembly GCA_032164185.1. NCBI lineage: Eukaryota > Metazoa > Chordata > Actinopteri > Cypriniformes > Catostomidae > Moxostoma > Moxostoma hubbsi. The sequence continues at coordinate 4,145,684 of JAVLUX010000027.1, read as the reverse complement.
ATCTGATACCCTAGGACCTGCTCATTATGTCGACCCACTGACAAGTGCCATCTTATGTCAGATATGTCTGCATCGGCTCCAGTGTGTTTACTTCATCCTGTGGCTTGACCGAATTCACATTGTGCCAGCAACGTAGGAGACCCGGGTTTGGATACCGCAATGAAACCAGGAAATAATCGTGTTAACATAATTCAGTGATAAGTGCGATTATATATTTTTATTAAATTTTTTATTAATTTACTCCAAAAATGTTTAGGTTTGGGGTTTGGGCAGGGGGGGGGTACATTTTATAAAAATGCATTCCTCTTCACTGTAATGTCCCTGTATAGCTAAAAACAACTCCCCTTCATGGAAATTACATCCGCAAAATTGGAGTGCACATGTGTCCATACGCCCAACAACACTTACCGCTTTTGCTACAGGGCAGGGCTGGATTGTTAATCTGGCACAGCGGATTTTCTCCAGGTGGGCCAACGCACTTTGGGGCAGTTCAGGGGAGAACTGTGTGTTTATCACCCCTGCCTGCCGCCAAACTTTCAAACCCTGGACAGACCTGTTTTTTTCGGGCACGAGTGCCTTGCAGCAGGTCTCCCAACACGTCCTGATCACCACAGACGCTTCCAAACAGGGTTGGTGTGCCGTGTGCAATGGGCACGCATCCGCGGGCTGTTGGAAAGGGCCCCTGCTGTGCTGGCACATCAATTGCCTAGAGTTGTTGGCTGTACTTCTTGCCCTTCGGAGGTTTCTCCGCGTTTCACCCTGAAGTGGTGCTTGTTCACGAATAGGTGTTCTTCCTGGGCTGAAGACCCACAGAGGTGCGCAGTCGGTTCAGAGCTCTCATTCCTGCAGGAGAGGTTGGAGGGGAGGCTGTCCCCCTCCAACTTGAAGGTGTATGTAGCCGCTATCGCGGCCCAGCATGTCGCAGTAGACGGCAAGTCTTTGGGTAAGCACAACTTATTTATCAGGTTCCTAAGAGGCGCCCGGAGATTGAATCCCTCCCGGCCATGCCTGATCCCCTCCTGGGATCTCTCAGTAGTCCTCTCAAACCTTCAGAGATCCCCCTTCGAGCTGCTAGAATCAGTCGAACTCAAGGCCCTCTCCCTGAAGACACTCTCTGTCAGCGACACTTGCCTGGAGTTCGGTTCGGCAGACATTCATGTGATACTAAGACCACGACCAGGCTACGTGCCCAAGGTTCCTACGACTCCCTTTAGAGACCAGGTAGTGAACCTGCAAGCACTGTCCCGGGAGGAGACAGACCCAGCCTTTCGTTGCTGTGTCTGGTACGTGCTTTGCGTATCTATTTGGACCGCACGCAGAGTTTTAGACGTTCTGAGCAGCTCTTTGTCTGCTTTGGTGGACAGCGGAAAGGGAACGCTGTCTCCAAACAGAGGCTTTCCCACTGGGTGGTGTCCCCTTGCGGATTCGAGCACACTCGACGAGAAGTGTGGCATCCTCGTGGGCACTGGACAAAGGCACCTCCCTAGCAGACATATGCAGAGCAGCGGGTTGGGCAACACCCAATACCTTTACGAGGTTTTACAATCTCAGGGTTGACTCGGTTTCATCGCAGAGGCAATACCGTGCGCTCTTTTCCCAGGAAATCCTACTAACTGGATGAATCCTCCCTAGCCCTCTGGTCTGTGAATTCAGCGGAGGAATTTGCCAACCAATCCCAATGCGGATACCCAATTTACCCTGTACTGGAATAGGTGCTCCACAGGTCGGGCCCCCATGTGGACTTATCCCCCTGTGTGTGTTTTCCGCGGTACGGTCCACTTGCGAGCGGACCCGAGTCTCGCTTGGGCAGTCCTCACTGATGAGGTAGGATCTACCACCACCCCATTCATGATGTATTTCACCACTTGCTTCCATGCTTGGCGCGTCGCCTTGTTCCCCCATATCGGGGTGTAAGGAACCAGAAGGTTTAGACAATTTTTGGGGGCGTTGGGGAAGGGTACGTGTAGTCGTTTTGGCACGCAAACTACCTGCCCGCACCTGTGTCAACAGCGCATGTACACTGTTCAGCGCATGGCGTGATTAAAATTGGACCCCTATTGTTGCTTCTTCGACACAACGTCGAAGTGAGCGTCAAAGTTAGCAACAGACGGGGAACGTCTAGGTTACTGTTTTAACCTCCGTTCCCTGATGGAGGGAGCAAGACATTGTGTCCTCCCGGCCACGTCGCTGAACCGAGCCACTGTTGCTGCCGAAACTCATTGTCGGCTCCTCAGACAAATCCTGAATGAACAGATGCATTTCCCTCCCTTTATACCCGTATGTCCGGGGGTAGGACATGCAAATTCTGTCTGCCAATTTCTCATTGGCCTTTTCTCAAAGAGAGACCCCTAGTGTTGCTTCTTCGACACAACAGCTCGTTCCCTCCATCAGGGAACAGAGGTTACAATCGTAACCTAGATGTTATCCATGCTTGTTTTAGAGTCATGGCTATTCTATCTCCTTTTCATCTTAAGTTTTTCATCCTACATCATAATCATCATCATCATCATCATTTCCTGTATATGTGCTCAGAGGGACTCATTACAGCTCACCCTGATGTTCCGTTCCTTTCTTCTTCGCATTTGCTTTTGTTGCTTACTGTGTGTTGACATTTCCTGCCATATGCTCTGCCTGCAAAACATCATCAGAGTCCTTGTAAGACCCGGCAACCGATTTAGTTTCCTGTCACTCATCAAATATCATCAGGTTTCCCCGCTTTATGTGCCATAAAAATTGAATGCATAAGATGACAGTGACCTGTAGCAAAAATTTCCTGTCACGCTTTGATCACATGAATATCTCTCTACCACTTCTTTTTCATGCTCTTTATGCTTTGTTTCCAACCATCAGATGCACCTTCCTCGGCTGCTGATAAAGCAATCGTAATTGCTACAAAATATCCCTTCTATGATTAATGAATCTTCGGTAAATATAATTTCTGCCATCATATAAAACATTGTGCCATAGTGTGCTGAAAAAATTTAATCTATTGAGATAAAGAATACAAAACAGACAGAATATATATATAAATTTTTATAACAAAATGTGCTTGACGTCATGATGCTAGGGTGCTTAGGTGGCTGCTAAGGCATTGCTATGTGGTTGCTAAGGGGTTCTGAGTAGTTTTTATTATGTTGATATGCAGTTGCTATTCAGTGTTCTGGTTGCAAGGTGGTCGCGTACTGGCTCCAGGGCAAGATTAAGTCTCCTGTGTGCCCCTGGGCATGAATTTATGAAGAAATTCATATGCTAGGTTTGTTTGAGGAACAGACCGAAGTTGCAAATGTTGTCAGAATGAAGGGTACGCTTGATGGCTTATAAAACTAGGGTGACCATGTGTCCTCTTTTTCCCAGACATGTCCTCTTTTTCGGACCTTAAAAAAGCGTCCGGCCGGTTTTCTAAATTTGCGATATTGTGCGGGATTCAGCTTTAGTTGCATTATGATGTGCATCTGGTCTAACACTTCATTGTGTGCACGCTCATATTTGCATTGCTTTAATCCCTCTTTATAAGTCCTGCCTTCTTGCACACCAATTGGTCGATTATAAGAAGCTTGCAGCAACTATTGGCCAAATTCCTGCCCATCAATCTCTCTGTGAACGTGTGAAGTGCTGATGTGTTCGGCATCAAACAATTGTTTGACAGCAGCAGCAAATGACAGCTGAGTGGAAACAATGCCCAAACGAAAGTGCAAATTTGCAGAAGATTTGCACCAAAAATTCCATGCTTTTTCCAGGTGAGATCTGTGGGAAAAAGTATGACAGGTGAGATCTGTGGGAAGAAGTGGGAAGTATGACATGTAAAGCTGGCACTTATGTGTCAGTTGCTAATAAAGGTGCAAGTGATTTAGAAGCACACGTTAGTACTGCAAAGCATTAAGTGTCAGCAAAAGGTGAAAGTTCATTAACTACTTCTTGCGACCAGGTAAAATTGTTATCACATTGCTTTATTTTCCATGCCCATTCAAAATAATATTAATAGTAAATTAAGGTACACTCAAGGCATCAAATATTTTGTTTTAGTACATGGACAAAAATTGCTAATTATTATTCATTTAGAGTGTCTTTTTCATTATATTAAAGTTTGCATTCATAGCAACACTGTTTTGAACCCTATTATTTATATATTCTGCTGGGAGCCACTGGCCACTATGTAAAGTAGACATGACACAGTCTAAGTTAGTCTTACAGCCTATTACTATGAAGTAGTGCACCCTAGAGTCTTGACATGTGGAATACACACTCTATATGTCAAACCCTGCATTGGATCCCAGTGGCTTTCAATACTACACATATAAATGCGAGTATATCTTGTATACAGAGTACACTATATGGTAGTATGCCACATGTATGAGGTGATATTGATATATATTGGTGATATTGGTGATATATATCTCAACAGCAAACTGGAAAATGAGTCTTCCATATACACTAATCAAATTAAAGGAGAAAATCTGAAAAATAACTGTCTGGGTTAAAGATAGTGAAGCCTTTTGTGAGTAAGGAGGATCAAGAGTGTCATTTTAAATTATATATATATATATATATATATATATATATATATATATATATATATATATATATATATATATATATATTCCACTCTGGAATATATCTCTACCTGGATATATAACTCCCCACATACCCTGGACTATTTACCACATGCACTGTCTCAAACACTGTCGGCAAGCCCGGTGACCACTGTTTATCCCTGCTTGTTTAGCTGGTGAGTTTCTATTCCCTCATTGAGCTGTGTATGGGTGTTATTTCTTTGGCGGTTCAGCCTGAGTTTAGCTAATGAGATAGTCTGCACTTTCTTCTGGGTTGTGTTTGGGTGTTTTCTGCTTGTCTGGTCATGGCTAACGTGGTATTACATGTTGTAATTTGTGTCTTTGTGTAGTTGGTTCTTGTTCTCCGCTGATCTCCAACATGCCTTATATGAACTCCAAATGTATAGCATTGAGCTTTATTGGCCTCACTCTGCAAGTCATACTAGTAAATATCTCTGTGGATATGGTACATGAATACAGCTCATCGCAGCTATGTGGTCTTAACTGCTATTCCCAATTAGATTTGTTTCTGATTATTGTAAACAGATTGGGATTACTAGACATCCGTGCTATGTTCACTGTTCTGTGAAACCTCATAGGAATTTACATTACTCATTTCCTACTTCGATTCTGTCTATTTGGTCATCCTGCTCTAACCTCAGATTGTCTTCATCATGCAATTCTTATTGTGGAGTTAATGTTTGCTCACTATTAACCCCAGTCAGACTTGAATCAGTCAGTAGGCCTGCTATGAACTATGTGTCCCCATGTAATACTGGTGCTCTTTTAGGTGTTCGCTCATTGACTGATAAAGACAATATGCTCAGAGATGCTATTATTGACAATAAATTGGACATACTCTTCTTAATTGAAACTTGACAAACAGCAAAGGATTACATGGAACTCAACCTGATGACACTGGAGTGTTACAACTTCCTTGCAAAGCCCCAAATCCAAGGCAGGGGTGGTGGATTAGCAGTCATCCACCAACATAGTATTAAATCTACTATTGTTAATTTTCATGAAACCCTATCATTTGAAAATCTCTCTATTAGGCTGCTGGGTATAACCCGTTACTTGTAATTCTAAACTATAGACCACTTAATAGACACCCAAACTTTCTTTCTGACCTCAGTGAATTGCTTGTGCATCACATGAAACAGTGATAATGTTGGGAGATTTCAATATTCATGTTGACACTAAATCAACTGCTCCTCATGAGTTTATGTCAATACTTAAGTTTTTCAATTTGCAATCAGCATGTACATTTTCCTATTCACTTTCATGACCACTCTTTGGATTTGGTATGTTCCTCTGGGATAAAAAATATTTCTGTGTTGGGAACTTTGGATGGCTTTCCTGATCATAAGCTTATTAAGTGTAGTTTTATCTGGTATCTTTTTAAGTCTTTTAGGAAAATCAGGTATACTATCATAATAAAATCTATCAATCTGTCATCTTTCACGGATTCCATCTGTAATTCTCTACTCACATCTTCTATGTACCTTTCCTGCCCTGATGAAATTATTTCTTTATACAATACAATTACCTTCATCTTTGATGACTATGCACCTGTCAAGTGTAGACTGGTTCCTTCCTCTTATTCCTCTCATATTCCTCATTGTGGGCTTTGAAAGCAATGGGTCGATGTTTGGAACGGCTTGTCAAGAAAACTGGTTTGACTGTTTATTCTGTGGTTCTCTCTGATCATCTTGTTCAATACAAGGCTTCTCTTAACACTGCATGGGCATACAATTTTTCTTCCATTATCAGTAACTCAAACTGTAAACCTAAAACTCTCTTTTCCATTGCTAAGAAACTTACACAGACTCCATCACTGTCTCCACCTGCATCTGTTGAGCTATGTAAATAATTTCACCAGTTTTTCAAAAACAAATCTGACAAAATGCAGGTACTTAAACACTTCTGAGGCTACTGAGTATTTAAAAAATTCGTACTACTTTTTCCCATACCACCCCATCTTATGTTGCTGAGTTGATTAATAAATCACACTCTTTAACATGCCAACTTGACCTTGCACCAAATTCTCTTCTTAAATGTTCACTTCATTTTATCATTACTCCTAACTCTCACCTGATTAATACGTCACTTGATTCTGGTATTGTTCTATTAGCTTTAAAAATAGACTCCCCTAGGCCCAAGAAAGCTGGTGCTATTGGAGAATTATAGGCTGATTTCCAACCTTCTCAATACAGAATTACAAGTCATCAATTGCTTCTTTTTTAAGTTCAGTCCCTCAAGGGTCAGTGCTGGGCCCCCTTCTTTTTGTAATTTATATCCTTCCACTTGGCGAAATTATAAGGAAACATGGCCTTAGTTAATGCTGTTATGTGGATGACACCCAGATTTATGTTAGTTATAGCTCATCAACACCATAACCACCACACTCATTATATGTGTGCCTCCATGATTTAAAACATTGGTCGGATGCTAACTTCTTCAGACTCAATGCAGAGAAGACTGAGAATTTGATAATGGGCCCCAAATCATTGGTATCACACTGTGACCTTATGACCTTACCTTGTATGTTGATGGTACTGCCATTAAGCCCTCTCTCACTGTTTGTAGTTTTGGGGTGATTTTTGTTGCATCACTCACCTTCGAGGCTTATGTTAATAACATTCTAAAAACATAAGTTTTTCATTTATGCAATACTGCCCATCTCTGACAAGTAATCAATATATTTGATGCAGAAATACTAGTCCATCAGTTCGTCTCCTCTAGACTGGATTTTTGTAACTCACTCTTCTATGGTTTATCCACTAAGACTCTAAATCGCCTACAAGGTGAGTTCCTTCATCCTTATATTCCCACTCGCACTCTACGGTCTGATGGTGCAAATTTCCTGTTTGTTCCGAAGTTCAGGTTTTCTTCAATGGAAGGCAGGTCATTTATGACTGTTATATATATATATATATATATATATATATATATATATATATACACAGTGCATTCATAAAGCATTATGATGCGACGAGATTTGCACACCTGGATTTGGGGAGTTTCTACCATTCTTCTCTGCAGATCCTCTCAAACTCTGTCAGGTTGGATGGGGACTGTCGGTGGACAGCCATTTTCAGATCTCTCCAGAGATATTCGATTGTGTTCAAGTCTGGGATCTAGCTGGGTCACTCAAGGACATTCACAGAGTTGTCTCTAAGCCACTCTTGTGTTGTCTTGGCTGTGCGTTTAAGTTCATTGCCCTGTTGGAAGGTGAACCTTCGGCCCAGTCTGAGGTCCCTAGCGCTCTGGACCAGTTTTTCATTATGAACATGTCTATATTTTGCTGCTTGCAGCTTTCCTTCAACCCTAACCAGTCTGCCAGTCCCTGCTGTTGTAAAACACCCCCACAGCATGATGCGACCACCAAAAAGCTTCACCGTTGGGTTGGAATTGTGCAGGTAATGAGCGGCGCATGGTTTCCTCCAGACATGACGCTTGGAACTGAGGGCAAACAGTTCAGTCTTCGTTTCATCAGACCAGAGAATCTTGTTTCTCACATAGCCCTTTTCAACCCAAATTGCAATGTCCTTGTGCCGAGCCTGTACTCCGCTGGTTCAAGGCCAGGGCATTCTGGAGCCTATTAAAAAATGACCGCACTTTTCCACAAGTAATGTAATTACATTATATTGTATGAACTATGGCTTAACTTGCTATGTTCTGTAAACCATTACAATGTCAAATCAAGTCAAGTCAAAATGTATTTCTATAGCACATTTAAAAGCAAAAGAGTTGCACCAAAGTGCTGTACAATAAAACGTTGAGCATATAAAAAGTAAGCATTAAAGGAAAACATGCAACATACAAAATATAAACACATTGAATAAAATACAATCAGAAAACTTCAACATAAAACCCTTAAACTAATCTTAATCAACAGTTGAATCATTATTATCATTAGTGTAGCAGATGGTTGTATTTGGATTTTTGCCATAGCATGTAATATTATTGATTGAGAATCGCACCATTTTACTTCTCACCATTTTATCGTCCAAACATAGTGAGTAGCTGTTCCTAAATCCCCTTCCAGAACAAAACAATACCTAAAATAAGAAACAGTGTAAGAAAAGATAACAAAGTTGGCAAATATAACAACTAACTGAGATCAGCTGCAGAGGACACCGACAATTCACAGTTTATCAGGAGCATTGCTGGCTGAATACAATGTCCTGTTTAATTAGCAGGCTGGTCGGTGTCTGAGTCCAAAACATTGTTGCTCTGTCCACTGTTGCTTTTGCTTATGTCTTTCGTATCATCCCTGTACTCCCTTAAGTGTTTTTCAGTTTGTTTATGATTTAGTCAATTGTCTGATTGAAGGCGGTGTTCATCATTTCGTGATGTATCTTCATTCTAGAGTATTTTTTTCCTTTGCAGTTTTTCTAGTTTATCTAGGATCTTCTTAAATACCATATTGCAAGTAGACCACTCGTTTCATCATGTTACCTCAACGCTTTTGATGTCTGATAATTTTGTGGGGTTTTTATTGTTGCTATAGAGTGACGAAGTACTCCTTGCTGCATACAGTAGCTACTGCTGTTGTTTGGGAAAACTTTACCATGATGATGAAACATTATCCCGCACTCCAACCCCCGACGCTATCGGTTCATGTGTAGAGTCCAGCAAGCATTTGGGGCCAGTGTGGAACCAGGTTTCAGGCCCGGAACGGCCTTTTCTGTGGTGGAAATGCATGGAACAGTTCAAGAATTCACACTGGCCCAGGAACCCGCACCCAAAATATATTGGTGGAAAAGGGCCAACAAAACTCTGAACCATGATGTTAGGGTGGTTGCCAGGGCATTACTCTGTGGTTGCTAAGGTTTTATGTTTGTTAGTGTATGACTGTTCGGTTACAGCAAAAATAGATTGTAAGTGCCTCATTGTTAGCCAGATTTTTGCTTTTTTTTAAGAGAAGGGATACGTTAACATTATTTTTATGGTAATCAGCATAATGACACAAATGCTGACGAGTGAACCTGAATATTCCTTCAAACTTGGAATAATATAGTGGCCGCTGTGGCTCAGGTGGAAGAGTGGGTTGGCCACTAATCGCAGGATTGGCGGTTCGATTCCTGGCCCACATAACTCCACATGCTGAAGTGTCCTTGGGCAAGACCCTGAACCCCTAGTTGCTCCCAATAGCAGGCAAGTGCCTTGCATGACAGCTCTGCCGTCATTGGTGTGTGTATGGGTGAATGAGTCACAGTGTAATTCACTTTGAAAACCGCTAAGGTTAAAAAAACGCTATATAAGTGCAGACATATATTTATTTATTTATTTATTTTAATTGCACATAAAACTTGAGTGTCATGAAAATGAGTATTTAAGTCTGATGACATATAGGATAGCAGCAAGACTTGAAGACACCCAAGGGGTGTTATCTTGCCATGGAGGCACTATGAGATCTGTCACTCAAAGAGGTATCCGTGACAACATTAACAGGCCTCTAGCGGGATAAGCAATGGTGCAGTTTGTAGTAAGATACAATCACATTTACATAAATGCATATGCGCATGGTTGGCTTGCATATGTTAATGGTTGGCTTGCGGAGAGATCTTAATAGGAAAATATTTTTTTTGGTGCATCTAAGTGATTGTATGTATTTGTGTGCATGCATGCATTTTTGGTCTTTCTCTCTCTCTGCTCTCTTGATTGGATTCTGCCTGCTCATCCTTGCTGTGCATATTAATTAGGATGAAAGGCGACCCACTGTGCCACCGATCACACTGTGTGCTTGTCCTTTTGGGAGAGAGAGAGAGAGAGAGAGAGAGAGAGAGAGAGAGAGAGTGAGAGTGAGTCTGTTTTTGACATAGTTCCTCTCCTGTGAGTGTCAGTGCTGCTCTATGGTCCAGGGGGATTGGTTTGTAATGCATCATGGGATAGATCACAGGTACAGATTCATAAAAAGACAGTTGGTGGGGATGGGGGGACATGCTGAGAGTGCCAGAATTTTTTTATTAAACTGAACACACATAGGCATCCTAATGCTTATAAACACATGCAACCCTGTCATAGTAGTTAACATCTTTTTACCCTAGATGGGCAAAATGGGGGATATTTTTTCTAAACATTGATGATATTTTCATACTCAATTGATATTGGTCTTGAATTACATTCATATTTTTACATTTTTTCCAATGTTTTTTTTTTCTGTGTAAACATGCACTAGATGGACGTCTTTGACCATCATCTCTCTGTTTTTTCAGCGTCTTGTGCAGGAGCATTCCTGGACATTCATCACTGAATATGTGGACATTGTCCCATGACCCAAATATATACTGCATTAGCCTACTGAGTGCATATTTCTCACCTACTATTTATGAATACTGAGGATTCAGACACCCTACTCCATTAGCATACTGTTTTTGGCATATTAGCAGAGAAGTATGCATGTGCATATTTGGACACAGCCCTTGTCAGGTGAACAAGATCAACTTTTAAAAGTGTTTCTCGAAACACCTGCGTTCTGTTGTGTTCGTTCCACTGTGTCTAGCTGCTGTTTTTATTTAGCACAAGAATGCGTTTGTTCTGAACGACTCCTTATACAGCCAACCAGTGACGTAGATGGGGGTAACCCCTCCCAATAATCAAAACAAGCAAGTACAACCCCCAGATTATTTATACCATGATCAACGGAAACATGCAAATGCTTCACGGTGCAACACCCCTAATGATCAAGCCAAATCTGCGCCCTTGCAGCTGAGCATTTCATTTACAAAGAACTAAAGCCTAAAATATTAACTTACCTAAAACTCTACAACTAATCTATTTAACTTCTTTTAAACCCTTCTTTTAAATACTCCTTAAATCATAAACATGACAGAAGAGAAGTGTTTAAACTCTTTATTTTACTTCAAGTTAGGGATAAGTTTTAACTGTCATTAAAACTATATTAAATTGGGGAGAAAAATTGCATTTGCGACTGTAGGTGGCTCTTGTGCAAGAGAACAGAATAGTTTTGCTTATGTACTGCCATTTCACATTAGACTGTGACAAAAAAAAAAAAAAAAAAAAACAGTCACATAGACACTCACAGATGCTTAATGACGTACGCACAGTCCTTTGTCATGGAACAGGGGTTGTGAACATTACATAAAAAGATGCCCTGCTAGATGACGGATTGTGGGAAAAAAGAAGCCTTTTAAAAAGGAAAGATAAATGTGTGTGGAGAGGATGTGATCTTGAATCGAAGGCAGGAAAAGAGGAAGGAGTGTTGGAGTGATAAATGAGGGGTGCAGGATGAAGTCACCGCAACTACTGAGAAACGACCAGGTGCACAGAGGGAGACAGGACAGGAAGGGATAGCAAAAGAATAGATGCACAATATTAGGCTGTTTAGCCCAAATTACTGAAAAACACAGCAAGTGTAGTGTGCACGGAAGCCAATGAAATCTAAAGATAGAAAGAGGAATTAAACCTGCGGCAAACAATACATACAGTCAAATTAATAAATGTGACACAGGGAAGGAAAGTGATATAGGGCGGAAAAATAGCAGAAGCCACTAATGAAGAGAACTAGAGATATCTATAAATCACAGAAACACTCTAGACTTACTCTTGTTTTACTTTCTATTGTTTAGAGAAACTTTGAAACTGTCTTTCATTTATCGTTTTACATTTGGGTTAATCTTGTGAAACCAGGCTTAATTAAAAATAATAATAATAATAAAAAAATGTTGTTCTTCTTATTGCCAGTCGAGGCAGGTGGGAAGGATTTTTTTAAATTGACACCTCCATGAGTGCAAGATTCATATCCATATTCTTGATATAGTTTAGATTTTTTTATTCTTCTCATTACAGTAATGACAATTCTTGAGGTAAATTTGCCTAATTTAATTACATAAATAAGCAAATAAATAAATGCATCTTAATGGTCTTAAAATATGGAGGATCAAAACTGACATTTTTTTAAAATAACTCCCTTTAATTAAAAGCATGCACAAATAATTAATGAACTAATTATATATAATACTAAATCAGAGTTTTCTGTGATTAATTGCAATAAATCATGGTACATTATACATCAAACATTAAAAAATATAACCATAAATATATTTACAATTAGAATATTTTTCTACAATATTTGTTTGATTATTTAAATATGTACAGAATTTTTTAATTAATTAATTGAGTTAATTAGACAGATTTTACAGTTATTTTTTCATTGACACAAGTATTTGCATACATGCCATAAAATCAGTGGACATGCTGTAATTTAAAGCTGGGCAAAATCTTCTACTGTTTTCATTGGACATGTTTTATCATTAGGATCAAATGGGCAGATTCAATTCATATTAAACTTTATTGGCAAGAGAAACTTCTGTACATTCCCAATGCAATATGAGACAATATACATACTGAAAAAAAATGTATTTAATGCTGAACTTTCATTTGCTGATGTTTAAAATCTCAAAACTATTATTTTCTCTGGCTGCCGTTCAGTCTCTACATATACACCATAGACCTGGTCAGGTCCTTCTCAGTATCTGTCGCACACACGCTGGATCTCTCATTCACTGTTTTGCTTTTGACAGTGAGCGCATTTTCTTGCACATTCTTACATCGATTATGCATAATAAGCTGACAACATATGTGGTTATGTGTACGCAATAATCAGCATTCCTTTATCAGTGTCATAAATGGCATAAGAATAAACCCGTCGACACGGGTAGGTTTTTGCACATTATGCCTTTTTTGTATGGCATGTAAACACCTTAACCAGCATTCTTACCGGCTTATTCAATGTGCACACATGTTGATCACATGCCTCTTCATGATTTGACATCAAAAGCAGAATAACATGATTATTTCACATGTCATGCAAATACTGATTTTTTGCTTTGTTGGATTTTTTAAATAAGTTTATTTTTGTGAGTAATCAGCGTATTAGTGTGCATGTAAACATGCTCACTGTTTCGGATTAAAATGAGTGAGTTTTTTTGCGCAATGCGAAGAGACATAGAATCTGGTTCACCACTTGGGGGTGAAGTCTCCATTCTCCGTATGGTAAGTTCGCTCCTGTGTTTATTATGCCCGGGACATGCATCACATGTAATGAAAATCATGAAGTGCACCACCCATTGTACTGAGGTGCCTGGGTTTGTTCCTGGCAGGCAGAAGATGCCCTAACACCGCCCCCACCCTAATCCTAACTATAAATGGTGCCTGTGGCTGACTACCCTGTCATGAACAACTCATGACAACTTTCTCTGAAAATGCATATGTGAGCAAAAACCATGCCATGAGGTCAAAGGAACTGCCTGCAGAGCTCAGAGACAGGATTGTGTTGAGGCACAGATCTGGGGAAGGCTACAAAAATGTTTGGTGCATTGAAGGTTCCCAAGAGCACAGTGGCCTCCATAATTCTTATATGGAAGAAGTTTGGAACAACCAGGACCCTTCCTAGAGATGGCCGCCCAGCCAAACTGAGCATTTGGGGGAGAAGGGCCTTGGTGAGAGAGGTGACCAAGAACCTGATTGTCACCCTGGTTGAGCTCCTGTGATCATGTGTGGAGATGGAAGAAACTTGCAGAAGGACAATCCAACCTGCTAACTAAACGAGGCATTGCATTCAACCAGCAACGCTCCTAATAAACTTTGAATCGTCGGTGTCCTCTGCAGATGATCGCATTAAGTTGTTATATTTGCCAACTTTGTTAGCTTTTCTTACAATGTTGTCATCATATTTAGTGCATTGTTTTGTTCTGTAAGGGGATTTTTGACCAACTACTCACTAGGTTTGGAAAATCATGGCTATCTGTTAAGTAAAATGATGGGATTCTCAATCAATAATATTATATGCTATGGCATAAATCCAAATACAACCATTTAGTACACTAATGTTAATAATGATTCCACTGTAACAGTTTACAAAACTTAGCAAGTTAAGCCATAGTTCATACAATATAATGTAATTACCTGTCATCTTTTGCATATATGTCATCTCTGACAGTCTTGTTATGCAATGTAATAACGATGGATTGCACTAATCCAAATGTTTAAATATATCCTCAAAAACAAGAGTTAAAGCTGTATAAAAAAAACACTGTGACACACTATGCTAGGTTATGTTTGAGGTAGTCACGTGAAACTATCACATAGACAGTAACCCATTACGTCACTGTTTGGCTCTAAGGTCGGTGGAAAACGGCTATGAGTGGCTAAGCAACACTCCCATTTTCTTTAGAAAGTGTAACAGTTTTGTTCTTGTTGCAATTCTGTTTGGCGACACTTGTGTAATTTAACAATAAAGCATTGCACCTTTAAAAAAAACAAAAACGCAAGAGACATATAATTGGAGGTATTTCTTGGCCACCGCCAGGATTTTGTTTCAATAATCATTACTTTGTCCCTGATATTGTTGGTGTTAAAAATAAACTGCTTATTGCTCCATCAAAGCAACTTTCTCTGCAGTATGAGCATTGTGCTCAAGTTTGTGGTAAGAGATGCTTATATTCACAGAGGATTTTACACACACATGTCAAGTACACATATCATATTCCCTAACGCTGTCTCCTTAATTGAAAACCTATTCAACATCTGTGGCAGGGCGGAGGGTGGGGCCGGGTCATGATGATACACACCCGGTCCCGTATCAGGCTAATCAAGCTGCCGAGAGTGATAAAGACCGATGGCAGACGGTGGTGCGAGGAGAGAGAGATCATTTACGGACATGTCCGTCATGTGTGTGTTTGTCAACATAAATAATATTTTAATTATAAACTTAAACCAAAGGACACAAACACACTCACGACGGACATGTCCGTAAATTATTTTGCCCTTAAAACACATAAAGGGTTGCATAAAGCCCCTTAAGTGCCAATTTTCTAAGTAAACCTTACGGATGGGTAAACTTAAACTTAAGGGACTGTTGAGAGTTAAAGGGTTTCTAAAAAAACTAGATGGCTCAGTTTATAGAAGGGATTTTTTTTTTCAAAAAAGTGGTATCAAGAATATCGATCCTTACATAAAAATATTGCTTCTTAAAAAAGCATTTAACAAGTCTAATCTTATTATTTAGATAAATGCATCTGAAGTGGAAAATAATTATTATATTAGCGAATAGTTGCATGGCACTGCATGAAGAACAATTTTTTCTTGCACTCATCTTGATGTGCAGAAATGCTAAAATACACCAGCAGTCAGACAGCACTCACCCTTTCAGACACAGCACTCGTTCAAAGAGTGAGCAGTGTTTTCCTGAAGTAATGACAGATAAACAGCATCTGGAGTTATTCTCACCAAGTAATGACAAACCTACACATGACATGTATTATAATGGGCTTGTGTGACAATTTTTACAGGCTTATTTATATTCAGAGGTGTTAAAACATTGATAATGATCTTTAATCATCGTTAATAAATGATACCCTTATGAAAACTACCCATGGATTTACTGTAGTAATATTGTATTAAACATGACTAATAACCACGACTGTAGTAGCCATGTTTTTTTTGTTTTGTTTTTTGTAGCTTGGTTTTAGTAATGGTAGCCATATAATAATATCTATGGTTCATTTTTGTGGTTTTGT
This sequence comes from Moxostoma hubbsi, assembly GCA_032164185.1. Lineage (NCBI taxonomy): Eukaryota > Metazoa > Chordata > Actinopteri > Cypriniformes > Catostomidae > Moxostoma > Moxostoma hubbsi. Next base: position 4,129,585 of record JAVLUX010000027.1, on the reverse strand, counting down.
ATGTTGCTTAATTACTCATTTTAAAATGTAAACAAAGCAGCCAAATAATTTTCTGCTTAGGCCTATTAATATAAATAAAACCTTTTTTATTTAAGTTACTATTTTTATCCAAAGAATTCATAAAAATATGATTTATTAGAGGTAACGGTATTAGAGGTAACGGTATTGGTATCGATATCGGCGATACTGGCCTAAAAGTACTTGGTATCGGATCAAAAAGAAAATAAGTGGTATCGCCCATCCCTAGCTGGTCCGCATGCATGGGATTACTTACATGGGAAAGATTTGAACTCAAAAAAGTGTTTGAATCTATGAATTTCCAGGATTGTACATCATACAAATGGAAATCCACCTATGTTTCCTCAAAAAATTAGTTTGAAATAATGTTTATGCAGTAATCACAAATGACTGTGATTGGTGCAGCATAAAATGTGCTGAGAAAAGGAACAGTTGTCATGGGACAACACTCCCCTCATGCATTTATTCACCACTTCATAAGAGGTCGCACAATAATTCACACATTAATAATGATACTGAGATCAAGTCATTTAAATGAAAATAAAAACATAGTATTAATTTAAAGTATTTTACATGTGGTAAAATTGCCTAAATTTTGTTTGGGACATTTTGGATCTTCTGAAAGTAGTTAGGGACATGTTGTATCCATGGTAACAGCAGAATTTTATTATGGTACAATCTGGCTCACTGTAGTAAATTATAGTAGTGTAATAAACTACTTGTAGTAAATTTACAAGTCATGCACTATAGTAATAGTGTTTTGTTGTCTTGAGATAGCATTGCGTGTGGAACAGGCCAAAAAGTAAGTGTTTATAATCTGATAATCTGCCATTTTACTTGTGATTTGTGTGAAATGCCTAGTGGTCATTCCAGCAGGAAAGTGCCGCATACGTAAAAAGAGCCACATAAAAAGTAACCAAATAAAAATATAGGTATAGTGAAAAGATTCTATGAGACCAGGTTGGCATTGTTTTATTTACAGAGAATCAAAGCCTAAAACCTAAACTTTTCTAAATCTGTAACTCTATTATTTTATAGCCATACAAGCACTTTTGCCTTTTTATTTCTTGATACGCAAGTCTACAGTAGTTTTATAATTGTGCTCCTATGGTGGCGAGGCAAATGCAATATTTTTATGCACTGTAATTCTGGCCACAGTTCAGTTTTGTGGTTTATTTGGACATATGGATTGTGTTTTTACCATTCAGTTTATAGAATATACCGTAGCTGGACTATTGGCACAGTCCAAAAACTGATCTTGTAAACAATTCACATAAAGATCAAGTAAGTTTATAGCACATATTGGTTTGAATTCACACAGCAGTGTAATGTATGTAGTATACAAGTAAGAAATAAACATTTGTTGCCTCTGTCAGTTTAGAAATATATGTCAATGGTGTTTTGCAGGTGTTTTGATTGATCTATTAAACAAAGAAAAAAGTAATAAATGAACAATGACCAACGAAAAATATTCCTTGAGGGATGAAAAAAACAAACAGATAATATAATAATCGTTTACAGCTGACAACAGAAAGGTATTTCCTTTGTTGTATATTCAATAAAATCAACCTTTGAATTCTAGGAATTTAAAAGAGTATCCCGGGTTCAGTACAAGTTAAGCTCAACTGACAGCATTTATGGGATATTGTTGATTGCCACAAAAACAAATTTAGAGCCTTTCCTTTCTTTAAATAGGCCAAACAACAAAACAAACAAAAAGTTACAATGAGGCATTTACAATCCAAGTGAATTGGACCAATTATTAAACGTTAAATATCAATGTTTTTATAGTATAACCAAAAGACATAAACATTATGCATATTTACTTTTTACTGTGATAAAATTGCTTACAAATCTTTTGTGTGTAAAGTTAAAAAACTTGGTTGCAATGATAATGTAATGCTGTTAAAGGAACAGTTCACCCAAAAAATGTAAATCTCTCATTATTCACTGTGGCAGGGCAGTGGGTGGACTGGGCCATGATTCCGCACACTCAGCCCCTAATTAGGCTGATTAAGCCTGAGAGGGATAATGGCCACTGGAGACAGTGGTATGACAGAGAGAGAGAGTTACGGGCAGCTGCCCGGCATGTGTTTGTCTTTTTGTTTAAGTTTATTATTAAACTATTATTTATATTGTCAAGCCAGTTCTCACCTCCTCCTTTCCCTTTAACTGTGTTACACTCACTTACTCTGATGCCATCCCAGATGTGTATGACTGTCTTTCTTCAGTAGAACACGAATGAACATTTTTAGAAGAAGGTAGAGCTCTGTCAGGTCCTTAATGGAAGTAAATTGGTGCCAGCACTTTGATGGTCCAAAAGTCAAATTTTGGCAGCATAAAAGTAATCCACATGACTACAGTCGATTAATCAATGTCTTCTGAAGCAAATTGATAAGTTTGCGGAAAAAATTTATTAATAATTAAAATGGTATTAACTTTTAAAAAGCATTTCCTGCCAGCAGTTGACCTAACTATCACCAAGCAAACACATTGACTGAACAGAAATGTCACTGCATTTCATCATCATTTGTAGTGAAGCCCAGTAAGTTTAAATTACCCATCAAAATATTTATTTGTCTTCTGCCAAAGAAAGACAGTTATACACATATGGGATGGCATCAGGGTAAGTGAATAATTAGAGAAATGGGTGTATTATTCCTTTTATTGTGTGTACTATTCCTTTAAACCTGTAATCCTGCTAAACCTAAAATTTAAACAGTAAAATTAATTTAGAAATGATAAGCTTACCACATAAGCCTTTAAAACCTCCAAATATTGGCCTCATTCACTTCCAGTGTAAGTGCTTCTATGTAACCTTGATTTGTAATTTTTTTTTTTTAAACAAATGGATGGACAAGACGAAATATATTTTGTGGCAATAAACATAATGCAACAAATGGTGTTAATTGAGCTTAACTTGTATTAAACCCAGAATATTCCTTTAATATTCTATGAACCTCAAAATATTCATAAAAAATATCTCTAAAGTTATTCAAACAAAAAAAATTAGGTTTTAGATATTATTGATAAGTTGCCATTGTACATTTCAGTGTCTATCCAAGTGCAGCACAATGTATGTGTGCTAAAAAACATTGAATACAAATGAGTTGCATGAGTGAATTATATGGAACAGTTTGTCAGCTGTGTTCATGACTCAAGATAGACGGGAAAACAAAGAGATAAATGAAAAAAGAGAGAATGAAAGCGAAAGATGTGTGTAGGTGTAGCTGTGTTGTAATTGGATCCATAAATCAGGGTGGAGCTCTATCAATTGGTTTTGCTCCTGGAATTCAATGTGTATATCTCTTAATTTCATAAAGTGCCTAAGGAAAGAGAACTGCCTGGTGTCAGATGTCAAGTGAAATGTTATTGTGTTTGACAGATTGGTTGCTTTGTGAGGAGGGAAAAGAATGGGATGGACATTGTGACAGAATGTGTGTGTATGTGTGTGCAACAAGGACCTGTAATATACTGCATCTAGACAAAGCTATCCGTTAGCTTTCCCTTTCTTCTCAATGCCAGTTGATCAGTTGGCATATGCAGCCACAAAAGTACAAAATTGACAACTGCCATCAGTTGGAATGGAATATAACTGGAATAATTTGAGGCAATTGTCTTGGTTACTCTTGTAACCTCCATTTCCTGATGGAGGAAATGAGACGTTGTGTTGATGTAGTGACACTAGGGGTCGCTCTTGGGGTCTCAAACACCTCTGATCTTTGAGAAAAGGCCAATGGGAATTGGCGAGTGGAATTTGCATGCCACTCCCCCGAACATAAAGGTATAAAAGGAGCTGACTCGCAACCACTTATTCAGGTTTTGCGCTGAGGAGACGAGACAGGGTCCCGGCCATTTCAGCGGGTAATACATCATTGTGGCAAGAGGGACACAACATCTCATTACCTCCATCAGGGAACAGAGGTTACAACAGTAACCAAGACATTCCCACTCTGTCACTCACTTGACGTTGTTGATGTAGTGACAGTAGGGGTCCCTATAAAACTAGCTGAATTGTGTTACGTGGACTGCAGGTTTAAGTAAGCCGCTGTATGCCTAATAGCAGGTATATCCGGTCTGCACAATTCCTCCACGAATGCCCCAAAAATGTTGCAAAGCACCAGGAGGGAAACACATCTCGGAGACCACATACTGCCCGAAGGGGAGGTTAACATGTGGCAAATACGTCAATGTCTGCTAGTGATGCGCCGTTGGCTAGTGCCCAGGAGGATGCCACACTCCTCGTGGTGTATGCTCGTAATCCAAAGGGGAGGGCACACCCTGGGCCTGGTATGCCAAAGCGATGGTATCCAAGATCCAGTGGGTAAGCCTCTGTTTGGAAACAGCATTCCCTTTCCGCTGTCCACCAAAGCAGACAAAAAGCTGCTTAGAGTATCTAAAGCTCTGCGTGCTGTAAGGATATTTGGTATTGATGAATTTAGAAGGGAACCGTTAACGTGCCCTTCTTCTAACACTAATATATGTATAGGTATTTGGTATCCTAAATTTAGAAAGGAATTTAGGGTCTTGAAATATGTGAGATATGAACTAAATTAAACTGTCCTTTGTGCACAGTATTAGGTAATGAAAAGTATAATGGAATTAGGCGATGAGGTCCTCCCTCAGGGGAACTCGCCAGGAAGGGGTTGTCATGAGGAGCGTGAGTTTCGCGAACCAAGCCTGGGTGGGCCAGTACGGTACCACAAGGATGACCAGTTCCTCGTCAAGTCAAGTAAATTTTATTTGTATAGCGCCTTTCACAACACAAATCAAAGCAGCTTTACAGAAGATCATGCATTAACAGAAGATAAAACTGTAATGTCTATAATTTCGAAGAGTTGTCATTGTGTAATAATAAAATACGATTGTGAATTGTGTTTAAAAATAAGTAATTAAATAATAATTGTATTTATAACCCCAGTGAGCAAATTGAAGGCGACTGTGGCAAGGAACAGAAAACTCAATAAGATGTTGGTTAATGGAAGAAAAATAAACTTGGGAGAAACCAGACTCACTGTGGGGGCCAGTTCCCTTCTGGCTAACATCATAAATATAATGCCAATATTACTTTTGTAAAGTGCAAGTCATGGTTTAAAATTATTAAACTAAGTAAGTGTTAAGGGGTAGTGTTTAAACATGGATTTTGTATGAACTGTAAGATTAATTACCAATGTTTTTGAAGTCCATCCTTTACTAAATGCAGAAGTTCACATAGATACAATTGTCCTTGTTAATTGGCTGATAAAGGCTTTTTTTGGCAATTAATAGTATATGTATTTCATTTCAAGAGTGTAGTCCATCAATAGACCGAGGTGATGCAGGCAGCTATCAGTGAGGTGCATCGCAGTTCAGCCTGGCTGGTAATTTCGGTGAGGTTCGGTGTGGTCCATCTTAAGTTCAAGGTTCAGACAATGGCATATGATGTATCCCATGTCTTATGGTTGAAGTGGGCATCAGTTCATCCTCTGAAGTCCATCATAATAGACTGAAGTGATGCTTGGCTGGCACCGGCTGCATTTAGTCATCATCACACAGTTACACGTAGAAGTGGAGTCCAACACGAAGCTGGAATGGAGCCGGATCCAGCCGGTTCAGGTGACCTCAGGATAGGAGTCTCAAGGTTGAGACAGGGAAACAAATACAAAAATATAAGTATAGATGCCATTCAATTTATTGCAGAGTTATAAATCATGATTATGATCCTTATCTTCCCTGACCTTGCACAAGGTCTGTGCAAGCAGGCTCACTGGTGCGAACACATACTTGTAAAGCCACCGGGGCCAGCTATGCGCCAGCGCATAAGTGCCGAGGGGAGCCTTGGTCAGAGAATACCAGAGCAGGCAGTGGGAGGATTCCTGGGAAGCAAACAGGTCTAACTGTGCTTCACTGTATCAACTCCAAATAAGCTGGACCACCTGGGGGTGGAGTCTCCACTCTCCCCTGAGCATCCGTTGAGGGATGTGAGTGGCCCGTAGAGTTGCAACATGTGACGCGAGCATAAGCCACTTTGGCGCTTTATATACGCTACTATTGCTGTGTTGTCTATCCTGGCCAACATGTGCTTGCCCTGGATCAATGGCAAAAGCCTCTGGAGGGCCAGAAATACCACCAGTTACTCGAGGCAGTGAATATGCTAATGCAGCCACTGCCCTGTCCAGGAGCCAGCAGCTGCATATCTGTTGCACACGGTGCACCAGCTTAACCTGGAGGCATCTGTCATAACAACGACACGCCTGGAAAACTGCTGTAAGGGGACCCCTGCCCACAGAAATTCAATGTCTGTACAAGGGCTTAATGTGTGGCAGCAGATCGGCATGTTGGTCACGTGATGCCTGCCGCGGCACCATGCCCATCTCGGGACTCAAGTCTGAAGCTAGTGCTGGAGCGGTCTCATATGCTTCAACCCAAGCGGTTTGACGACAGCCGGGGACGCCATATACCACAGGAGCCTCTGAAACTGTTTCAGTGGGACCGCTGTTCTCCATCTGAACGACTTCAGGCAGCTCAGCACTGACTGTTAATGCTCATCTGAGAGGCACGCTATCATGAAGATCCAGTCTAATGCCATTAAGAGAAAAGAGATGCTCTGATCTGGGAAGAGCTTGCTCTTTTCCCAGTTGACCTGAAGTCCCAACCATCTGAGGTGCCTGAGCACTAGGCCCCTGTGCGCACACGACAGGTCTCGAGAGTGGGCTAGAATCAGCTTGTCATTGAGATAATTGAGGATGCGGATACCCACTTCCCTTAGCGGGGCAAGGGCTGCCTCTGTGACTTTCGGAAAGACGCAAGGTGAAAGGGCCAAACCGAAGGGGAGGACCTTGTACTGATATACACGGGCCTTGAAAGCAAACTGCAGGAGGGGTCTGTGCTGAGGTAAAACCGAGACATGGAAATATGCGTCCTTCATTTATATCGCTGCAAACCAATCTTGATCCCGAAAGCATGACAGAATGCACTTCTGGTAGCATCTTGAATTGGATTCTGTGCAGGGCCAGTTCAGCTCTCGTAGGTCCAAGATTGGCTGCAACCCACCGCCTTTCTTTGGCATGATGAAGTAGGTGCTGTAGAACACCTTCATTTCGGTTGGAGGGACCGGCTCTATTGTATCCTTCTGAAGAAGGGTCACAATCTCTGCACGGTGGGCAGTGGTGTTCTCATCTCTCAGACCAAGTGTTAACTCGAGACCCAGACTAAGACAAGACACTCAAGTTAAAAAATTTCAGACCAAGACCTAACCCTATGATCAAGACCCTTCAATGCTCAGATCTAGCATAAGACCTAACACAGAGACCTAGACCAAGACCTAACCCAGAGTCCCAGATCAGACCCCTAAAGGCCAGATCCAAACCAAGACCTAACCCAGAGACTCAGACTTAGATTAGACCTCTCAAGCCCCAGATCCAAACCAAGTTCTAACCCTTAAACCCAGCCAAAGACTAGACCTTCAAGGCCCAGATTCAAACCAAAACCTAACCCCGAGACCCAGATCAAGACCATACTCCTTAAGGTCCAGACCAAGACCTGTAATTCCAACAACCAGGTTGTCAAAGTTTGTGAACTGAACCTTGTTGCATCGTGATTTGTCATGTTACACAAAAAACAAAACAAAAAAAACAATAAGAGTTTTTCATTATTGTTGTCAAATCTGGTGTGAGGCATCATCATGTGGCATATTTGAATAAATGAGAATGTATCCTGTTTTGAGCTCAACGGCCCATGGTCACTACATGCCTTCATTGTTGTTTTGTGTTGCATAAATTAACACCTTTTACCTTATTTTATTATTCTCAGGTTAGGTATAATAAATAAAATCTGGCCTAAATTATAAGCATACATTATACTTACAAACTGGACAGAAGAATTCTTCGTAGTTTGTTCTGGCTCACAAACTTAAAACATAAAAAATCAAAACCTCAATAGGCAAATTACTTGTAATCAATAAAATTAAATGTATTGGATACAATTTCATTTCTAGCAGTCAAAAACGTTCTAAGTAAATACAAAGTCTAGAAAAACAAAGTTTCAATCAAAGGCAATATCAACTTGGCATCTAGGCATTGGAGATACTGTTCAAAACGAAACAGCATCTAAGGTTCTTAGTCCATCTGTCTTTTATAGATGACATGTCTATAGTTCTTGACCATATGCAGCCATCTTCTTGCACCTGGGTGATAAATCTAACACTTTAAGCCATTTTTTTTTCCTCTCTGATCTTCTTCCTTCATCTTGCCAACATCCCAACACGTTCAGACATGCTCAGACCCGTTCTATGCCCATGTTCACTCTGGTCTTAACTGTATTCAATAAATTATGTTTAACAAATGTAATACATACAACACTAATGGGTAATACATGTTATATACTTTGTATAACATATTTTACAGATAACAGTTCAAGTTTTGTGTATCTATTGTAAGCAAAATATTATATTTAATTCATTGACTAAAATAACGAGGCAGGGTATTTGCATTTTCTCCATATTACACAACAATGTAGAGAAAAGAGTAGCATCAACATTCTGCTGAACCTCCCTTACTACCACTTTTTGTTTTTCACTGAAGAAAGAAAGACAGAGGTTTGGAACGAGGGAGAGTAAACGAAGACAGAATTTTCATTTTTAGATGAACTAAACCTTTAAGCTGGTGTGACCTGATTTTTCCTTCAGGGACATGACACTTTTCCAGTTTATAAAACCATTATAGCTCCATTAAGTGCATTTGCCATTCATTAACATGATTTTTTTATTTCTTTTTCACTCTCTTCATAATTTTCTCTCTATTTTTTGACTCACTTTAATGAAGGCTCATCAAGGCTAAAAATGATTTGTCTTTCTAAATTAGATTATGCACACTTCACTAGCCACACTTTATACAAGATGTGGCCTTTTCCTGACAGCACACATCGGAGAGTGAGCACAGTTAACAGGAAAGAGTTTTAAGTGCTATGCATCAGATCAAAAGGAGGGAGGAAGTGTGATTAATCCCAGCAGGAAGCAGCAGCATAGATCAAGTGAACACTGTCCTTTCCTTTGCTCACACAGGCATGCATGTATTAATGGCTGCAGGTTGAATAAAGACGGCAGGGAGAAAGGGCACACATGTAACTGCATCCCTTCTCTAGCCTAAGTGAAATATCCATCAATGGATTTCTCACTATCTCTGACCTTTATTGTGTTTGAAAGTATGGGAGAGGAGGAGGATGGATGAGTGAGATAAGAGAAGAAGAAAGAATAATGGTCATGAAGAAATGAACTTGAAAAATGCCTGAGATGTCTAGGTTACATTTCACCATAAAATCAAATGAAATAAAAATAAATAAATCATATTTTATGTTAAATAAAATGATACCTATTTTTAAACAATTAAATTTGTTTGCATTGTGGCATTATTTTCACAATATTTAAGTACATTTATACTTAATTCTCATTTTGAGTTTTTACCATGATAGCCATTGGGCCCTGTTTTAAGAACAATTGGGCTAAGGGCAGCTCTATGCTTTACATTATAAGCACAAAGTAGGTGTGCATAGCCATGAAGATTTGGTATTTTAGTGCAAGCATCCACTAAGTTTGCGAGTGGGTTTGGCAAAATTGCGCACACAAGGCACTAATGAGCTGGGTCAAATGAAATTTAATTCTGAGGTTCTTCTTTGGTAATTGCACAGGCTGCATCCATTATATATATACCATATTGTATAGTCCATTCCTGTCAAGCAACAGAGATATATCCAATATATATATATATATATATATATATATATATATATATATATATATATATATATATATATATATATGTCATTATGATTCAAAATGAACAGATCATCTTATAACATTCATATCCAACTGCACTCAATTGATAAACTCTAATATTGTAATATTTTCATAGAAGATCCCTCAGACATCACTGCATTGGCTGTGTCTTGGCCCCCAATGCAGTTTTGTAAGGACTATTTAGACTGTTTAGGATTTTGTTTTCTCTTCTTTTTTTGGAAATTCCAAAAAATGTGCAAATGTGATTGAATATCGTGATTAATATCGATATCGAATGATATGAAGAAGAATATCGTAATGATATTTTTTTGCCATATACTCCAGCCCTAAGGGTGAGTAAATGATGAGAATTTAAATTTTTGGAGGAATTATTCCTTTAGCGTGATGTAGCCCAGGTACCAAAGAACTTTTCCCATGCCTGCTCTACCTCCTCTATTGTGCAGGACATGATGTGCCAAGTGATCCTACTTATTTAGCATTTTTCATGTCCTGTGTTTTAAAAAAATATTTAAACAAGCAATGCGTGAAAACAAAAAAAGAATAGATTGAAAGCATTTAAGCTCACGCAAAGTAAAGAATTGTGATGACGATTTTTTGTCTCGTTTCCCATTAATCTATTAAATTATTATTATTATTATTATTAGACTATTATTATTAACAAATTAATATAAAAATTATTTGATTGTAGACACAAAGACACGCATTTGAAAAAACACTCTTTATTATATTATTAAGTACAGATGACAGAAAAGCCGTATATGAGCATGTATGACGCGCTGAAACGGAGGAATGCCGTCTCGTGGAACACGCGCTTCTAAGGATTTCACACTTTGTTTCTGCCTTCTGATCAGTTCAGGAGGTGCTTTGAGTTCAGTTCACTTTATTTCCACAGAGCAGATTATTGTGAACGCAACTCTGCAGCCTTTAAAATAATACAAACTATATAAAAGAATACAAAATGTATAAAATAATACAAAAACATGTTCACCTCTAACCATGATTTATATATCAGTGAATATTATCTTCATTATAATTATTATTTTTACATATATAATTGTTTTATGTCTTCATTTGTGTAAGTAATTTTCCGCCTGCATGTTTTGACGGATTAGACGGCAAAATGGAAAGGTGTATATACACTCACCTAAAGGATTATTAGGAACACCATACTAATACTGTGTTTGACCCCCTTTCGCCTTCAGAACTGCCTTAATTCTACGTGGCATTGATTCAACAAGGTGCTGAAAGCATTCTATAGAAATGTTGGCCCAAATTGATAGGATAGCATCTTGCAGTTGATGGAGATTTGTGGGTTACACATCCAGGGCACGAAGCTCCCGTTCCACCACATCCCAAAGATGCTTTATTGGGTTGAGATCTGGTGACTGTGGGGGCCATTTTAGTACAGTGAACTCATTGTCATGTTCAAGAAACCAATTTGAAATGATTCGAGCTTTGTGACATGGTGCATTATCCTGCTGGAAATAGCCATCAGAGGATGGGTACATGGTGGCCATAAAGGGATGGACATGGTCAGAAACAATGCTCAGGTAGGCCGTGGCATTTAAACGATGCCCAATTGGCACTAAGGGGCCTAAAGTGTGCCAAGAAAACATCCCCCACACCATTACACCACCACCACCAGCCTGCACAGTGGTAACAAGGCAAGATGGATCCATGTTCTCATTCTGTTTACGCCAAAATCTGACTCTACCATCTGAATGTCTCAACAGAAATCGAGACTCATCAGAGACCAGGCAACCTTTTTCCAGTCTTCAACTGTCCAATTTTGGTGAGCTCTTGCAAATTGTAGCCTCTTTTTCCTATTTGTAGTGGAGATGAGTGGTATCCGGTGGGGTCTTCTGCTGTTGTAGCCCATCCGCTTCAAGGTTGTGCGTGTTGTGGCTTCACAAATGCTTTGCTGCATACCTCGGTTGTAACGAGTGGTTATTTCAGTCAAAGTTGCTCTTCTATCAGCTTGAATCAGTCGGCCCATTCTCCTCTGACCTCTAGCATCAACAAGGCATTTTTGCCCACCGGACTGCCGCAGACTGGCACCAACAACCATGCCACGCTCAAAATTGCTTAAATCACCTTTCTTTCCCATTCTGACATTCAGTTTGGAGTTCAGGAGATTGTCTTGACCAGGACCACACCCCTAAATGCATTGAAGCAACTTCCATGTAATTGGTTGATTAGATAATTGCATTAATGAGAAATTGAACAGGTGTTCCTAATAATCCTTTAGGTGAGTGTATATATATAAAATTTTATCACTTTATTATTTATTAATTTGCTTTTTCGTTTTGTTTGGAGTGCAATTTAAATTAAAAAATGTATTTGATTAAAAAATTTTGTTTTTTAAATCAATGCAAAATCAATAAAGCAAGAATATTCACTAATCTCTCAGCCTCGAGGTTTCCGATGAAATTGGATGTATATATTGTGAAGTAGGGAACAAAACAAATTTATTCACATACATGATATATTTTCCTGGATAACGAAATGCTTGACGGGTAGAGAATGCACGGATTTAGGAACGGTATCGAAGTCAAGATATCGGAATCGATATCAAAAATTTGGAACGATTCCCAGCCCTAACGGGGACACTGAGTAAAGTGTACACCGCTTATCCTGTACATTTAAACAGGAACCAAGCTTTCTCACAGTAAGCCACATTCTCACAATAACCCCCTTTTTTGGTGTCCATCTGAACGTACTGACAGAACCATTTGCTCAACAAATGTGATCAAATTGTGTCCACACTCAACAGCGCCACCCAGTGCATTCTGTTACAACTGCCAGTTTTAGTTTGTGTGTTCAGGATATGTTACACTTCTAAGAATGATGCGGCGTCCACTCTTGGTAAAACACATTTATTTCTGTAAGAAATGTGAGAAATACAGGTACGATCAGGAGCACTCTCCGTAGCATGTACACTTGAACTCTCTAAGCACTTACTGAATACTATTACAACGATATCAGCGTCACTTTTTCCTATAAACAGTTATATGTCTTATAGTGCAAACATCTTCCCAGATACATGACATAGGGAACATTACTCTTGACACAGGTTACCTTCTCTAAACCCATAAACACGATAACAAAAACTTAAACATGTTCAGTACTCACTCTGTCCTAACATAAAGGTATGACAAACATTAAAATATCACTTTATATTCCTTTAACATGAATACAGATGAGTAATGCATAAACTGTATATGCATATTTGTGAAATGAACGATTTAGTACATCTTCATTACTCCAGCATTGATTATTATATACATTTATCTTATTATTTTTTTTATCACTGCTTTGTTCCTTGTTTTCATCAGTTTTTAACTCTTTATGAATTATGCTTATGAACTTAACTTTATTTGACTAACATGTTTAACCTTTTACCCCTTAGTCTAACACAAACTCTAACTAATGATACAACACGAAATGCTCTAAAATTAATGGTTGAGGGAATGACACCAGCTGAGGTATTAACATGTTATCAAGGTGAACATAGGCCTGCTAACACATGTGCTGCTAAGCACTTATTTCGCTCACTTTAGCTCACACTGAAAATGACTAGCTTTTAACGGAGTTATTCACCTTGCCGTCCGCCATTTCATGTGCGAGCGCATGGCGGTCATCTCACACTTTTACCAACACTCATATTCAACATTTCTTAATGTCTCCGATACCAACTAAAGCTCCACAGAAACATGATATTGTTGTGCATTACTACAGTATTAATTACCATCAGTTTACCTGTAAGAAATGTGAGAAATACAGGTACGATCAGGAGCACTCTCCGTAGCATGTACACTTGAACTCTCTAAGCACTTACTGAATACTATTACAACTATATCAGCGTAAGCTACTGATGCGCATTCCAGTGTAAAGCTTAGGGTGCCCCCTACTGACGAGCCTGAGTTTGGCGAGGAAAACTTCACTCATTTACACACACCTTGCAATACAGCAATATAGACACATTGTCTCCAGACTTTAGCCATTATCTAGATCAAAGTTGAAAAAGGAGGGGGGCAATCTTTATATGTCTCTTTTAAACACTAAGGGCTACAGATATAACATGCATCTCACTGTACATATGGCCAGCAAAGCACAACTTTGCAAAATTCAAACAGTATTTTTACTATTCAAATAATTATTGCATAAATAATATTCAAATATTAGACTACTCGTGCACATCCCTAGTGTTTATCATAGATAAGTGATGTATTTTTAAAGTATACAGTGTTCATTATAATGGGGCATAGGTTTTGGAACTCAGTACTCAATACTCACTACTCATGCATACTTTTAAATGAGCTACTCTGTTACTCTTACTTGAGTAGTTTTTAGGACAGCTACTTTTACTCTACTCGTACTACATTTTTTTGGGAAGTAACAGAACTTCTACTTGAGAATTATTTTTCAGTACTCTTTCCACCCCTGGCTGACACTTAAATCATGGTTAGAATTAACAGTTATTGTATCAGCACGCACTTCTACTCAATTCAAATGACAATTCAAGCAATTGAAAAAATCTAAATAATGAAGTGGTCAAAAAATCATACCAAATCCAAACATTTTACCCCCTCCCAAGATCTTTCACTGGCACCTTTTGCAGTGATTACTCTACGATAACAGGTGGAAAAATACCAAAACAAATGATATCATAAAGACAATTGTTAATATAAACATAATAATAATTTAAAAATAAACCATGACCTATCAAGCACATTTTTTGTTTCATAAAACAGCTACAACTGTGATTTTCCAGGACATCATTTGATTTTACACTATATTTCCAGAGTTTGGACATTTATTGAACTTTATTACCACCTTCTGGTGGAATCTCCAAACTGCAAATGTTGAAAATGAATGAAATGAAATGTTGAAAATGAATTTAGACTTTGCTCTGAAAACAGATGTGGGTCTGAAATGTCTTAGCGCATTTTCTCAGTAAAATAGTAAATTGCCCTCTTGCACTTAAAGCTGTCATGAAAATTGCTCATAGAATTAGCCTTCTCACAAAAAGTGGATTAGATGTAGTGCACGGTCATTGCACATAGTGCTGCAATTTATGCAATCTCGAAAATAATTTTTTGCATTGTGACAGTATTTTGTAATATTACTGTATAACAATTACATGCATTTTAAATGAAATTTTCATTACCATAATTTGTCTGGGTATTTTAAGTTTGGGTTCTTTTGTAATTCCTGTTATTCTTAATAACGTAATTATCTTTGATTTTTGGTTTGAAATACAAGTTTTGTAATATTTGCTCAACTCAAAAACACTCAAATACACACAAACACACACTTTTCTGTGTTGTACGGTCATAGCGAGAGGAGTAGAGCTCTTGGAGGGAGACTTTGGGTAAGAAGGTAATACAAAGAGACTGCAGCATCCATCATACTCAGGTGAACAGTCAGCCAGATGGAGAGGGAGAGAGAGAAAAAGGAGAGACTAGAATAAAGCCACAGGAGTCTGAGCTCACATACTTTTCAAATACCAATGCTTTTATCTTGTAGGTTGAGTTGTGGAGGTTACCATGGGGAAGTTGTTTCCATGGCTCAGTTATTTTACTGTCATAATGTCGAGATTCCATGGTTTCCTTCTCGTCCTCTGTCAGGCACATAGGACATGTGTTAGTTATGTTGTCCTGTGTAAGAGAAACACATTCCCTCAATCCCAGCAGACTGAGAGTGACGAAACAAATGACATCAACAAAGTAAGAGTAGCTGATCACGGCAAAAGGGCATATGGAGTTCCCAAAATATATTTTGAGACTTAAACAACTCTTAAATATGCATGAATGTCATTACTTTAGATAACAACATATCAAGCTAAGAAGCATAATGCAAACAAAAGATACAAGATTTTTTATTTTCAGAACTACTGTTGTTTCATATTTATTTGCCATTTAGGCTAACAAGATAATTTTGATTGATCTGGTTTTAGAAACAACACTGCATAAGATATTTAGGTTTTTCAGAGAATGTATTTTTAACGTGTATTTTGTCTTACTGTACTGGCTAGGGCTGGTTATCGTAAAAAATCTCCTGTGCCTTCTGGTCTCCTCATGCCAGGGTCGGCAGGGGCAGAGGCTATAACATTAATGTGAAGAGGAAAAAAAACAAACAAGAAAGCTAAACTGTTAATTCAGCCAACCCTAAGGATAAGTACGGTTTACCAAGATAACTATATTAATGTATGTTAAACTTGATCAGTAATTGTCAACCTTAAAGCATTTTTAACATTGATTTAGCTAGCTATCTATAGCCATACATCCAAACAATATCTAACGTTACGTAGGTCCCAGTTTATAGGACAATATCACCGCGCACAGAAACGTTAATTTAACATGTACACAAGAATGTACCACTACAAGTTTGCCGATTTTGTTTGTTGGTTTGTTTGCTAAACGAAAAACCTTACCCGTCGGAGTCCCAGTCATACCGCCGCTACATTCATCACCAGTTTTGAAGGAAGCTCTGTGGCAGGTGGACGCTGAGAGGATGACCACACTGGCTCGGTCTTCTTGCAGTTGAAGACGGAGCAACTTTCTGCTCTTAAGTTTATTCCGTGCACTGTCAAGTACTTCAAGTACTTCATCATATTTGTTGTGTTGCCGGTCTTGGCAGTAATTATCTTGTCGCAAATATTGCATTGCGCGCTGTTGGCATCGAGCCTTGTGAATGTCGCCACACTTTTGATCTTTTCCATATCTTTTACATCTATGGGGGTTGAGACACATACACACTACAGCCTCACGTGTGAGCCTCATCTCTGGGTGTAACAGGCGTAAACTAGTGTTTTTCCTTGATGGCTAAACACAGCCAATCACCAGCACTTCTAGATTTGGGCACATCTAGCATGCTACATGCTTATCACTGACGTTGACTAGATTAACCCCTTAGGTATCAAAATTTGGTGCCTAACGACAAGACATTTTTCGATACTCGATTGTTTAGAGGCAATTCTGTCAGTGCCTAAAATGTATCGAACTCGATACCCAGCCCAAGTTTTTATAGTCAAAACAAGTGAAAAAGTCTACCATTGCTGAAGAGGCAATCCAAATTATTTAGAATACATTACTGACCTCGAGAAATCTAACAGAATGTGTTACAAATTAAATATTACACCACGTAATCTGAAGTGTAATACATTTCAAAAGTAACCCAAACATATTTAAATAACATAACTATAAACAACCAATGGTTTAACAATCAACAATCATTTATGCATATATTTTTCTCTAAAACCCTCTCTGAGATATGTCTCTTTCCATAATATCTTTTTTATTTTCCCCACGGTGCTAAAGTGTGGTTGCTTTGTGTTGATTGCAGAGGCCTGGAGGGGCCGCATTACAAAAGTGTCTCTTCTCTGATGCAACCAGAGCTCATTTCACCCCTGACCAAGTTTCTGTACCAAAATCTCCTAAAGCCAGCTGTATGTGAGGAGATATTGGCCATGTTCATCTGAATTTTCTCCAGTCTGGAGTTCCCCATAACCTCCATCTGTAGTGTGGACACGGAGGGCAAATATAGCTGGCATGAGCAGGGAGTCCACAGTGCCCTTCTGACTGGTTGTTAGGAAATGTAATGAGAAATGCCACTGTACTCTAGGAAGATGGAGTGGGGCTGCTTGTGCCCATGAGGTAGGTCTGTTAAGACAAAGTTTATGGAGATATGGTTGACCACAGCTTAGTCATTCTACCACAATTGTGGATGTATGATATAGCTTAAATTAAAGAAACAATATCACCCCATTAACAACCAGACATACAGTATCTGTGAATACAGTGACAAGTTATATTAGAATTTAGGTAAGCTCAGTGGCCAAAAATGGAAGTGTTGTTGAACATATGGGCACGTAATGTACAAAACTAGTTTTGTGGTCTATTCAAGTCATAATTTTTATTTGAATGGTGCTTTTCACAACACACATCATTTCAAAGCAGCTTTACAGGAAGTCATGCATGATAAAAAATAAAAAAAAAAACTGAAAATGTAATATCTATAATGTCTTACAGTGATCATTGTGTAGTTTGATTAAATATGATTGTAAAATGTATATAGAAATTAAATAATACATGCATTTAGAACCCCTGTGAACATGCTGAAGGTGGCAAGGAACACAAAACTCCATAAGATGTTGGTTAATGGCAAAAATTAACTTGGGAGAAACCTGATTCACTGTGGGGGCCAGTTTCCCTCTGGCTAAAAAACATGAATATAATGCCAATATTAGTTATTTGTGTGCAATGCAAGTCATGGTTTTAAAGGAATAGTTCTCTCAAAAATGAAAATTTGCTGATAATTTACTCATTCTCAGGCCATCCAAGATGTATCTAAGTTGTACTCCATTTTTTTTAAGGTTCAAAACGCATATTTAATGTGCATCAAAATAATCAACACGACTCCAGTCAACAAATAAGGTTATTTTGAATTCAAATGACTGATTATTTTAGAAACAAAACAATACTAATATACATTTTAACTACAAATGTTCACTTCCTACATCTCTGTGATGCGCGCTCATGAGAGGGATGACCTAAGCTTGTTGGTAAGGTCACGCATCACGTGGAGGAGGAGGCAGGAAGTGTGTCATTGTTTACAAGAAAAGGAGCGCTGTACAAAAGTTTAATTGTCTTGGAGGTAGATTTGTATAAGTATATTGTTCAAAATGGTTGTTTGGTCTGTGTATCCTGGATGCTTCAACATTCAGAAACCCCAAAGAATATGCACGGCGGGAAAAATATTAACTATCATCAATTGACCATACATGATCATGAGCGATTGAAGCTCTGGCTTATTGTGCTAAACCCGGATAACAGTACACCCCTAAACTCTCTCAAATATTGGAGGGTGTATAGTTAACATTTTACCAATGGATTTCAGACCATTGAAAGAAACATAGAGTCGATATCTGAATTTTTCGGCTGTGCCCATGCTGTTTTTCCAGCGAACTCAGGTATGTGTGAAAACTTTGTCATTGTCACACCTCCCTTGGGCTCTGCACCTCCCTCAGCGCTCCTCATCACCCGATTTCTTATTCACCACACCTGCACTCAATTCACTCGCTCATCAGTGCTTGCATAAATAACTCACCTTCATGCCACATCACTGTCAAGTCTCATACAAAGGACTCTAGTTTGACTGCTCTGCTCTCATGCAGTGTTTATTTACCTGTCTGAATTTGCTCTAGATCTTCATCGACATCTGTTTAGTGCTTATCTTGCTGTTTCGCCTTACCTCTTCTTCAGTTTGTGAAGATTCTCTTCTGTGATTTCACCTGTACCATTGATCTCACTGTGTAAACCCTGTAAATCTCAGTGACCTCTTTCAAACTTTGTTTCACTAAATACTTGTGTCGCTTGAATTCCTGACAGTCATATAGCCTATATATTTCTGCTAAAGAAAAAGCAGAAGTAGATAACATGTTGGTATTGCTCCAAAATAAAGGATGCTTATTTACTACAGTAATGTTTTTTTAAATTATTATTATTTGGAGATTATAATTTTTCTATATTGTATTGGCATTTTTTTGGACTGTTTTGGTTTGTGAATTGCGCTTATTCTGTGAAGACGCTTCACAAAAATAAAAAATTGTCCATGGGATATGAGTGGTTGGGGGAAACAAGGGGGCACAAGGGGCAAGGGGAGCAGAGGAACAAGACAAATTCAGGGAGGCTTGAGACCAATGGTGACGCTGCAGGCTCGGAGGACCATGCTGAAGCCAGAGGTTCAGAGGGCTGAGGTGGATTTGGAGACCAAAGAGGCCAAAGCAGATCAGGCAGACGTCCAGGAGACCAGAACAGATCAGGCGAACAGCCAGGAGACCAGAGCAGATCAGACGGATGGCCAGGAGACCAGAGCAGATCAGGCGGACGGCCAGGAGACCAAGGAGACCAGACCAGATCAGGTGGATGGCCAGGAGACCAGAGCAGATCAGGAGGATGGGTAGTCAGAACCGCTGTAAGAGGACTCTCTGGGAAGGCGGATGGAAGCGCTGAAGGAGGAGTCTCTGGAGGAGTGGGTGAACCACTGGAGGTAGAGACTCTGGGGGAAAAGATGGCGCCACTGGAGGAAGAGTTTCTGGGGGAGTGGGAGGAGCATCTGGAGGAGGAGTCTTTGGGGGAGTGGGCGGAGCCGCTAGAGGAGGAGTCTCTGGGGAGTTGGCCGAGCCACTAGAGGAGGAGACTATGGGGGTGTGGGCAGAGCCATGGTAGACTCTGTGGGCAGAGTCATGGAAGACTCTATGGGCGGAGCCGAAAGAGGCTCGATGAAGGCAGGCAGAGTCATAAGAGGCTCGAGGGTTGGAGCTATGGAAGGCAGAGCCGAGAGGGTTTGAGCCATGGAAAGCGGAGCCATGGAAACTCGAGGACCGTTGGCCGTGACAGGCTTGGAGCAAGGAGCCGTGGAAGGCTTGTCCATCGATTGACAATGATGATGCAGGCAGAGATAAATGATGAAGTGCATCACAGATCAACCTGCAGGTCATTTCAGTGAGGATCGGTGGGGACCATCCTAAGTACAAGGTTCAGGTAGTGGCATATGAATTATCCGATCTCTTACAGTTGGAGTTGGCATCAGTTCATCCTCTGAAGTAAAAAAAACTGAAGTGATGTCTGGCTAGCACTGGCTGTAGTTTGTCGTCATCTCTCAGCGTCACGTAGCAGTGGAGTCTGACACCAATCAGAAATGGAGCTGGATCTGGCAGGCTCAGGTAATCTCTGGATATAAATTAAATTAACATGGAAACAAATAGAATAATATTAGTGTAGATGCCATTCAAGCCTATGCAGATTTATAGAATATCGAAGACTTGCATTTAAGGAGAGACCTAAGCCAAATCTAGAGACTAGAATATCCCAAAGACTTGAGGGTGGACTCTTTTTACTTTGGGGACTTTGAAACCACCTAGCAACCACCCAGAACACCCTAGCGATCACTTAGCCATGACGTGAAACTCTGGTTCGGCGGCCATGACGTGAATCTCTGGCTCGG
Organism: Moxostoma hubbsi; assembly: GCA_032164185.1. Classification (NCBI taxonomy): domain Eukaryota; kingdom Metazoa; phylum Chordata; class Actinopteri; order Cypriniformes; family Catostomidae; genus Moxostoma; species Moxostoma hubbsi. Next base: position 4,108,785 of record JAVLUX010000027.1, on the reverse strand, counting down.
CGGCCATGGCGTGAAACTCTGGCTCGGTGGCCCTGGCATGAAACTCTGACCCGGCGGCCATGATGTGAGATGCCGGCTCGGCGGCCGTGACATGTATTTACAGACGTGCAATCCAAAAACCCTAACTATAAACATGAACATAAACATGAACTTGACTATGGCTTGACTTGACTTGAACAAAACAACAAAGTTACATTCACGTTCCATACTTGACAAAGGACAATGTTAAACATGAAGGTTTAAATACATAGACATGGGAGAACAATGACGAGGGAACCAATGACCAGACAAACTGATACCAAGATAAATAAACAATGAACCACATGAAAACAAGACACATGAACATGGAGGGAAAGCAGTACATCACATGACCAGTAAACAGGAATTAAACTTTTCAAACTAAAGGCATGAACACATGAATACATGAACACACACATTGAACATTATACCAGTGCATATGCACCAAAACGTGGTCAAACTCCAAACTCCACAAAATCCATATGCATCCTTTAAAAATCATCCTTAACAAACACTCCATTTTAACTTATGACTCATATGAACACATATTTAATGCAATTTAACAACATTTTGTGTAAAATGTGATATTTACCTAAAGAACTCCCAAACGATGAACCAAACCGGGAACGTATGAACTTAAATCTCTAACACGAGATAGTGCTGGAAGCAGGCGTTGCAAAACTCAGGCGTCGCAACACTCTGGTCTAAAATGTGCCACGTCCAATTTATGACTAGGGTCGAATTACATGAAATTTCTCCACTTGGCTACATTAAGATTAGTTTGATTAACTGCTTTTTTCAAAGTACTGTAGCTTTACCAACACTGTTTATATCAGATAATATTATTCATTGATAAATACACGTGTCTTCTATTTCATTCCCTTCTTACATAATTGTCTTCTTTTATGAAGTGGCCCATGGCAGCATTTCTTTGAGGTGGTAAAAAAATCTATTTGTTTTATATCTAATCTGTTTTCCTGTTTGCCAAAAACAAAGAAATTATTAGAAAACTTTTCTAAGTGCAGCAATGTTTGCTTTCTCACCATTCTTAATTCAATTCAACTTCTCAAATAGAGCATGTAATTCATTTAGAGGAAGACATTGTCCAATTGCAATGGGAAGCCGGTGTAGCAGCACTTTTGCGTGAACAGAGACGAAACGGCAGCTTCGCTCGGATCAGAGTATTCACTAATCCTCTCTCGCTCATCAACACAGGATGATTACCAGACTGAAAGGGACTTCTCACTGTTATTTTAAATAACAAGCCACACAATGGCTCAGGGAGATGCTTTTCTTTTGGGAAACATTTCAGATAGGCCTTATGAGCTTTCATAAGCAGTCTTCCATCTCCAGTGGAGAACACATTGGCATATCTGATCACTGGATGAAAAAATTGAATTGGAAAAGCTCTGATTGTTATCAAATAGAGCACAACAGTCTGGTTCGAGTTTTCAACAGGGTAATTGATTTTCCACAGAATCTTATACACCTTTAAAGACAGACCTACCGTGAGCTCCAAGGTAGTTAAGTCATTGTATATGCTTCTGCGATACCATCAATCCATTATATTTTCACTCAATAAAAAAAAAACGTATTGTGCTTCATAGCAGATTTTATGGTGAATAACTATATTACCCATTATCCTGCTGAGAAAGATCCACCAATCATAGAATTGACAACAAACTACATAAAAAATTTGTATACATCTGAAATTTTGGCAAAAAACAGACAAAAAAAAAAAAACTAAAATCTAATGATTCTGTACTTATAATCAATCATTTAAAATCAAGTTTTATATATTCACAAAAGTTTCTGCTGCCTCTCGAACTTTAAAGTGCTGATCACCATTCAATTACATTGTGTGGACCTAAAGAGCTGAGATATTCTGCTAAAAATCTTTGTTTGTGTTCTGCTGAAGACAGAAAGTCATGAGGATTAGAATCTGGGATGGCATGAGGATAAATTATGAGAGAATTTTCATTTTTGGATTAACTATTCCTTTACAGTCTCTGCAGAATAAGCTGAGATAGCAGAAAGTAGTTTGACATAAAAAAATGGTAAACTTCAGCTTTATCATTGAAGACAACTTATTTGTAGCCATAGGTGCTCATAGATCAGCTTATTTAGAACAAAATCAAACATGGCACACCCAATCAGAATTCAGAGTCTGAACTATCTGTTGTATTACACACTTTTTTAATCTTTACAAGAAGCCTCAAGCAATCTGTGGCAAACTAAGCTGCATGTGGCTGAGAAAGGGTGATTTAATTGTGAGGTGCTTAAGAAGGCAGAACTCTGGGGACACATGGGCTCTTTTCAATACGAGGGGCATCGTGTCTGGTGCCTGGACACTATCATCCCTGCCATTACAACCCATGCAACACACCCAGAGCAACTAATCCACCCTTAATCTGCATCCCAGCACTCAGAGAGAGACAGCTGTCATTACTCAGCTCTTTAGCTGCTAAACAACTTTCAAAGGACAGGGATGTAATAAACGTACAGTTGCCCTGATATATAGTGTCCTAAACTGTTTATCCTCCAGAGAACTGATTACCAATGATTTACAACAATTTTGAAGTTTGTAAATAATGCATTATAGAGAAGAGGTATTGATAATACCCTTTGATACTTATATTACATCTATATGGGTGTTTCTTTAACTTTTATGTTCAAGGGGATGATTTTTTTATTAAATCTGAAGATTTTGTCTTTTTGTTATATGAAGGTCTCTTTAAAGGGATAGTTCACCCAAAAAAAATTATCTAATCATTTACTCCCCCTCATGCCATCCCAGATGTATATGACACTCTCTCTTCTGCTGAACACAAAGGAAGATTTTTAGAAGAATATCTCAGCTCTGTAGGTCCTCACAATCCAATTAAATGGGTGCCAAACTCCAAAATCCACCTGTGAACCTTCACAAAGAGCCTGGTGAACTTTAGCAACCCATGTAGGTGGGCTAAAAACCTGCCTCATACTTTCTTTGTATACCACTACAGTGAGAGACTTTCTAATTGGCAGTAATGCCACACATGATTTTTCCATTGCAATTTAGGTCCCATGGTGGTTACGTTCTAAGAATTCTACGTAAAACCAACCGACCTCAGAGATTACAAAGAGCACACACTGAGTGAGGTGAGAGAGAGGGAAAAATATAAGCAGAATGGTAGTTAACAAGCTTATTTTCAGTTAGGAAATTAGAGCAAATTTATTTTTCTCTCCTTGGATCCCACAGGGAGATCATGGCCCTCGCCGTTCATAGTCCTCTTCAGTTCATTGTTTTCAGGCGCTCTTTGTTTCTCCTCTCAGATTCCTCTGTCACTTCCATGTTCTCTAAGGCACTTTGTTAATAAATTGGAAGATTGTTGTTTCTGATATGCACATCTACGTTGAGACAAAGGGGGAGAAAGAAAAATTGAGGTATTAAAATAAAGAAAGCTCATTTGCATCGATAGCGTTGAGACACTTTCGGTGGGAGTTGAATGCTAAGTTTGACTGGCACTATACCTCGGGCAAAGTATCCCCTTTTCCCTGTGCTACACAGCTACATTTAAACACTTCTCATGTGCACTTATGGAACCTCTCTCTCTCTCTCTCTCTCTCTCTCTCTCTCTGCTGTAATGTGTGGGTTTATTAAATTGTTAATGATAAATCAACTTTAAAAGAGCATATTCATCAATAAGAATAGAGATTGGCAAGTGTTTTTGTTGGTGTTATTTAGTTTGCCAAAGAAAACCCATTTCTTTGTGTACAAAGTAATATTTTAACGGATAAAAGTTTAAGAATTAGAATGAATGCATTGCAGAGATAATGTATGTTCTAAAGGATGTAAAATATATGCTGAAGAGAGTGTGTGTGACCATGCTAAAACAGAAATTATCATGGTCTGACTTGCAGACTAGAGTAAACAATAGGAAGGTAATTTAATAATTATTATTATTATTTGTAGTAGTAGTAGTAGTATAATTATTATTATTGAAATAAAAAAATATTTCATCAATAAAGTGCCTTTACTAATAAACCTTTAACTTTTTACCATTAACTGTATGCTGTTTTCGGTTGCCAGGCACAGGGATTCAATGCTTTTTGACCAATTCATTTCTATGAATTTTTAATGACTTTTCCAGTATGATTGCCACTTCAGCCGCCCCCCGCGTCGCTCCTTCTTCCCACAGGATTGTGGACAACCCGGCTGGCGATGAAGGTGATACAGGGATGATGACGGCATTATTACCTGCTCACCCCTGCCGTGAAGCCCCGCCCGGTGCATCAAATATTATCATCCCATTAGTGCTCCTCGCACAGAGTTTGGATGCGTGGCTCTCACTTCCCAATCCGTGGCACTAGTTGGCCAGGACCATCCGACTTGGCTACGCGATTCAGTTCGCCTGGCTCCCGCCTTGTTTCAGCGGTATTCGCTCCAGTCTTGTGCGCGGCCAACAAGCCAGTGCCTTATGAGCAGAGATCTCCACCCTGCTCCTCAAAGATGCGATAGAGCCCGTCCCTCCAGCCGAGATGAAGAAGGGTTTCTACAGCCCTTACTTCATCGTACCCAAAAAAAGCGGCAGGTTGCGAGTTCTCAACTGGGCTTTGTACAGACTCCCGTTCAAAATGCTCACGCAGAAACAGATTCTCACTTGCATTCGACAGCTAGATTGATTCGCAGCGGTAGACCTGAAGGACACGTACTTCCATGTCTCCATTCCACACACGACCCTTCTTACGGTTCACGTTCGACGGCCAGGCGTATCAGTACAAGGTCCTCCCCTTCAGCCTGTCCCTGTCCCCTCGCATCTTCACGAAGCTCGCAGAGGCCCCTCTTGCCCCCCTAAGGGAAGCAGGCATCCGCATACTCAACTACCTCGATGACTGGCTCATCCTGGCCCACTCTCAAGAGTTACTATGCGCCCACAGGGACCAGGTGCTCAGGCACCTCAGCCGTCTAAGGCTTCATGTCAACTGGGAAAAGAGCAAGCTTGACCCGGTTCAGAGCATCTCTTTTCTCATCATGGAGTTAGACCTCACCAACGAGCATGCTCAGTCAGTGCTCAGGTGCCTCGCTTGCTTCAAGCCCAGCACAGCGGTTCCTCTAAAACAATTCCAGAGGCTCCTGGGGCATGTGGCATCCTCAGCCGCAGTCGTGCCACTCGGGTTGATGCATATGAGACCGCTACAGCACTGGCTACAGACTCGAGTCCCAAGATGGGCATGGTGCCACGGCACACACTGTGTGACAATCACCCCTTCCTGCCGTCAGACTTTCAACCCTTGTGCAGACCTCTGCTTTCTGCGGACAGGAGTCCCCCTGCAGCAGGTGACCAGACGTGTCGTGGTAACCACAGACGCCTCTCGGCAGGGTCGGGGCACTGTGTACAATGGTCGCGCTGCCACTGGCCCCTGGAAAGGACCCCGGTAGCATTGGCACATCAGTTGCCTAGAGTTGATGGCTGTAATTCTTGCCCTATGGAAGTTTCTCCTACTAATCTGAGGCAATAACGTTTTGATCCATAAATATCCACAACATAAATCATCATATGTCACAACTCGCCCGCTATCTCCTCCTTTGGAGCCAGCCGTGACTCAAGTCGCTGCTTGCCACTCTCATCCCTGGCAACCACAACACGATGGCAGACGTGCTGTCATGACAGGTTTCGCCCAGTGGAGATTGGAGGCTCCACCCCCAGGTGGTCCAGCTCGTATGGGACCGATTTGGCAAGGCACAGATAGATCTCTTTGCCTCCCAAGACAACTGCCACTGCCCGCTCTGGTACTCCTTGACAGGAGCCCCTCTCGGGATAGACGCGCTGGCACACAGCTGGCCCCGGGAGCTGTGCAAGTACGCATTTCCCCCAGTGAGCCTTCTTGCATCGGTGCTGTGCAAGATAAGGGAGGATGAGGAACAGGTCATCCTGGTGGCCCCCTACTGGCCCACCGGCACCTGGTTCTCGGATTGTACGCTCCTCGCGACAGCCCCTCCCTGGAAAATTCCCCTGAGGAAAGATCTTCTTTCTCAGGGATGGGGCACCCTCTGGTGTCCACACCCAGACCTCTGGAACCTCCACGTCTGGCCCCTGGATGGGATGTGGAAGATCTAGTGTATCTACCACCTGCTGTTGTAGACATGATCAACCAAGCCAGAGCTCCCTCCACCAGGCAACTCTACGCCCTAAAGTGGCGCTTGTTCACAAATTGGTGTTCTTCCAGAGCCGAAGACCCGCAGAGATGCGCAGTTCGGTCAGTGCTTCTATTCCTGCAGGAGAGGCTGGAGGGAGGCTGTCCCCCTCCACCTTGAAGGTGTATGTTGCTGCTATCGTGGCCCACCACGACGCAGTAGATGGCAAGTCCCTTGGTATGCACGACTTGATTATCAGGTTCCTGAAAGACGCCCGGAGACTGAAACCTCCCCGGCCTAGCCTGTTTCCCTCTTGGGATCTCTCAGTGGTCCTCTCGGGCCTTCAGAGACCCCCCTTCGAGCTGCTTGAGTCAGTCGAGCTCAAGGCCCTCTCCTTGAAGACGGCCCTCCTGATCGCGTTAGCCTCCATCAAGAGGGTTGGAGACCTGCAAGCGTTCTCTGTCAGCGACACCTGTCTGGAGTTCGGTCCGGTGCTTTCTCACGTTATCCTGAGACCCCGACCAGGCTTCAGGGACCAGGTCGTGAACCTGCAAGCGCTGCCTCGGGAGGAGGCAAACCCAGCCCTGTCATTGCTGTGTCTGGTGCGTGCTTTGCATACCTATTTGGACCACACACAGAGCTTTAGATGTTCTGAGCAGCACTTTGTTTGCTTTGGTAGATGTTGGAAAGGGAACGCCATCTCCAAACAGAGGTTAGCTCACAGGGTTGTTGATGCTATTGCCTTAGCCTATCACACCCAGGCCTTGCCCGCCCCCTTGCGGGTTTGAGCACACTCTACTAGAAGTGTGGCATCCTCGTGGGCACTGAGCCATGGCACCTCCCTAGCAGACATCTGCAGAGCAGCGTCTGGACAACACACAATACCTTTGCCAGGTTTTACAATCTGAGGGTTGAGTCAGTCTTGTCTGTGTTTTGTCAGGTCCGAGCCGGAAGAACTCGTAAAGTGGCACAACCGACCAGGTGTTCCACTTGCACCTGGCGTCCTTCACCAAGTTGATCCAGTGCGACTGACCCTGTCCCAGGTCAGCCACTGAACATCGCTGCCTGGATGTTTCTCCTCCCTAGCCTTCTGGCCCGCGAATTCAGCGGAGCAATTCATGGCCAGACCCACTACGAGTCTCAAATGCTCTGTACTGGGGTCGGGCATAGTTCCTCTTTTCAGGCTAACTCCCCATGATGCATTTTCCGCGGTACGGTCCCCCTTGTCAGCGGACCCGCGTTTCCCTTGGGCAGCCCCGCTGCATCGGCCGCAGTGCTTGTAGAGTCCCCCCTCATTAGGCTGGACCTCATTAGGCACCCCAGGGGTGCGGGAAACATAAGGTTTGTATGCAAAAAAAAAAAAAGAAATATTTGGGGGCGTTGGGGAGGGCTACGTGCAGCCGGGACAGGCGCCTCCAGCACACAAAAGCCTAATGTGCACCTTTATCGACAGTCCTGCACACGGTCAGTGCGTGGTGCTTTTTAATGGACCCCTTGTGTCACTTCATTTGACACAACGTCGAGTGAGTGACAGAAGGTGAATGTCATGGTTACTGTCGTAACCTCCATTACCAGAGGGAGGGAACGAGACATTGTGTGCCTCCTGCCACAGCACTAGACCTAGCACTGTAAATGGCCGTGCTTCATTTTTGGCTCCTCAGTGCAAAATCCTGACTGGCATTCTCTGCCCGCTTCCCTTTATACCCGCATGTCCGGGGCGGGGCATGCAAATTTAGTCTGTCAACTTGACATTGGCCTTTTCTCAGGTTCAGAGGTACGATTCGGCATCCAAGGAAGACCCACACAACGTCGAGTGAGTGACAGAAGGGGAACCTCTTTTAGTAATCATACTGGAAAAGTCATTAAAAAGTCATAGAAATTCATTGGTCAAAAAGCATGGAAACCCTGTGCCTGGCAACCGTAAACAGCATACAGTTCTCTTGGGGAACGTAGGTTACAACAGTAAACGATGACGATTTTTTTTTTTTTATTATTATTTAAAATCAGACCGATTCAGTAATTAATTATTTTGAATGATTTTTTAACTGGTTTGGACAATTTCTTGAAACAACTCAACAGATCAATTTAGTCCCAAAATGAACTCTACTCTGGATTGCGAGCCATTTTTACTCTGCATAAGAGCAATATATAGCCAATAATATATGTTACAGACAAATTTACATTCATTTTTGAAATTTTACATGACTTCTCCAGGACCCAAAAAATTAAAAATGATGGCTCATCCAATCAAAATTTAGTGCCTGAACAATGCAATTAATGAAGCAGTTTCAGCATCTCATACAATATAAATTACATTAGATTGCTGTTGAATGCAATAGTACAACCAGCAAAGATTAATACACAGTAATGAATTCTAAATCATTCTGAAATCATTAATAAACCAAGGTCTTATCTTGCCAAGGTCATGGGTTCCATTCCTAATGAACGAACATATGGATGTAATGACTTGAATGCACTGTAATGTCGCTTTGGATGAACGTGTCTGCCAAATAAATAAATGAAAGCTGGTGGTCTGACTCACAGTTCCAGAGTTTCAGTTGGTTCAATAGTCAGTGTGGGCACAGTTCAATCTGATGCCATTTTGAGTCTTATATTTGCCATCTGTTTCATCATCAATAGCAGCCAGTGCACGATAATGAGTGCTAATCACACCTAGAGCTGAACGGCAGCAGAGGTCAAAATCAATCTCTTCACTGATGCCTTAACTGAATGACTGTCTTCCATTGGCTGGAATTGAATACCCTTGGGACATACAATCAAGATAAAACAGTTTTTTAGATTGACTGTGTATATTGTCATTTACATGATATATAAGGCAGGAATTTCCATTGTTTGAGCTGCAGCCAATTGTTTTCTACCTTTTGCTTCTAAATTTGCCGATTTATAGACACTTTGCATTCTCTGTATATTACATAAACCATTATAATCAAAATAAAGCATACCCAAATTACTATTATAAGCTGTATCCATTCACACTGGATATGAAGGTTTACTTAACTGCCATCTCCTAGAGAATGAATAATGCAGACAATAAATTAATGTTTACACCTTAGCTACCCCAAAGCACATAGAGATTAGTGGCAATAACAACCCTAAAAGCCCCGTTGACGATGGGAATGAGCACACTTCAACATGATTTTGAAGACTGCAGGCCAAGGATTTTTGGAATGATCCATGCAATTCAAAATGTATCTACATTAATGCTGTACTAATTCTACTTCTTATTAAAGTAGAATTAGTACAAGAGTGTAAAAATCTCCATTCATGTATATTGTGGAATACTGCACATACTTTTAACAAGACACTCAAGTAACTAACCAGCAATGACAGTTGCTAGAATTAGATTGTTATCTGGCTAATTATAATTGTTTATATAATATAATTTACATTTGCATAGTGTACCACTGCAAGATGTTCAACAAGTGCAGTTTTATTTATGTGTGTTTACATTTCCAGTAACTTAAATGTATTTTATTACTGGTGAAACGGTCACAGCATTCTCATTTACAAGTAGTAATGAGATTTCAATTAAATTCTCATACAGAATGAATAAAAGAGGAACCAAGCGGATACATGAGGTCCATCATTTTGTAACTGAAATACATGGTAAAATAATTACTCCAATTTATTCATTGGTTTGCAATGATATCAGTGCCAGTGTGTTTTTGGAGACCAACAAAAACACAAAACACTACATTTGTTTATGCAGCAAAGGCTAGAAAATCTACTGTCTTTCCCAAAATAAAATAAGGATTCTGTTCTTGCAGACATTTTTATTTGTATTTGAAATTAGTTGTTATTATTTTATGTAAACAAATAAATAAGTAAACAAACTTATTCCATCACCCATTTTATCATATGTCCCGAAATGAATATTTCTCTTAAAGCATTTCATTTCAGGGTGTAATTACAGTCGACAGAACATGACAAAGTGTCGTAGCGGAAAACATATCAATCAGAATATCATGTGGCAGAGTTTTTCTCTAAAAAACAAAACAAAAAAATAACAACATATGAGTTTAAAAGTTTATATGTGGGTTTTCCTCAACTTTGGGAACTTTCATGTTGCAGGGGTTGATTTTTTTTTCAACCAAACAGATTTAAATGTTTTATTAATTTTGTTATGTAGATTTCATTTAAACTGAATTGGAAACTTTTTCTAGGCCTTTATTTTTATTTATTTTTGGTACATTTCAAATACCGTGTATGTGTAGATTTGACTGTTTTGACCCCGACTTTCAATAATGAACTATGAAAATCCATTCTAAACATACTAATATTTACATGTCTATGGATTACAACTATTGTAATCCATAGACTATGCTTATCTAAACTACACTAATAGTTATGTTAACTATGCTAAACTATAATAATTTAAAATCCACAGACCCCATAAAATAACTTCATGGAACCCTGTTTAAACACCCTGCCCTTAAATAATGGCCCAATTTAAAGACTTAATTTCTGAACAGAGCACTACAAATAGAGTATTACAAATTATCCTGAAGCAAACTCTGAGAGAGCAGACAACTCATAATGATGTTATCAGCTCGGCACCTTCAATATACTGTATTACAGAACAGAGTAATAAAAACATACAATAACATTACAGTAATTTAGGTTGAATTCAATTGGAATAGTCCTATGTTACTTCTTTGTACACACAACAAATGCCAGTATTGTGTTTGTGGGTGTGAATGTGTGTGTGGTTATGGGATTCTGATTGATAATGTTGTGCAATGTTTGGTAATAATCGCCATGAGCAAAGTAATCATGGTTGTGGATTTGCTGCTCTTATGGCTTTTGGAGGTTTCTACGAGTTGTCTTTATCCAACTGTCATTTGTGCATTGGGGGGGGGGGGGGGGGGGCAGTATTGATTCCAGCCTTCCGACGAGAGTGCACATCAATGGAAATCATCAAGCAGTTCAAGTGTCTATCAGCAGAAACCTGACCCCGAACACAAAGATAATGGCAAAAATGACTCATCCCGCACATTTACTTCTTGCTTTCCATGCTTTCTTTTTCCTCGAGATAAATATACAAGGCCAGATAGCCTGCTGCAGTTATCAGATCTTGCGTGTTTCCTTTCATAACAGCTTTGATAGGTGAGGACATCAAAATGATGACTGCATGGAGATATGTTCTTATGGGTCATATAGTCTCAGATAGAATGAATGAACTCATGCCCAGAATCACCCACTTAGACAGGAAGGGGCCACCTGAACGATAAGCAGCATAACCAACCACAGTTCACTTGATAATATGAGGTTTAGCATTGGGTAAAAAGAAGAAAGATGCAAATAAAACTTATCGAAACATAAAAAGTCACAACATTTATGTATGATCCAGTACCAACTAAGCTCTTAAAAGAGGTGTTCCTTGTAATCTCAGAACCTCTTCTTAATATTATTAACTCCTCGCTATCCATAAGACATGTCCCATTAAACTTTAAAATGGCAGTTATCAAACTGCTTATTAAGAAGCCACAACTTGATCCTGGAGAACTGGCTAATTATAGACTGATTTCAAATCTCCCGTTTATATAGAAAATAATAGAAAAGATTGTCCTCCAATTATGTTAATTTCTACAGAAAATTAGTATATATGAACAATTTCAGTCAGGATTTAGGCCACACCACAGTACAAAGACTTCACTTATTAGAGTTACTAATGACTTGCTCTATCATCTGATCATGGCTGCATTTCTCTTCTAGTGTTTTTAGATCTTAGTGCTGCACTCGACACGATAGATCACTACATTCTCTTGAATAGGCTAGAGAATTATGTAGTGGACTTACATTAGCATGGTTTAGGTCCTATTTATCAGACCACTACCACTTTGTCCACATAAACGAGGAATTGTCAAATCAAACAAAAGTTAAGTATGGAGTGCAACAGGGATCAGTTTAAGGGCCTCTGCTTTTCTCCATATATTCTTCCCCTGGGAGATATTATCAGGAATCATAGAATAAGTTTCCACTGTTATGCTTATTATACTATACCAAACTTTCTATTTCTTTGAAACCCGACAAAATTTAAGATTTCTCCAAATTAGCAGAGTGTATCATTAAAATCAAAGATTGGATGGCCAGAAATTTCTTTCTACTCAATTCCGACAAAACAGAGGTACTAGTTATTGGACCAAAAACCTCTAAAAATAAGGAGCTAAAATAGACTAGATTATTGTAATGCATTACTAGAGGATGTCCAGCAAGTTCAATAAATAAACTTCAATTGGTTCAAAATGCAGTAGACAGAGTGCTGATTAGAACCAAAAAATATTATCATATTAGCCCCTTTTTATTGTTGTTACATTAAAGCTCCTCAGAACTTCAGTGACATTCTACCATGCTATATTCCAACATGATCGTAAAACTCTGGCCTGTTAATAGTTCCTAGAACATTAAAATCCACAAATGGAGGTAGATCCTTTTCCTATTTGTCTCCTAAACTATGGAATAGTCTCCCTAACACTGTTTGGGATGCAGACACACTCACTCAGTTTAAGTCTAGACTAAAGACTCATCTATTTAGCCAAGCATACACCTAATTTATTCTTCACCACACAATTAGGCTGCTTTAGTTAGGTTTGCCGGAACCTGAAACATTGATCATGATCAGTAACATAAGTAAAAATGTAATGGCATCTATGCTAATATTATTCTATTTGTTTTCATGTCTAAACATGAAGACCCCTATCACAAGATCACCAGAACCAGCCAAATCCCGCTCCATTCCTGCTTTGTGTTGGAATCCACTGCTACATTCAGTTTACTACGATGGATCTCAGTGGTTGAACTGATGCCAGCTCCAACCATAAGACATGGAATACTTCATATGCCATTGCCTGAACCTTGGTATTAGGATAGGCCTCACCGAAATGACCATCCGTTTGAACTGCATAGCACCTCACTGATCACGGCCAATCAATAAATTGCCAACATAAGCCTTCAGCCAACTAACAAAGGGCAATGCATCTATATGAACTTCTGCAGTTAATCCAGGATGAACTTTGTAAGAATCCAGTTCTTACAAAATCTTTGTTTAAACACTGGCCCTTAACACTTAGCTTAATCATTTTAAACCATGACTTGTATTGCACAAAATTAACCAATATTGTCATTGTATTCATGATGTTAGTCAGAGGAGAACTGGCCCCCACAGTGAGCCTGGTTTCTCCCAAGGTTATTTTTCTCCATTCACCAACATCTTATGGAGTTTTGTGTTACTTGCCATAGTCACCTTCGGCTTGCTCACTGGGTTTCTAAATACGATTATTATTGAATTACTTATTTTTATACACACTTCATAATCGTATTTAATCAAACTACACAATGATGACTTTAAGATTTTATAGATTTTATGGTTAAATTTTCTGTTAATGCCTGATTTTCTGTAAAGCTGCTTTGAAACGATGAGTGTTGTGAAAGGCGCTATACAAATAAACATGACTTGACTTGACTTGAAATAAAGAGAATGGTGACTGAGACTGCCTAACATACTGTATCCTTTTTGCTCCACAGAAGAAAGTAAGTTGTTCGGGTTTAGAACAACATGAAGGTGAGTACTGTAAATGGTGACAAAATGATCATTTTTGTTACAGTATACTATAAGAGAAGACATTAATTGGATGACACTACAGTTGGCCAAAAAGACAGCAGGCCAATAAGACAGCTGTTGGATTTATTTTTATTTTTTTTATCTTTAAAAGGGTTACTCGAGGTCCTGCATTGACTCAATAAATCTTTAGCACTATAGTCATTAGAGAGCGGAAATTGATCCTTTATAACAAAGGCTTCCATTGGCAACTGGCCATATATCCATATCCTGTGATTCCACATCCTGAATATTCTGCTGAAGAAATATAATCATGATGCTTCCTTGGCTGGACTGTTCTTCCCATGGACTCAACCCAGTTTCCATCCACTTTTCGCACCGTTTTGTTATCAACAAAGTGAAAATGCGTAAAAGGTTTTTTGTGAAATTTGCCTTCTGCTTGTTTCCATTCAAATGGCCTTTTATTGATAAAAAATGGTGTGCTTGATGACGTCATGCTTAAAAAAACACTTTGCATAAATTTTTATTTATCGCAAAAGAAATGTGCCCTTAAGCCATTTCCATACAGACATGTGTGTATATCGCTAATTGTGTACATTTCGCCTCCCAGATGTCTCTAATTAATGTCCCTGGGTGAACTCAGAATTGGACAAATATTTATAATAGTTTATAGTCTTGAAAAAAGTGTAGAACATTCTGAGAATGTCATTCAGCTGACATTTTTCATCTACAAAACAATATTCTTTAACAATATTATTTTATCGTTTGGTCATTTATTTATTTTTTATTTAATCCTTCTTTTGTTTGGTAATTTATGTAATTTAATACAGGGAATTTTGCCGGCATTTTTTTCAAAAGTAATCTAAACAATAATTTTATAGAATTGGGCTATATGTTAGTGTTCCAAAAAAGCACACTGAAGCTTTTTCCTAGTATTGTGTATATTCATTTTAATTTAAATCATCTTTGTGCATAGAAATTATATGTTTTTTGTATTTTGGGATAATTCTATGACTGCCGTCTATTATTTTGAATGGTGTGGAAAAGAAACTATAATAAATAAACTGATGGTTACCACAATTAAATTAATTGCAAAGAGTGGCCATTCATTTGTTCTCCGTGCACTTGTCGATGACAGGTGCATGATACGAGATATTTGTGCTGGCACACATGAAAGTGTCATGATGCAGATGTGTTTGCAGCATCGTATCTGTGCAGGTATGCTGTTAAGACAAATCCATAAGAGTGTGAGTAATGCTTCACACACAATAAATTGGCTTTCAAGGATGTATAACTTGTCGTCATGATTAACACAGGTCAACATTTGGAATCAATTCTGCCATATGACACTATATTTTTGCCAATTAATGCCAATTTTCTTGACAAAAAGTGTTTCCATAACAGTTTTTCGTGACATTTGAAGTATCGACATAGATTTTATGCGTTAGAGATCAACTGAAGAATATAATATCGACACTTGTGAAATTTTAGAGATAATTTGTTTCCATCAGCTATATCAGTAAACATTGTGATGTGCTACACCTCTTAGTTCAGTTTCACTCTTCTCCAAAACATGAACCAGCAAATTTGGGTGAGCACGTTTTATTGCATCTTAGAAAAATCTGCTTTTATTCTCCATTCATTTCTGTGGCGCTCGTGAAAAGATTATGTAATTTGTCATTGAACTTGCCTATACATAAATCTGATAGTGTTTGGTTCTACATCGTTGTCAATCCTGAACATCATCAAATCAGTTGGTCAATGTTTGTAATGATGATCATCTGCACAAGTATCTGGGTCCTGTGTGCAAATGAATGTGTGCAGGATAAGGAAGGCAAATTTTGCCCTCATTGAATGGGAGGATAATAAAAAGCTAAAAATGGAAAAACAGACAAAATGCTCTTTTTCACTTTTAAGCTTCATTTTGTGTAAAACGACATTTCTACATTAGATTGCCATTGTTCTCTTATGTGTGTTGATATTGACAAAGATGCAGACTTTAGCAGATCTAAATATTCTTTCTCAGTTTTCATAAACAATAAAACTACTTTGTATGTTTTTATATTCAAATGAAAGAAAATCAAAACTATTTGTTAGTTGACGATGCAATTATGTTAATATTTGTTCTTCGGCCAGATATTAAGAAGGAATTTACAGCCAGACCTTGAAAATGTTATTTAAATACCTCTTATAACGTAATGAAATGCTATTTTAATGTAAATGAGCACATTATTGTTAGTTACAATAAGTGTTAGGTAAGAAAAATACGGATAAACAAGTTCAACCCCCTCACACACATACATTCACAAAAACAAGTTCAGTACTAACAAGGAGAGTACCCGCACTTTTTTTCCTCCACTTCAAGCACTGCTTTTAATGTTTTTGTGCCACTCTGAAAAAAGAAAGAAAAAAGAAAAGGAAAAAAATATCACTCCCTAATCAGTTTAACCTAAAGTACAAACAA
This sequence comes from Moxostoma hubbsi, assembly GCA_032164185.1. Lineage (NCBI taxonomy): Eukaryota > Metazoa > Chordata > Actinopteri > Cypriniformes > Catostomidae > Moxostoma > Moxostoma hubbsi. The sequence goes on along the minus strand of JAVLUX010000027.1, from coordinate 4,092,609 downwards.
TAAGTGTCCATTTCAAGTATAAATAAATATAAACAAATTGGGGGTACAGCAAATAATGCAAGATTTTTTATTTTTTATTTTTTGCACTATGCTTTTCTTGGAAAAAAAACATTAACATAGGCAAGGAAAGTATAATATGTTAGTGTTCTTTGCCACGTTCTAACAAACTAGTCTCAGCCTCAGAGAATGCACATATGGATGTTCAGCCACTGGGTGCAGTAGTTCCTGTAAGCACAGACCAATATCAGTAGCATAATTTTCAACCTACTGTTGCCAGATTCAAAGGGTGATCAGTCTTACTTGGTAGCAAGTAATCTAAATTTCCATGAAAAAAACTGTGTATTCCTCTATAATAATAATTACTAAGAAATGACTATTTGCACTAGGTGTAAATAGCACCTGCCACACAGCACGGCTACTTGCACTCCAATAGTCTAGTGCAAACATGGAAATTGCAGACAAACTACAACCCTAGTGTCACTGCAGCGACTTGGGGAAAAAGTGATGTGGATGTGCTTTTTCTGCGGACAACCCAGGTTTGAATCCACCTTTTGTTTCCTGTCTTGACAATTTCCATTAATGCTCATTTATAAAATAATTATTACATTAAAATAAAGGTTGATTTCTGCACCGTTATTTGGTCACAGTGGAGGTCGGGGAGTTGAGAGAAAGGTTTGGGCCAGGTAAAATTAACCATGGTAATACTGTTGTAACCATGTTTTTTTGGGGAGGCAAAAACCATAGTTTTAATCAGAGGTGTATACTTTGTTACTGTACTTAAGTACAGTTTTTTAATATTTGTTACTTTACTTGAGTATAAATATTTCTTTGGACTTTCTATTTTTCCTTTCACTTCCCTACATTTTGAAGAGGAAATGGATATTTTTAATCCTATAAATTTATCCAGACCCTTTCGTTATTTTTGCGACTGATCAGCGTAAAAAAATAACAACAGTTCGCGCAAAAATGCATGCAGATCGGCGAGTGATATGTGATTCATTGAAAGAATCATTTGAGTCGAATCTTTTCAATTTGATTCCTTTGCTGAAAATGATTTGTTTTGTGAATCAAAAATCTGAATCAAAATCACAAGGGATGCGTGCTCCAGAAGATTATGTGTCCCGTCGTCTGTCTCCACTGGGGAAGACAAGAAGCTGCTCATGTGAGTTTAAATTCTTTTATTTCTTTGACTAATTAATTTGATAAGTTTAGGTTAAACATTATGAAAGCTGTTAAATTATGACGTTAAGTGCATGTATGATGTGTATGAATAATTACCTGCGCTCATGAAAATGCACAACAATGTTATTTTTATATTTTATGAAGATGTGAATGGTCTTTGCTTAAGAAAAACTAGTTTTCTGGTGGTTGTGTAGTATTTTATTTGCTTTGTAGCACATTTATGCTTGATATTTTTGGATGGTTGCTAGGGCATGCTATGCAGTTGTTTCCCAAGTGAAAAGAGCCAACCCTACAAGTCTCTGTACTGGTCACTAATATGACAAAACTCCCTCCTACAATGTTCCAATTTTTATGGACTGTGATATTCATTTACACTCATCCCATAAATATGATCATTCTGATGTGACTTGAATACACCATTAAAGAGGTAGTTCATTTAATAAAGAAAATTATCATAATTTTCTCACCCTTATTCGATACAAGATGTGTATGACATTCATTTTTTTCTGCAGAACACTTTCAACTTCAGAACAATTTCAGAAGAATATCACAGTTATGTAGGCCAATTTAATGTAAGTGAATGGTGGCCATATCTTTGAAGCTCCAAAAAGCACATAAATGCAGCATAGGATTAATCCATAAGACTCCAGTGGTTTCACCAATGTCTTCTGAATGGATCCATTTTGGGTGCGAATAGACCAAAATATAACTCCTTTTTCAACTATAAATCTTGTCATTAACAGTTTCCTTGGTGATCAGGATTTCAAGCTCAATTACACTGACTATATTACATCTAGGGCTCTATGCATGCGTCAAGCACTAGAAAGTGTAATCAAGCTTGAAATCATGATCGTGCTTAAGGATTGCAATGGCAAGATATACAGTGAATATGAGTTCAAATTTGGTTTGTTCTCACCCAAAACCAACTGAATCGCTTCAGAGGACGTGGATTTAACCATTGTAGTAGTATGGATAACTTTATGCTCCCTTGAAGTGCTTTTTGTAGCTTGACAATTCTGACCACCTTTCACTTGCATTAAATTGACTTATAGAGCTGAAATATTCTTCTAAAAATATTTGTGTGTTCTGCAGATGAAAGAAAGTCTTTGTAAAGAGTTCAAGCTTGGAGTTGGAAGGGAGGAGACAGAGAGCAGTGATGAAGTCAAGTAAGGCTCTTTATTTCTCTGCCTTTAACACTCTGAGTGCACTCTTCTCTGTGGTTTTCTCAGTTCAATCAGATTAGTGCAACAAATAATTTGTCAACATCAACTTCTCTGAGTCTTCAGCTTCACAACAAAATAAAACACTCAGTAAGACACGGCAGTCACTGGTCACTCGTGTTGTTCTCTCTCTCCTGTCTGGCGGTGGTGTGGCCATTTATATGCCGCTCTCCCCATGCTCACTGGAATTAGAGACAGGTGTTCGTCATAATTTAGCTCAGGTGCAAGCGCCCTTACTGCTTTCGCTCTCTACGGACGGGCACTCGACCACGCCCCCGCTGCCATATATCCCACTGCCCAACACAGGCTGGGGACCATCCGGCCTGCCTACCACGCCCCCCACTCTGGAAAGGAAGTCAGTGAAAGCCATCTGCGCCCCCGGTCTGTGGAGCACCTTGAATTTAAAGGGATGGAGAGCCAGATACCACCGGGTGATCTGCGCGTTGGTATCCTTCATGTGGTGGAGCCATTGGAGTGGGGCGTGATTCGAGCAGAGGGTGAAGGCCCACCCCAGCAGGTAGTACCAGAGAGTGAGGACCACCCACTTTATGGCCAGACACTCCTTTCCACAGTGCTGTACTTCGTCTCCCTCAAGGAGCGCTTACGGCTGATGTAAAGCACAGGACGCTCCTCTCCCTCCACCACTTTCCAGATTATGGCCCCCAGCCCTCTGTCTGAAGCGTCTGTCTGTAAAATGAAAGGGAGAGAAAAATTAGGGGAGTGCAAAATCGCCCCCCCACAAAGTGCGGCTTTAATTTGCGTGAACGCCTATTGGCACTGCTCCGTCTGAAGCCCCCTTTTTAGTGAGATCAGTCAGTGGGCTGGTGATGTCCGAATAATTAGGCACAAATCTCCTGTAATAGCCAGCAGGCCCCAGGAACTGTCTCACCCCCTTTTTGACCTTGGGACTCGGGCTGGTTGCAATCGCCACAGTTTTGTCAATTTGGGGACGCACCTGCCCGTGACCCAAGTGGAACCCCAGATACCGTACCTCCACCTACCCAATCTCGCACTTCTTGGGGATTGCTGTGAGCCCCGCCCACTGCAACGATCTCAAGACTGCCCTCAGATGCTGCATGGGCCGCTGCCAATCATTACTGTAAATGATAATGTCATCTAGATAGGCAGTGGCAAAAGCTGTATCCGGTCTGAGGATTCGGTCCATGAGACGCTGAAATGTAGCCGTGGCCCCAAACAAACTGATGGAAGCGTCACAAATTGGTGCAATCCAAACGGCGTGGAGAAGGCTATTTTTTCTTGGGAAATTGTTGTCAGGAGGATCTGCAAATAACCCTTTGTCAAATCCAATGTCGAATAAAATCGAGCAGTGCCTAACCGATCGAGCAACTCGTCAATGCGGAGCATCGGGTATGCATCAAATTTAGACACCGCATTGACTTTTCTATAATCCACACAGAACCGTACAGACCCATCACTCTTAGGAACTAGAATAACCAGGCTGGACCAATCGCTGTGGGATTCCTCTATTACCCCCATATCAAGCATTGCATCCAATTCTTCCCAAACTATTTTCTTTTTGTGTTCGGGCAAGCGATAGGGATTGCTACGTACTACCACTCCCAGTTCGGTGTCGATGTGGGGCTGGATAAGGTTCCTATGACCCGGTAGAGGGGAGAACACGTCTGCAAATTCTTGTTGCAGCTTGGCAACCCGTGCGAGCTGATATGGTGAGAGGTGGTCTCCGCAAGTGACTGGAGTGTTATGAAAAAGTTTTGTATTCACCTCCATCCCGAGCTCCGCCCTCTCCGGAACTACCGTAGCCAACGTCATAGGGACCGCTTCCCTTCATAATTCCAGGAAGTTGATGTGATATATTTGACGTGCACCCCCTCTATCGGTTCGCTTAACCTCATAATCGAGATCCCTCACTCGTCGTGTGACCTCAAAGGGTCCTTGCCACTTGGCGAGTAATTTGGAGCTCGATGTGCAGAGTAATATGAGAACCTTATCCCCCGGTGCAAATTCCCACAACCGAGCTCCCCTGTTATATAGTTGGCTCTGTCGTTCTTGAGCTTGGAGCAAATTCTCCTGTGTTAGTTATATGCCACCCTCCCCATGCTCTCTGGTATTAGAGACAGGTGTTCAACATAATTTAGATCAGGTGCAAGCACCCTTACCACATTCTCTCTCTCCGGATGGGCGCTCGACCATACCCCCACTGCCACAGTCATACACATCTGGGATGGCATGAGGTTGAGTAAATGATGAGCACCACCAATCAAATTTGCCATGGGTTTAGTGAACTGATTTGTAATTTATGCAATTTACTTGTACTTTTGATACTTTTAATATCAGTTGCTTTAATACATTTACATAAGTCATTTTCACATGAGCTACTTTAACTGTTAATTGAGTCAATTTCCACGAATGTATCTTTACATTTACTCAAGTGTGACAAATGGATACTTTATATAACACTGGTTTTAATGTGATTAACCATAGTGTCACTAAAGTAATATGATGTTAATAGGTTAAACATGTTTAATTTAGTGGTTACAATGATTGTACTAGAACATACTATGGCGATACCATTGTTAATCTAGTAAAACCATGGTTATTTTACTGTAAGGGAAGGTTAGGGCTAGGTTCAAGTGTAGGGGGTTGGTGTAGGGTGTCTGTGGGACTCTAAATAAACACAGTAAACATGCTCTAGTGATGTTGCTATACTGTATGCTAGAACATAATTAGGAGTGCAAATTGCATCTAACACTTGCAAAGAATAAGCTATTTGTGACTATTTGCATTTAGTGCAAATTGCCTCTACCTAATAATAATCATTTGTATTACATTTGTACTGTCAGAAATGTACCCAAATTTAATATTGATCCATTATTGAGGTATCATGGATTTCAGGCCAACCTGTCCCTAAATGGAACAAAAATAGAATGTGGTTGTTTGCAAACCAGTGCATTCATATTAAAACTCATTACACAAACTGTGTACACTGTAAATTAAAATATGCCTGGCAATCCAAATGCTACAGTACTTAAATAAACCAGTCAGATCATGACAGCACTCCTCTAAAGGTGTTACAGTTTTCTGGGTTCACAGCATGTAAAGATGGTTTATGGTTCACGTCAAATGAGGACAACTTTTTAGTGCATTGTCACATGGAGGAGGAGCGAATGTAACTGAACGAGCAGTCGTTTGATAGGCCGTTTCATGCCATCAATCATGCCATAAGAGAATAAGAAGCAGTCCCACTTCCATTGTAGGGCTTCAGCGATTTTACATAAGGGAGAATTTTGCATGGACTGGTGCCTCTTGGCAACAAAAATATACGGAAACGAGCCACAGGGAGTGATGTATGATGTCGTAACTTGCCAAATTGCTCTGCACCATTTCCCTGTTAAACATACACGCGAGGAAGACAAGGCACTGTAAATCATAAAGGCTGCTGGGCAAACTGGGAGGGCATAAAGTGAAGACAATTAATGTTGTTTTTCATCATTGCGGGTGCAGTGACCATAACAAAAGGTTCGTAGGGGGCGTAACAGAGTGCAGCATTACCAACAAAGACATATACACTTCTTATATGGTGAAAAATGGGCTGGGGCCAAGCATTTGATGGGCAAGTTACTTTTCATGTTTATCTTTTTTTCACTAAAAACCTATGAAAAGGTTTGCTGATAGGCAGGGCCGTAGCAAGGTATTCAGGGTCCCTTTCCTATTAAAAAATAAAGTTTAGAATTAGATGTGGGGCCCACTTGGAAATGTGGGCCCCAAGAATCATTACCAAATTTCACCCCACTAGCTAATAGGGCATTCTACAGCACACCTGAAGCCAGGGGCAGACTGGGAAGAGAATGGGCAGACTATGGCCAGTCCACCCCTGCCTGAAGCTGAAGGGCTTGGCCACATGTTTTTTATTTGACATGGCCCTCAGGCCTGTCTGCCTTTTAATGGACTGTTTGCAGAGTGTTGCTATTTATGAGCAATAAAATGCTTCTGGGCCCCCACTGGGGAGACTGCTGCTCTCTACACTTGAGTTTAACTAGTGTCGCTTGCTCAATTAATTTAGCCCCACCCTGACTTTTTGTCCTAGCAGAGAACCCTGGGGAGAGATGAAGTAGATGTTCAGAACTACTTTTTCTGAAAGTTTATATAACTAAATCACAGTTATACTGGCGAGAGAAAATGTACCTATTTTTTTTTTGTGTACTCAAAGGTGTAAAAGGGAGCTACCATTCCCAGTGCCAACTAGTATAGCTAAAAAATAATGCTGTGTCAAAAATGATGCAATGTAAACTAACACTACCATGCATCACACACTACATTTTCATAGTAGTGCGGTCAAAAATGGAACACTGATAGGTTTTTTTAAGTGTGGGGTGATGAAAAAGGTGCTGTATTCATAGAAGTTTGCTAGTTGCCACATTCACTATTGAATTATTTTTAGGTCAGTATCACAGCCCCGTAACTCCTTCTGCCTGCTATGCAAGGCCAACTGCAAATGAAGTGTCCAACAATCTACATAATAAGGTATTATATTTTTTTGGTTAAGGAAGTACATAATCCTGGTACTCGTAGTACACTTTCTTTCTTTTTTGGGGGGCATTTTCAGTGTACTACTCGCACTACAAAATGACAAAACAATTGTAAATAATGGAGAATGTAGCAACTAGAGAAAACATCAGTGAAGACAGCACTTTATAAATGTAAGTTGAATGGTTTAACATCACCTCATGCTGTGTGAATATGTACGTTGTTTGAGATACAAGAGTTCAACTGAGTTTGGCTAACACGCTAAAGCTTGTAGCAATACAACGCATGCGTTTGAAACATCACTGCTCTCACATGAAAAACATTTAGAAAGAAGTCACCTTAATCCAATTAAACTTTTCACTTTTTTGTTGCCTGTAAGACTCGATATTTAGCAAAGTTTGTAGTATGTTTTTTCAGAAATTTGACAAAGAAAGAGATTTGGGCCAGTGTGGCTTAATTAAAAATGAATAGCAGATAGGTAAGCTTTGAGCAGTATCTGTGCTTTTAAATTCACTACAAATCTATCTAATTTAATTATCAAAATGTGGAATTCAGTTACCACCTGAGCACACAAGAAATACACAAGGTACAGGTCTGTGCACCTAATTAACACTGACAGAATTTCAATGGTGTGTATTCAGCCTTCCGAAAATAATTCTATTCTGTCTCCTTGTCCCCATCCTCAAATGGCAACACAATTGTCTTATTCATTTACCCTTTAAACATTAAAACAATTGGGCAAGCTTGACACAGGGTGGATTAGTTCAATAACGTCTCGGTTACGTATGTAACCTCCGTTCCCTGATGGAGGGAACGAGACGTCGTGTCGAAGAAGCGACACTAGGGGTCTCTCTTGAGCGCCGAAAGATACCTCTGATCTATGAAAAAAGGCCAATGAGAGTTGGCGAACAGTATTTGCATACTCCGCCTCCGGATACGGATATAAAGGCGAGAGAAATACGCTCGTTCATTCAGGATTTTTCTGAGGAGCCGGGAGTGTTCCAGACATCTCAGCGGCTCGGCTCAGCGACGTGGCCGGGAAGACACGACGTCTCGTTCCCTCCATCAGGGAACGGAGGTTACATACGTAACCGAGACGTTCCCCGTCTGTCGCTCACTTCGACGTCGTGTCGAAGAAGCGACACTAGGGGTCCACTTCAAAACTCGCCATGCGCTGAGCCGTGTACGTGTACTGCTGACACAGAAGCGGGCAGGTATTTTGCACGTGCACAAGCGACCAACTGTGTTCAGGCTGCACGTACTCTTCCCCAATGCCCCGAAAAAGCGTCAGCGTCCTTTTGGTTACCCTAGGGGGGAACAAGGTGATGCTCCCAACTAGGGAACGGGCCAAGCCTGGCTGGGCCTCTTTTCTCTCTATGTTTTCTCGGCATAGAGCAAGAGCAGCCGGGGCCCTTACCGCATCGAGGGAAGGGGGTCTTATTCCGAATTCCTATTCTTAGGGGGAAAAGACCCTGCGGAGGCCACACCCGCCCAACAGGGGAGGTAAAGGTGGCAAAATACATCACATGGCCACTTAGGCATGTGGAAGGAAATGGCACAGTGGTAGATCCAACCTCAAGGAGGGGGGAGTTGCTACAACACGGCGACCGGAGGGCAGCGAAGGACTGCCTAAGGGAGACGCGGGTCAGCTCGTAAGGTGACCGTGCCGCGGAAATACACACAGGAGGAGTCCCGTAGGAGGCCTGATCTGTGGAGCACTTATTCCAGTAGGGGTAGCCGGAGGTACCCGTAGTGGACTGGACCAGCACGTTCCTCCGATGAACTGCTGCGGGTCCGAAGTGCTAGGGAGGAATCAACCAGGGACCTGGGTCCTCTGGGGCAAAAGCGCACTGTTTTGCCTCGGCAGAGGGAAACGGCGCTGGAACAAGTGGTTCACCCGGTCAGATCGTCGACGTGTACCGAGTTCTATGGGCTCGGACCTGAGAGAACACAGGACGAGACTGACTCAACCCTGAGATCATAAGGGTGTTAGGTGCTGCCCAGCCCGCAGCTCCGCGAATGTCTGCTAGGGAGGTGCCCCTCGCCAGTGCCCATGAGGATGTCACGCTCCTAGTGGAGTGGGCTCGAACCCGTAAGTGGGGGGCATGGCCTGGGTGTGATAGGCCAACTGAATGGCATCCATCACCCAGTGAGACACCTCTGTTTGGAGACAGCGTTCCCTTTCTGCTGGTCCTCCAAAGCAGACAAAGAGCTGCTGAGAGCGCCTGAAGCTCTGGGGGCGGTCCAGGTAGGCACACAAGGCACGTACCGGACACGACAGTGAGAGGGGCTGGGTCTGCCTCCTCCCGGGGCAGCGCTTGTAGGTTCACTACCTGATCTCCAGAGGGCATGGTAGGAACCATGGGCACATAGCCCAGTCGAGGTCTTAGGATCACATGAGTATCTGCCGGACCGAGCTCCAGGCATGTGTCGTTAGTAGGGGACGCCTGCAGGTCCCCGACCCTCTTGATGGAAGTGAGCGCGATCAGCAGGGCCGTCTTTTCAGGAGAGGGCCCTGAGCCAACTGATTCTAGCGACTCGGGGGGGGGATCTCTGAAGACCGGCGAGGACCACCGAGAGATCCCCAGGAGGGGAACAGGTTTGGCCAGGAGGGGTTTTTAACCTCCGGGCACCTCTTGGGAACCTGATGATTAAGTCGTGCTTACCCAGAGAGTTGCTGTCTACTGGGTTGTGGTGAGCTGCAATAGTGGCAACATACACCTTCGAGGTGGATGGGGACAGCCTCCCCCCCCAACCTCTCCTGTAGGAACAGGAGCACAGACCTAACTGCGCACCTCTGTGGGTCTTCTGCCCGGGAAGAACACCAATTCACGAACAGATGCCATTTCAGGGCGTAGAGTTGCCTGGTAGAAGGGGCTCTAGCTTGGTTGAACGTGGCTACGACCGTGGGTGGTAGACCAGCTAGATCTTCCGCATCAGGGACCAGACGTGGAGGTTCCAGAGGTCTGGGTGCGGATGCCAGAGCGTGCCCCGTCCCTGAGAAAGAAGGTCCTTCCTCAGGGGAATTCGCCAGGGAGGGGCTGTCGCGAGGAGTATGAGGTCCGAGAACCAGGCCCGGGTGGGCCAGTAAGGAGCCACGAGAGTGACTTGCTCCTCTTCCTCCCTGACCTTGCACAGCACCTGTGCAAGAAGGCTCACTGGGGGAAATGCGTACTTGCGCAGCCCCACCGGCCAGCTGTGTGCCAGTGCATCTGCCCCGAGGGGAGCCTCTTAACGGGCGTACCAGAGCGGGCAGTGGGAGGTCTCTCGGGAGGCAGAGGGGTCTACCTGGGCCTTGCCGAACCGTTCCCAAATCAGCTGCACCGAGTGGGGGTGAAGCCTCCACTCTCCGCCAGACAAGCATTGTCATGACAGCACGTCCGCTATCACATTGAGGTTGCCGGGGATGTGAGTGGCACGCAGCGACTTGAGTCGGTGCTGGCTCCAAAGGAGGAGACGACGGGCGAGTTGTGACATGTGACGGGAGCGTACGCCGCCTTGGCGATTTATGTACGCGACCGCAGTGGTGCTGTCCGACCTGACTAGGATATGTTCGTCCCGAATTAACGGGAGAAACTTCCGCAGGGCCAAAAGGACGGTCAACAACTCGAGGCAGTTGATGTGCCAACGCAGCTGGGCCCCTTTCCAACGGCCTGAGGCTGCGTGCCCGTTGCATACGGCGCCGTGGCGCCATGCTCGTCTCGGGACTCGGGTCTGGAGCCAGTGTTGGAGCGGTCTCATATGCATCAACCCCAGCGGCGCGACCGCCGCGGAGGACGCCATATGCCCCAGGAGCCTCTGGAAAAGTTTTAAGGGGACCGCTGTGCCTGGCCTGAAGGCGGCGAGGCAGTTCAACACTGACTGGGCACGCTCGTTGGTGAGACGTGCCGACATTGAGACCGAGTCTAACTCCATCCTGAGAAAAGAGATGCTCTGAACTGGAGTGAGCTGGCTCTTTTCCCAGTTGACCTGAAGCCCCAGACGGCTGAGGTGCCTGAGCACCTGATCTCTGGGTTTTGCATAGTAACTCTCGTGAGAGGACAGAGACAGGCCGAGGGGGAGGACTTGTACTGATACACCTGGCCCCCGAACGCAAACCGCAGGTAGGGGCGGTGTCGGGGCAGGGTGGAGACATGAAGTACGTGTCCTTCAGGTCTACCGCTGCGAACCAATCTAGATGCTGGACGCAGGTTAAGCGTGAGCATTTTGAACGGGAGTTTGTGCAACGCTCGGTTGAGAACTCGCAGGTCCAAGATTGGTCGTAAGCCGCCGCTTTTCTTGGGTACGATGAAGTAAGGGCTGTAGAAACCCATCTTCATCTCGGTTGGAGGGACAGGCTCTATCGCGTCTTTGGCCAGAAGAGTCGTGATTTCCGCGCGCAGGGAGTGGGCGTGTTCGCCGTGTACTGCGGAAAAGCGGATGCCCATGAAGGGGGGCGGGGGGCCTGGCAAACTGAATTGCGTAACCGAGTCGGATGGTCCGGGCCAGCCAGCGAGACGGGTTGGGAAGTGAAAGCCACGCGTCCAACCTCTGCGCTAGGGGCACCAAAGGGACGATTAATTTGACGTACCCGGCGGGGCTTCGCAGCGGGGCGGAGCAGGTAGGGCAGCGTTGGGCGGCGACGGGGCGACCCGCAGCTGAGGTGCTGAGAAAAGACTCAAAGCACTTACCTTGCTCCGCACACCCGGCAGGGGGCGGGTTAGCGACTGAGGAGGAGGTCCTGGGTAGGCGTCCTCTAGGCTCGTCGGAACCGGCCGGCCGGGGGACAGTCGTGGGGCTGAAGACGGGTGGTCCGTGTCCAGGAAGCCAGGACTGTTGATATCTGGGGGCAAAGTGCCGTGAGAACGGCATTTGCGGGCCAGGTGACCCAGAGACAAAAGGAAATAGCTCATTACAGAGAATATGAGAATGTGAAAATTAATTCAACAAGAAAAGATTCTCCTCCCGGCCCTCCACCGGGGACGGAGCGGTCTTACCAGCCTCCGGAGCTAACATCTTGGTCCCTGGGTTGAACGTCTACGGACAGCCTGGGAGCCTTCCGGGTCCTCGAGGGGGTCCGTGAGACGGGGGCGTCCGTTTCCTGCAGCGTGCTCGACGCTGGGGCTGAGAGCTGGGCCCGGGTTGAGGCGGAGCAGGGTGTTTCATAGCCGCAGGAGGACGCCCGTCGGCGAGCAGACGGGGCATGGCCCATGGCGGCAAGCTTGCGGCGGGGCAGGATGTGCAGTGGCCTCCGTCTGCCTCACCACTGAGGACTGCTGGGCAGAGTCGTCAACGGTGGCGCCGAATGGACGGAGCTGGGAGACGGGGGTGTGAGAGAAGGTGTGCCTTGTCTGCCTCCCGCATTTCGACCAGGTCCAGTCCACAGGTGTGTTTCTGGACCACAAGGGGTGGCCATCGCCTGTTCGAGTGCCAGCGCTTCTGAACTCCGTGGCCCGGGGGCGCGGTTGGTCATCCAGCGCAGTTCCTGCAGCACATCAAGAACAGGACTACCCAAGGTGCAAGTTTTGAAGTTGGTTGCAGGAAGGGCCGTGGCGTGCAGAGTGGAAGCGGTCTGGGACCGTTCCACCGCGAGGGTAGTGAGAGCGGAGGAGCGAAAAAGCCTTGGCTTAGCTCAACTCGTCGTGCACGTCCGGGAAGAAGGGAACGGGGGGGGCGTGGCTGTGAGCGGCGCACCTGCCCGCGGAACCGATCAAGTAGCCCGGGAAAGCATAGCGGATCTCCGTGCGTCAGGCTCAGGCTGGGCGGCAGACCCGAAGGTGGCGGCCCAGGCGAACGATCAGCATCCGATGCCGCTGTAACGCTCTCCGATGCAGCGGTGATGTCATCCAATTCTGAGGCAAGCAAGCGTGCGGGGGAGGCGGGCGGTTCGAGGGGGTTTACCCGGCGAACAGAGCCCGTCATATTCCCCAAATCGCCTTCATCGCCCGCGGCGCCTGCGCCAATCCCGTAGGAAGAAGGCGGAGCGCGGGGGGCGGTTGAAGTGGCTTTCTCTCATTACAAAAGAAAGCTGTGCGACCGCAATGCTATAACGGCCATGTTCTCACACTGAGAAGATGAACCATTGGAGAGAATACTCATCCCGAGCTCAGACGGAAGCAAGCAAGCAAGCGTGCCGGGGAGGCGGGCGGTTCGAGGGGATTTACCCGGCGAACAGAGCCCGTCATTGTCCCCAAATCGTGTTCATCGCCCGCGGCGCCTGCGTCAATCCCGTAGGAAGGAGGCGAGGCGCGGGGGGCGGCTGAAACGGCTTTCTCTCATTACAAAAGAAAGCCACACGACCGCAATGCTAGCAAACAAGCGTGCCGGGGAGGCGGGAAGTTCGAGGGGATTTACCCGGCGAACAGAGCCCGTCATTGTCCCCAAATCGTGTTCATCGCCCGCAGCGCCTGCGTCAATCCCGTAGGAAGGAGGCGAGGCGCGGGGGGCGGCTGAAACGGCTTTCTCTCACTACAAAAGAAAGCCACACGACGGCAATGTTGCCATGGCTATGTTCTTGCACTGAGAACATAAACCATTCATAAAACACTGCTTGCATGTGATCGCAGCCCAGGCATGCAAGACAATGTTTTATGACCGAGAGAGGTGGGGAGAAATCACCGCATCCAGAAACTACACAGGGGCGGAAATTACATCTTTATAAAGACGCGTCCTGAAAAGGACGTTCAACGCCGCTGTGTAATGCTCTTTCAGAGAAATAAACTCTTTTATGGAGAGAATCACTCTTTCAACTCTTTTAACTCTGCGCTGTCGAAGCGCCCAGGGGCAAACTGCATGCCGGCAGTGAAGAGAAAAGCCGCTGTAGTGCGCCGTAAATCCAACAGCAAAGCAGAGCGTCAGAGGATCAGAAGCAGGATCAGTTGTGTTACTCGCAGCTGACTGCATACACACGACCATCGGCTCCGAAGAAAATTACTGAATGAACGAGCGTATTTCTCTCGCCTTTATATCCGTATCCGGAGACGGAGTATGCAAATACTGTTCGCCAACTCTCATTGGCCTTTTTTCATAGATCAGAGGTATCTTTCGGCGCTCAAGAGAGACCCCTAGTGTCGCTTCTTCGACACGACGTCGAAGTGAGCGACAGACGGGGAACGGCAATTTCGTCACCTTTGTTCTCTCACATGAACATCCCACATTAACATTCCAAAGCAGAAGATAGCTTTTGATTTATGAAATGTATGCAATGAAACTGGGAAATGCCTTTCACATATTAATTGGGATCAGTGAACTGGTGAGGACAGGACCTGTTCTGCTTCTGTTGGCCCCTTGGTGGCTGTCCTTCAACCTCTAGCCTGTTGCACATAAGAATATTAACATGAAACATCCATCCATCCATCCATCCATCTATCTATAACAATGTTGTATATAGGCCTATAAAATAATCAAGGAAATAAAAAATGAGATGTCAATAAAATAACTTTACACTGTAAACAACATTTATTTGCCATTTATTTGAAGTTTATTTATTTATTTCTCAGGTATTGTCCTCTAGTGTTATATTATCCAAATTCATTATAATGTTGATGTTGGAGTGATTCACATGATTTTTTCATGAATGGATGGATGGTTATGCTTTTAACAATGGTATTACTTAACTGCTTCAGCCTACAGTACATTTGTGATAAACTTGCATCACACAAGCCATCTCTATGTAAAACAGCACTTGTCATAAATGCATGAACACACGTCAACGTGATCTTATGTTCCTGTTATAATTATAACTCGTAATAATGATTTACGATTTTGTTCCACATATTTTCACATTTTCTACATATGTGCCACCACATAGATTCTGAATAATAATTAATGCATTCCAGACAAACTTGTTTTGAGAGTACTTGATTTGCAATGTAAATTCATAAATTCACAGTATGCCCACCTCTTCAGACACTACTACACCACTGTCTCATGCTATAAAAGGGCAGAATGCAAAAGTTAACGGTTGTAATGAGTCCTCTCCTCCAAGTCAGAATGCACCCAATGCTCCAGTCCAAGTCCAAGTCCGTGTCATTAGTGTTCAAGTCTGAGACGATTCATGAGTAATCAATATCGCGTCTCGAATTGGACTCGAGTAATACAAAACTGGGGGGTACAATTATTTATTTTTTTGGAAACCATTAATTTTCTCCCCAATTTGGAATCCCCAATTCCCAATGTGCTCTAAGTCCTCGTGGTGGCATTGTGATTTGCCTCAATCCGGGTGGTGGAGGACGAATCTTAGTTGCCTGCACGTCTGAGACCGTCAGTCTGCACATTTTATCACATGGCTTGCTGAGCGCATTACCAGGGAGACCTAGCGTGTGTGGAGGCTCACGCTATTCTACACGGCATCCACACACAACTCACCACGCGCCCCACCAAGAGTAAGAACCACATTATAGCGACCACGAGTATGTTAACCCAACATGACTCTACCCACTCTAGCATCTGGGCCAATTGGTTGCTTAGGAAGCCTGACTGGAGTCACTCAGCACGCCCTGGATTCAACTTGTGACTCCAGGTGTGGAAGTCAGCGTATTTACTTGCTGAGCTAACTAGGCCCCGAGGGGGACTATTTTATATGGAAAGAAACAACCCTCTAACTACACATATTTCATTATAAAATAGAGAAAACAAAAATATGTACATTAATAATAATAATTAATTCATAGTAATTACATTACATTCATCACATTAAAAGACATTATGTGTAGCCTACTAAAAAAAATATCTTAAAACTATTTAATTTTAAATAGTCTACTGGACAATGCAGCAGCAAAGTTAATTTATTCCAGTGAAAGAAAAATGTTTTAAATTTTTTTTTCAAATTTATCTAGACTTGAACTCGATTCAGACCTCCTTTTTGTTCACTTTAGTTGTAATAGGATATTAGTTCACGGCTGACGAGTCTTGTCACGACCGACGCCTCCAAATTGGGTTGGGGCGCCAAGTCGCTACACGCCTCTCACATCCCCGGCAACCTCAATGTGATGGCGGATGCGCTATCACGACAATGCTTGCCCAGTGGAGAGTGGAGGCTTCACCCCCAGTCGGTCCAGCTGATTTGGGAACGATTTGGTCTGTTCGCCTCCCAGGAGACCTCCCACTGCCCGCTCTGGTATGCTCGAACAGAGGCTCCTCTCGGGGCAGACGCACTGGCACACAGCTGGCCCACGGGGCTGCGCAAGTAAGCATTTCCCCTAGTGAGCCTTCTTGCACAGGTGCTGTGCAAGGTCAGGGAGGATGAGGAACAAGTCACTCTGGTGGCTCCCTATTGACCCACCTGGGCTTGGTTCTCGGACCTCGTACTCCTCGCGACAGCCCCTCCCTGGCAAATTCCCCTGAGGAAAGACCTTTTTCTCAGGGACGAGGCACGCTCTGGCATTCGCACCCAGACCTCTGAAACCTCCATGTCTGGCCCCTGGACGGGACACGGAAGATCTAGCTGATCTACCACCTGCTGTCATAGACACGATCAACCAAGCCAGAGCCCCTTCTACCAGACAACGTTACACCCTAAAGTGGTGCTTGTTCGCGAATTGGTGTTCTTCTCTGGGTGACCCACAAGACCCACAAAGGTGTGCAATCAGGTCAGTGCTCTCATTTCTGCAGGAGAGGTTGGAAGGAAGGCTGTCCCCATCCACCTTAAAGGTGTATGTAGCTGCTATTGGGAGTAGACGGCAAGTCTTACAGTAGACGGCAAGTCTTTGGGTAAGCACGACTTGATTATCAGGTTCCTAAGAGGCGCCCGGAGGTTGAATGCCTCCCGGCCAAGCCTGTTCCCCTCCTGGGATCTCTCAGTGGTCCTCTCGGGTCTTCAGAGACCCCCCTTTGAGCCGCTAGAATCAGTTAGACTCAGGACCCTCTCTCTAAAGATGGCCCTGCTGATCGCGCTCGCCTCCATCAAGAGAGTCGGGGACCTGCAGGCGTTCTCTGTCAGCGACACTTGCCTGGAGTTTGGTCCGGCAGACACACATGTGATCCTAAGACCGCGACCAGCTACATGCCCAAGGTTCCTACCACGCCCTTCAGAGACAAGGTAGTGAACCTGAAAACACTGCCCCGGGACGAAGCAGACCCAGCCCCTTCATCGCTGTGTCTGGTACGTGCTTTGCGTATCCACTTGGACCACACACAGAAATTTAGACGTTCTGAGCAGCTCTTTGTCTGCTTCGGTGGACATCGGAAAGGGAATGCTGTCTCCAAACAGAGACTCTCCCACTGGGTGGTGGACGCCATTTCATTGGCCTATCGCCACCACCCCCCCCCCCCCCCCCCCCCCCCCCCCCCCCCCCCCTTTATGGGTCCGAACACACTCAAGGAGTGTTGCGTCCTCATGGGCACTGGCCAGAGGCACCTCCCTGGCAGATATATGCAGAGCAGTGGGTTGGGCAACACCTAATACCTTTGCGAGATTCTGCAATCTCAGGGTAGAGTCAGTTTTGTCCCATGTTTTCTCAGGTCCGAGCCAGTAGAACTCGGTAACACGCTGACGGACTGTCCGGGTGGATCGCTTGTACCTAGCGCCTTTTCCCTCGGTTGAGGTAATACCGTGCGCTTTTTCTCCCAGGAGATCCCACTCACTCGGCTCCCTGGATGACTCCTCCCTAGCCCTCTGGGTCTGCAATTGGGCAGAGGAATTCTCCCGCTCCTGTGTCAGCAGTACACGTACACAGCTCAGCACACTTAGCTATTTTAGAAGTTGGCACCATCTGCTCTACCAAATAATGAAATGATAACAAATTCAAATCACCCCTATTTTCACTTAATTGTGATATTTTTATAAAAGAAATGTAAATGTTACTAATATGATTCCTATCTTCAAAAATGTTAATGATTTAAACAACAGGCATATAAAGAAATATCCATCCATCCATCCATCCATCGACAACCGCTTATCCTGTGTACAGGGTCGCGGGGGGGCTGGAGCCTATCCCAGCTAACATTGGGCGAAAGGCGGGGTACACCCTGGACAGGTCGCCAGTCCATCGCAGGGCCTATAAAGAAATATATTTTATGTAAATATACTGCATAGGAAAAAATAAGGAAAAAGTACAAGAAAAAAGATCTAAAGTAGAGAAAGACAAATAGGTGCGTTAAATAGAAGAATACGAGTATACGAATGATTATTTCACACTCACATAAATAATCTCATCTCCTGCGTCTACCTCTTCTTTTTGTAATGACATTTAAGAAGCCATTCATAATATGATGTCAGCCATTACCCTGACACAGCGTTTTATCACTATGAAGAGTGATTTCCGTCTTATAAATATGATGACAATAACAACTAGAGTATTATAACAGCCACCCAAATGAAAGCACTAATGTGAGTATTAAGGAAAGATATGAGCCATTAATCAGTTTCCTTTCAGCTCATGTTAATTTAGTGAGCAGAACGTCAGCTAAAATATGTCGGCATATTGGGCAGATATAGGATATACATCTTTCGGAAAATGGGAAACGGATTACTCTGAAACCTTGCAGTCAATTTGTGAGGAGGGGTGAAATCCATTCATCTCAGAGAGAATCAAAATGTAGAGAAAAGAGAGGAAGGGCAAATTGAGAGAAGAAGGGTGTAGATGAGAGGATGGGCTATAAAAAGCACAATTACTGCACCAAAGGAACATCTATGTTGTAGAAAAGATGTTCATTGTTGGTACTAGAGGTGGGATTTTTTTATGCACCTCATGATTCGATTCGATATCAATTCAGGGTTTCATAATCAAATTCCAAAATATTTCTCAGTGCATCTCAGCAACTGCATAGGAATGCAAATATTTATGCACTTGGGAAACCTGTTTGAAAACAACCTAAACAGTTTATTTTTGCATTTCCATTGGCTGCCGCTAGTGTCGCTGAAATTACAGACCTTTGAAATGTTTTTAAAAAACATATTTATATATTCAACCTTCTAATCCTTAGCTGTTAACCTTATCTGACGGCTCCCGTATGTGTTTGTTCGTACAGTGTAAACACAACTTTTTGTTGTATACAGTATATATGCCACAGCAAATACGCCCTCCATGCTGTTTATGCAGAACAATTGGAAAACAGAAATGTTTATAATTAATTTAATATTTTAAATGTATGTCGATAAATTTGAGTTGAATACAGTTTTTCCCCCCACCCTTAGTTGGTGCTATGTGTGAGGAACATATATACTGTATGCTCTATAGAATGAGTCAAATTGGATACAGTAAGTATAATTTGTATTTCAACCAGGGAGGAAGAAATTAAATTACAGAAAAATTAAAACATAGACTCTCGCTATGCACTAGGGCTGAAATGAATAATAAAAATAGTCGTACATTTTTTTTTTGTTTCATTTAACTCTTATTAAGACACGTGAGAGCAGCAAGAGACTTGCTTTTAAAGAATAAATCGTGAATATACACTACCGGTCACTTACACATTCTTTATTCTTTATTATTATTTTTCAAATTTAAGGATAATAGAAAAATCATATACCATTTTAAATGGAAAATAGCCATTCTTTTTTTTTTTTTTACAGAATTAAACATAATAAAAACTATTTTCCTTTAATTCAGTGAATGTTATTTAGAGATATTTAAAAAAATAAAAAATAAATAAATAAGGGCTTTTGTCCACTTTATTTTCCACTTTTATTTGTCCACTTTATTGTTAGCAAGCATGTTTAATACTCCAGGTTGCTCCGGGGGGATTGTCCCTGTAATAAGTGCACTGTAAGTCGCTTTGGATAAAAGCGTCTGCCAAATGCATAAATGTAAATGTAATATAACCTTTTAAGTCAGGGCACAAGCTAAATAGCTAAAGATTAATCATTGCAATAATCGCCGAATAGTCGAATAATCGTTCTAATAATCGTTAGATTAGTTGATTATTAAAATAATCGTTAGTTGCAGCCATACTGTGCACCTGATCAAACAATGACAGACTGTTCTTCTGCATGTCATTCACATGTATTCTGTCAGTATAATTGTACTTTGATGACTAGAGCATTTGACTGCACCAATAAATGACATAAAATCAAACAAACTGTCAAAAAAGTACTTTTTAAATTGTCCAGTACTTTGGCACTTAGGCTGGTTTGCCATATAGGCATTGTGAAAGATGCAAACAAAGTAAGCTGCTTTGTTGAGCTAAAGCAAGCATCACTAATATTATTGCTCATATTTAGGGCTAGGGATTTTTTGAAACACCTACCTGAAGTATTCAACTTGGAACATAACTTACACCACTTGAATGACTTTAATTATCCCTCACATTTTGCAGCTTGTTTTGCTATTATTTTTTACAAACATCCAAACGTAAGATATTTGCTTGCTAGTTGTAACATAAGGGTTTCTGGTTTCTAATCAGCCTTCTTAAAACTGTTTTATTTAAATAAACCAAGATTGCATCTGTACATCAGTGGATGCATATACTATAAGTGGGGACACATCTGTTTGTATTTTGCTTTGTTTTTCTGTGTGCATATGAGAAAATTGCCATTGTCACTGAACACCACTGAAAACAGCTACAATGAGCACTCATCATTATTTAAAAAAATAACTAATTTTAGCAACAGATTGCCACATATTACAGCACACAAATTAAATAGAAAATCATGCTGAAGAGCTAGAGATGTTTACTCTGAATTAGACACATACCTGACACAACCTATTTAAAAAACAAATGGGCGACAAAATTGCCCTAGGCAAAAATGTGGTGGGGAAATGTCCCACCCGTACCTCCCATAACTGATGCCTTTGGAAATGTATGAACAAAAAAACTGAAAGAAACACTAAAAGTACAGTACATAATTTTCTTATATTTATCATGTGAGATGGTCTGATCCTAATTGTGTTGATGTGGGCATGGCCGAGACACGTCTGTGGAGAGCGAGGCCGGGAGAGGAAGAGTGGTAAGGATTGACACCTGTGGGAAATCATGTCTAACAGCTGTTTTGTGTTTCAGCAAGAGCTGAAGTGGGTTAAATTGGCAGTCCAGACCACCGGAGGAGAGAGAGCAAGAGACCGACCTGTGTGTGCCTGCTGAAAAGAAAACTGTGTGTGTTACACTAAAAAGTAGTGTAAATAGATAAACTTATGTGGATCTTCTATCCGACTCCCGCTTCCTCCTACCTACCTGATCCAGTTACTTACCTCCCAGAATCACAAGCATGTGTGAAAAACTGATTCACACTGAGCTAGCTTCCTGGATGTTTGTCTCACAGTAATTTCGCTTTACACTGTGTCCCCTTCACACACACACTCACACTCATACACCATTGACGGCAGAGCTGCCATGCAAGACACTAAACTGCCATTGGGAGCAATTTGGGGTTCAGTGTCTTGCCCTAGGATACTTCGGCATGTGGAGCCATGTGGACCAAGAATCAAACCACCAACCCTGCGATTAGTGGCCGACTCGCTCTACCACCTGAGACACAGCCGCCCCTTTAAACTTTGCCTGTAGTTAGAGTCAAGCTATTCTTTTAACTTTCACTTGCATTGAATGTGAAAAAAAAATACTATGCAAGTGAATGGTCACTGAGTTTAACATTCTAATGTTCCAAGTAAGAAAGAATGTCATATGGGTTTGCAATGAGATGTGGGTGAGTAAATGACAACGGAATTTTCATCATAGAACTTTCCTTTAAGTTAGTAGTGCAACTCTTTGTATAGTTACTTCCAACCACTGCATATGAAACAGTATCTGTATTATGCAGTGATTTCCTTTCCCGAGACAGCCTACCATCACATTTGATGAAATGACTGGTAATTTCTTCCTTTATGCTTTCCAAAGCATCTAATATCTGTTCTCAAGTCCACGTTCCTTCTCTCTATCTCCTTCTCTCTTTGTCTCAATTTCCTAGCTCCCATTTTTCCTAAATATCTGTTTCTTCACCACTGTGCCGTTCTGCAGTGCATTTCTCTCCGCCCGTCTGCCAGTTGTGTCTCTCTCACTGCTGTGTGTTCAGTTTGTGCGCTCATCACTCCTGCAGCTTCACCATTAGCGTTGAGATGCTGATAAAGCAGCCTGGTGAGTCAGCAGCCACTGGATCAGACAAATTCACCTGTGCACAGCACACAGAGTAATCTTAAGACAAAAAAAGCAATTGGTTTCATTCTCAGTGTCTGCCTGTTATACTAAGAACCCTTACTAGTAATGGAAGAGGTGTGGAATGTTATTTACAGGTCAACATATTGACTGAAATGTAGGGGTTTTTTTTCACAATACAGCTTTTAGAGTG
Organism: Moxostoma hubbsi; assembly: GCA_032164185.1. Taxonomy (NCBI): domain Eukaryota; kingdom Metazoa; phylum Chordata; class Actinopteri; order Cypriniformes; family Catostomidae; genus Moxostoma; species Moxostoma hubbsi. The sequence goes on along the minus strand of JAVLUX010000027.1, from coordinate 4,070,502 downwards.
GATTTTTTTTGTTTGTTTGGTATGTAAGCAGTTTTGAAATCCTGCTATACAGTAGAGCACAACAGTCAGGTTCTACAAGTAAAATTCCCCTTCGTTTCCAATATTTTTTTTCCAAAGGGGAATTGATTATTAAAGATAACTTATAAACAAACCATTAAAAACAGACCACAAGGGGGCCTGGGTAGCTCAGCGTGTATTGACGCTGACTGTCACCGCTGGAGTCATGAGTTTGAATCCAGGGTGTGCTGAGTGACTCCAGCCAGGTCTCCTAAGCAACCAAATTGTCCCGGTTGCTATGGAGGGTAGAGTCACATGGAGTAACCTCCTCATGGTCACAATTAAGTGTTCTCGCTTTCAATGGGGCACGTGGTAAGTTGTGCGTGGATCGCGGAGAGTAGCATGAGCATCCACGTGCTGTGAGTCTCCGTGATGTCATGCACAGCGTGCCACATGATAAGATGCGTTATGCAGCTCTGCAGCAACTGTCCACTTCCATGATACACTGAAAATAATGCAACCAAGTTGATCTCCATACACTCTTAAGCCACTTGTTTATTTGTATACATTTGAATATTTGGCAATAAAATTTTTATATATTCATAAACTTATAATCAACAACTTTAAACCAATGGTTTCATATTTTGATTGATGGCTTGGAATTCTTTAATGTAGGATTTAATGAAATTCCTTTGGAAAGAAATAGTGGGTAAAAATACTGGAACCAAGACTGTTGGAAAAGTGGGTGGGCACTGTTGTGCTCTATTGGTGTAAAAATGACATTTCCCCTTTAAGGTTTAAAGTTCCATCTAGTACTAAAAACGGAAGAATAAAAACCAAAGCTTAAAATTCAGCTAATAAGCCAGCAATGAAGACAACATCGTGTGACGTGTCATAATTGTGCTATTTTTTAGCACACACACACAAAAAATAAAACACTCTTTCACAAGCCAGAAATTTTATATTTTAAATAATAATAGTGCTGAAATAGGAAGAGCATACATTAAAAATGTCAAGTGCTCTCAGTGTGAGGCAGGCTGCCATTACTAAATTAGCTCTAAATGAGGGTTTGGTTTCAGCGAAAGCACCCGTTCCGCTGCGTCTTTGCTAATCCCCCATTACTCTGGCTAACTTTTATCATCCACCGTTCCTAATTACTCTCAGATTGTGTAATTACCAGGAGACTGTTAATTAAAACCCAGAATGCCATAATGAAGGACCCCAAGAAGAAATAAATGATTGAATAAGAGGGTCTTGAAAGTAAGGGGTTGCTGAACTTCAAGCTAGCATGCCTCCTCACAGGAAGATATTTAATCAGCATGGAGAATGTCACGGCACATTTAAATACATTTCAATACAGTTGACACAACACATTTATCACTGCATGTGAATAGCAGCACATAACTCCAAACTTTCCATACTTCGTTTTTTCAACATTTTTGCTTTTTGTAGACCAAAATAACCATGTTTTAGCATATTGCTGAATGCGAAGCTCACAATTACTTGGAATTATTTGGTTTGCAGGCTTAAGATGAGTTACAATGAAGCTACAAACGTCTTATACCTTAAAGTAGTTATACAGTCAAGCTACTCTTAAAAAATTAGGTAGCTAAAAAGTAGCTAATTACAATTAAGCTATTTAAAGAAGGTTTATTTTAGATTTATAACAATCAGATTATAATGAAGAAATAGTTCACCCAAAATGAAAATTCTCACATCATTTTCTCACACTTATTTCATCACAGATGTGTGACTTTCTTTATTCTGCTGAACTTGAAGATTTTTTGTAGAATATTTCAGCTCTGTTGGTCCATACAGTGCAAGTGAATGTGTGCCAAAATGTTTAAGATCCAAAAATCACATGAAAGTAATCCATCAGACTCCAGTGGTTAAATGAATATCTTCAAAAGTGATATGATAGGTGTGGGTTAGAAACAGATCAATATTTAAGTCCTTTTTTGCTATAAATTATCCTCCCTCCTCAGTCAATCTCCACTTTAACATTCACTTATGCATTTTCTTCTTGTGTTTTTTTGTGATTCACATTCTTCGTGCATATCGCCCTCTACTGGGAATTTCTAGCAAAACAGAACTTAAATATTGATCTGTTTATCACCAACACCCATCTAATCATATGATGTGGAGGTACATGGATTAAACTACTTTTATGCTGATTTATGTGATTTGTGGATCTTCAAGATTTTGGCACCAATTCACTTTCATTGTATGGACCAAGAGAGCTGAGATATTCTTCTAAAAATCTTAATTTGTGTTCTGCAGAAGAAAGTCATTCACATCCAGGATGGCATGAGGGTGAGTAAATGATGAGAGAATTTTAATTTTTGGGTGAATTATTCCTTTTTAAGCGTGATGTGGCCCCTGTACCAAACAACATTTCCCATGCCTGCTCTACCTCCTCTACTGTGCGGGACATGACGTGCCAAGTGATCCTGCTTATTTAGCATTTCTTTGCATTCCTTGCATTGTTTGAACATGTTTTATGCACAACAATAAAGCTTTGTCAGCATTAAGGGAAATTTAGACCATACACAAACTGATTTTAATGTAATTGTTTCATACATTACGATTTAAAAGGGTGATCAGTGTATTGAAAATACATTTTAAATCTTTTAATTTCTGTTATCATTTCTCCCTTTTATTTTTTGGAATCAGATTCATGTAGTGTTTATTATAGATAAGTGATGTATTTTAAAAGTTGGCATACAGTATTCATTATAATGTGGCAAAAGTTACAAATTTTTGCAACTCTCGTACTCAATACTCACTACTCATAAGTACTTTTAAATTAGCAACACTTTTACTCTTATTTGAGAGGTTTTTAGGACAGCTAATTTACTTTACTCACACTACAGTTTTTGGGTAGTAACAGTACTTCTACTTGAGTATGATTTTTCAGTACTCTTTCCTCCCCTGCTGAAGCATTGGATTATAGTTTAAAAATACTTAAATATTTATCTTTTTTAACACCAAAATGATCGTATCACTTTAGAAGACATTACTTTAACAGCTGGAGTCATATTGATGACGTCTATGCTGACTTTCTGTGATTTATGTATCTTCAAAAGAGAAATTGCCATTCACTTGCATTTTAAGGACCTACTGAGCTAAGAAATTTTTCTATTTTTCTTCAAATGTGTTCTGGTGAAGACAGAAAGACAAACATCTGGGGTATAATGAGGTTGAGAACTACTGTCATGCTACTGAAAAAAAATTAGTTAAGATAATACCATTGCTACTTTTAGTTAAGTACTTCCCAACACTGTTTATGATATAAAGTGTTAACTCACATTAGAATGATATTGCATTAGATGTTATTTTGATAAAAATGTCCTCATTTCCATTCAACATTTGGGAGCTGATTATAAAACATATACAGATTAAGACCAAGACCCTGCTTAAAACTTAAACCAGCCTGAGATGGTTTGCTGATCTTAGCTGGTCTCCTATCCTGGCCAAGCTGATTTTTAGCTGGTCAGCCACCTTATTTCCCAGTGTGGCCAGCTAAGAAGTGCCCAAAACCCCTATAAAACAAACTTAAACTGGTTTAAGCTGTTTTTATTTCTTTCTATGGCCATGGCTCTAAAATAAATACTTCATGAACACATTAAAATAGGACCAAAATGCACTGGATACTTCCAGGCCACGTTATCTACAAAAAAAGTCTTAGGAACAAGAAAATATCATGCTGTTCGAGACATAAAGACATACAGTAAACTATTGTAGCATTTGTCAGATTCTCTGCACATCCACAGTGGAGCTGCTATTGGTGTTGTTAAGGGTGGAATGCGTGACTTTTCACCGACAGCTCCAGCAGTTCCCTTTCACATAGAATCTCTAAACTGAATTGATGCATGTCCAGTTATGAAGCATGATGTTCATCTTTATAATGAAAAACAACAGAGTGGAGAAATCAATGGATGGGATAATTAGCTAAACACAGAGGGCACACCAGAGCACATTGGAGGTCTATGTAAAGGGATGCTGTATTACTCAACAAGCAGCCGTCAGCATGTACAGTAGTTTGTACCACCCTACATGTCTTTATCAATGCATATCTATTACTATCCCGTTAATGTTGCATGAAAGTAAGGCAGTATGCTTTGTGTCCAAAGCAAAATCTTTGTTGACCAAGTGAAAGTCAAATTGACAAATAATTTTTTTTCAAAACCTTTTTTTTAAATACAACACTTAAAATGTCTCTCTTACCTGATAGATACTGAAACAGGTGTCATATGTAATCACACCTGTGAATAATTTAGCTCATTTTGGATTGTTGACATTGAGTTGGTGACACGTTTGGGGGGTTATGAGAGAGGGAGTGTGGTTGGAAGTTAACAAAATGACAGAAGGTAGCCATTGCCAATAAAATTAACTTGAGATGTGCTGCAGGACGGCATTGTAAACTTCAAATGCTATGTGATTTTTGAATACCTCTGTATGTGCTTTTTGTGACCCAAATAAAGATTTTTAGAAGAATCTCTCTTCTCTTTTGGTCCATACAATGCAAGTGAATGAGAGCCAACATTTTGAAGCTCCAATAATCACACAAGTCAGCATAAAAGTAATCCAAACATTGTGGTTGTAGTAACGTTCATTCTATAAGACTTGATTGCTTAAAACAGTTCTAAGACTAAGGTTAAATTAATTTTGCAATATATATTTAACACATTAGTCATACTGTCTACAAACAGATGACCACTATTTTAAATGAAAATCAGGTTGAGCTATAATAATAGAAAAGGCTTCATTCTTTTAGCAAAAAAGTATTGTTTATTAAAAGCATGATTAATAGAAATCTGGTTATGTCTGGACATTCATTGTAAGGGTATTAGAGGCCATTCATTCATTCATTCATTATGCAATCATCTGTCATAGCACCTCAGTGTCTCATAATTTTCCTCAAGTGCAACTTCAATCCTTCACTGTCATAGGTCATGAAGAGCTAACAAAATGTATGGAAACATCAAAAGCCACAAGATGTTTGTTAGATCCAATACCAACCAAGCTCTTAAAAAGGTATTCACTGTAATCTCAGAACCTCTTCTTAAAATTATTACCTCCTCGCTATCCTTAGGACATGTCCCAAGAAACTTTAAAATGGCAGTTATCAAACCACTTATTAGGAAGCAACAACTTGTTCCTGGAGAACTGGCTAATTTTAGACCAATTTCAAATCTGCCGTTCATGTCGAACATACATGTAGGTAGTATCCTCCCAAGTATGTTCATTTCTACAGAGAAATAGTATATATGAACAATTTCAGTCAAGATTTAGGCCTTATCACAGTACAGAGACTGCACATATCAGTTACAAATGAGTTGCTCTTATCATCTGATCACGGCTGCATTTCTCTTCTAGTGCTTTTAGATCTTAGTGCTACATTCGACACGATAGATCGCTACATTTTCTTGAATAGGCTAGACAATTATGTTTGCATTTGTGGAGTTGCATTAGCATGGTTTAGGTCCTATTTAGCAGACCACTACCACTTTATCTATGAAACTGAGGAACTGTCTAACCAAACAAAAGTAAAGTATGGAGTGCCAAAGGGATCATTTTTGTGAGATATTATCAGGAATTTTGGAATTAGTTTCCAATGTTACGCCAATGATACCCAACTTTATATTTCTTCAAAATCTGATGAGATTTCACAATTCTCCAAAGTAGCAGAGCGTATCAATTAAATAAAAGATTGGATGGCCATACATTTCCTTCTACTCAGTTCAGACAAAACAGAGGTACTAATTATTAGACCAAACACCTCTAAAAATAAGCCGCTAAAATATTATTTGACTCTCGATGGATGTACTGTTACATCATCTTCAACACAGAGGAACTTAGGTGTTATATTTGAAAAAGGACAGATCGTCCTTTTGTTTGTAGAACAGCATACTTCCACCTAAGAAATATTTCTAAATTACAACACATGCTCTCAGTTGCTGATGCAGAAAAATTAATTAATGCGTTCATAACCTCAAGACTAGATTATTGTAATGCATTACTGGGAGGATGTGCAGCAAGATCAATAAATAAACAAATGGTTCAAAATGCAGAAGCCAGAGGTCTGACGAGAACCAAGAAATATGATCATATTAGCCCCATTTTATCATCGTTACATTGGCTACCTGTTAAATTTCTTATTCATTTTAAAATTCTGTTAACTACGTACAAAGATTTGAATGGTCAAGCTTTGCAGTACTTAAGTGACCTTCTACCATGCTATATTCCATTATGTTTATTACGATCGTAAAATTCTGGCCTGTTAATAGTTCCTAGAATATCAAAATCCACAAAATGAGGTAGATCCTTTTCATATTTGGCTCCTAAACTATGGAATAGTCTCCCTAACAGATGCAGACACACTTACTCAGTTTAAGTCTAGAGTAAAGACTCATCTATTTAGACAGGCATACACCTAATATATCCTTCAACTCACAATTAGGCTGTTTAGTTAGATCTGCTGAAATCAGAAACATTGATTGTGATCTATAACTCTGCAATAAATTGAATGGCATCTATGTTAATATTATTTTCTTTTTTTCCCTGTCTCAACCTCGGGACTGCTATACTGAGGTCACCTGAACCGGCTGGATTCAGCTTCATTCCAGCTTCGTGTTGGACTCCACTGCGACTGTTCGCTGTCTCCTGACTCCTCCTTTGCCCAGAACTTACAACTTGCTACAGTGGTGCAGAAAACCCGGCTTTGGTGGAGTATGCTGTTATGGAGTCCCACCGCTGCGTGAAGTCTTCAAAATCTCAACACCAGGCGCTCATGGACATACGGAACTGCGTTTCCAAGTCTTTCTCCACGCATTAGCGGAGGACCGGTAGGTGCTGCAGGGCCTGATCGCCAGAGAGGGGCTAGTGCTGCTATGACCCCAGATCTCCTAATGAAGATGGGGACCAAGAGGCCTTTCTGGACCTCTTTGAGAAGACAGCGGAGGTCTGGAAGTGGCCTCCTGACCAGTGAGTAGCCTGGCTATGGCCCTTAATCTCTGGGGATGTGCAGCTGGCGGCACAACAACTTCCCGCTGCCTCCTCAGTTAACAACGTCTGAAGAAGGCCATCCAGCAATGGGTTGGTCATAGCCCCGCAAAATTCTGGTAACCAATTTGCCTGGCTTTAAAAAAAAAATATTATTTATTGAGGGTAATGCATGTGGATGGGTCCTGCAAAGAAGTGTATTGGTGTGTGACGTGAGACACTATGGCTGGAGAAGCGGTGCCAGGGCCGTCAACATCTGCTCCGCATCAGGATAACACAGACGAGGGAATTCCCGTAATCGGGGGATTTTCCTCTGTAACAGTTGCGTGACATGACCCTCAAGCATGCCTTTGACCAAGTTCAAATAACTGATGGTCAATCCCTGCAGCCTAATATTGTGCTCACATACCCATACTTATCTATATCAAAGAGCAGTTGTATAAAGTGAAACAGGACACTCAGACCAAAGAGAATACAGCTCAGGTGTTATTATCAAAGAGCTGTCGGAAAACACTCTTCCAGGCGGCTATTTTGGCCGAACATTCACAGCGACATATGCAAATGGTGTACGCCGTGCCGTGATTGTCAGTTGGTAAATCCACCGGCCATCCCAAAAGAGCCATTGCACCCTCTGCCGTTGATCGAGGTCCCCTTTGAGAGAATTGCCATGGATTTCGTTGGGCCATTGGAGCAGAATGTACGCGGCCATCGCTTTGTATTAGTTCCGGTGGACTATGCAAGGCGATGTCCGGAAGCAGTTCCCCTGCGCAACATCTTAGCACATAGTGTTGTGGAGGCACTCTTCAGAATTATCTCCCGGGTGGGGATTCCAAAGGAAATCCTCAATGATAAAGGCACAACATTCATGTCAAGGACACTACGCGAACTGTATGAATTATTACACATTAATTGATTCGCACTAGCGTTTATCACCCGCAAACTGACAGGTTGGTCGAATGATTTAATAAGACCTCAAAAAACATGATTTGTAAGTTTGTACATGAAGGCGCTAAGAATTGGGATAAGTAGCTCGAACCCCTGCTGTTTGCAGTACGAGAGGTCCCTCAAGCCTCCACAGGGTTTTCCCCATGGGAATTCGCACAGGGAGATAAAGTGCTTGTATTGCTGTGCACCTCGAGCTCAAAATAACTCGCCAAGTGGCAAGGACCCTTTGAGGTCACACAATGAGTTCGAGATCTCGATTATGAGGTTAGGCGAACAGATAGGGGCACGTCAAATCTCAACCTCCTCAAATCATGAAGGGAGGCGGTGCCTGTAGCCTTGGCGACTGTAGTTCCGGAGAGGGTGGAGCTCGGACCAGAGGTATCTCACAAAACAAATGCATTCATTCCGGTCCCTTGCAGAGACAACATTTCACTGTCACAGCTTACAGACATTCCCCGGTTGCAAGCGGAATTTGCTGAGGTGTTTTCACACCTATCCAGTTGCACGAATCTCATAGAGCACCATATCGAGACCACCCCAAGGGTGGTGGTTCGTAGTCCCTATCGTCTTCCTGAACACAAGAAAAAGATTGTTCAGGAATAATTAGAGGCAATGCTTGAAATGGGTGTAATACAGGAGTCGCACAGTGATTGGGCTAGCCCGGTAATTCTGGTACCGAAAAGCGACGGCTTGGTCCGGTTCTGTGTTGACTACCGGAAAGTGAATGAGGTGTCCAAATTTGATGCTTATCCAATGCCGTGAATTGACGAGTTACTTGATCAGTTGGGCACGGATCAATTTTACTCAACTCTGGACTTAACAAATGGTTATTTGCAGATACATTTAACTCCAATATCCCCAGAAAAGATGGCTTTTTCCACACCATTCGGATTACACCAATTTGTTACGCTTCTGTTTAGTTTGTTCGGAGCCCCAGCCACATTTCAGCGCTTCATGAACAAGCTCCTCAGACCGCACACGGTATATGCCGCCATGTATCTGGATGATATTATCCTGAGAGCGTTGCAGCAGGTGGAACTCATGGCCAACCTGAAGAAATGTGCAATTGGGTGGGTGGAAGTTAGGTATCTGTGGTTCCACATGGGTCACAGGCAGGTGTGTCCACAGGATAACAAAACCGCATTGATCACACCCTGTCTGGTGCCCAAAACCAAAAAGGAGTTAAAGCAGTTTTTGGGGCTGGCTGGCAACTACCGAAGGTTTGTGCCTAGCTATTCTAATGTAAAAGCCTGCTGACTGACCTTACTAAAAAGGTGGCCCTCGATCCAGTCCAGTGGACAGAGTCGTGCCAACAGTCTTTCCTTAAAGTAAAGTCTGCACTGTGTGGTGCTTTTACATACACCTGACTTCTCTCTTCCCTTTATTTTGCAGGCTGATGCATCTGTCAGGGGGCTGGGTGTGGTGCTCTTGCAGGAGGTGGGGTGGGAGGAAACGGCCAGTGCTATTTATTAGTTGGAAGCCCTCCGAGAAGGAGTGTCTTGCGATTAAGTCGGCTGTTCTTACAGTCCGCTACTACATGCTGGAGCGGGCCTTCACCCTCTGTTATGATCATGCTCCTCTACAGTGGCTTCACTGCATGAAGGATACTAACGCGTGGATCACCTGTTGGTATCTGGCTCTTAAAAGGCATGTCAGAGTGTCAGAGGGGAAGAAAGAGCCTTAAATTGTTGTGTGTATGGCAAACAAGAGCCCTTTTTGTTTAAGTTTCACTAGACTGCGTGAGAACAATAAAACACTCACCTTTGACTGTTCGCTGTCTCCTGACTCCTCCTTTGCCCAGAACTTGCTACATATTATTTATTAAATTATCAAATTATTTGAAGAAAGAGCCCATGGACTAATCAGAAGAGGCATGAATTTACTTATCTCATTTACCTTACCTCACCTTAGCTTATTGTATAAAATTGTGACACTTGCATGTGTTGTGTTTTGAAAGTGGACCCTTTAGCTTCTGTTGTTGAGTGCTTAGGCTGTATTGTATGGTAAATAAATGATATGGCTTACTGTGTCCTTAAAGATTATTCCATAAAAAAGGGGTGAAATCTACATTGCCTCCAGGCTTGCAACAGTTTGTAGCATCAGCCCACTAAGAGAACATATCTGAATAAACGTATTCTTGGCTTACTATTTTAGCATGTTTCAAAAACTACTGTTTATATCCACATCTCTGCTTATTCTGCTGTTTGATGAGTCAGGATTGTACGCACACACTGACACCTCAACACACTTCAACACAGTAAGTGAATGTCTTCGATCAAAGTGACTGTTCTAGAGCTCCCACACAACAAAGTTTTGCCCATGAGAATCCCATTAATTATTTAGCAGCACAGGCAAGCAGCACAATAAAAGCAGAATATTCTCCACTGATTGTGTTCAGGAAGAGGATATGCTGGAGGGATCTCCTTTTAGAGGCTTTCTGTGTCCACTAGTATATTATATAGTTAAAGCAGTATAATAAGATCAATACTGCCCTCCTCAGGTCAGCATTAAAACAACATGACACTAACTGCAACATTGAAGGGACAGTTCACCTTAAAATGTAAACTCTTCCAACATTTATCCCCCCTCATGTTGTTCCAAACTTTTTTCTGTTGAGATGTTAAGCAGAAAGTTAGGTACTGACAGCCACAGTCACCATTCATTTTCATTGCATCTTGTTTTCTTACAATGAAGTAAAAAGTGACTGAGACTAACATTCTGCCTAACATTTTGTGTTCCAAATTAGAAAGAAATTCACACAGGTTTGGAACAACATGAGCATGAGAGCATTTTAATTTTTAAACAGTGATGAAGAATTTGGACACAAGTTAGACTTTGCATCCATTTGTGCACCTAAATATGAAAATCCTCTCATCATATAGTCACTCATCCCATCCTACTGTGTGACTTTCATTCTTCTGCTGAAAACAAAGATTTTTTTAATTATATTTCAGCTCTGTGGGTCCTCACAATGCAAGTGAATTGTGACCAAATTTGTTAAGCTCCAAAAGCACATAGGCAGCATAAAATTAATCCATATGACTCCTGTGGTTAAATCTATTTCTTCAGAAGTGATATGATAAGTGTGGGTGAGAAACAGATCAATATTTAAGTAATTTTTAGCTTACGTCCTATAACTAAAGTATATTTTTGCAAACTGAGTTTTACGTGCCATGTTCTACATTTAGAAGCAGTTTTCTGGTGAAATTAACACTTGAGGCACTACAACAACGTTTTTTTTTTCACCTTCATTCAAATCATGACTACAATGGCTGAATATGAATTTATAAACACTTATTTTTCGCTCTACTACTAACAAACAGTTATATTATTTCGAAAGACTTTTACTCTATAATGCATAATTTAAAAAACGATACATTTTAAAGCTAGTATTACAGAACCACCTACATTTACACACTTATTCCAGTATCAACTTGTGCGGTAGCTTATTTCATAGAGTGGACTTGAACTTGGAAGGCCACGGTTTAAGCCAATGCAAGCTGACACGCAACACAATAATGTCATAAAGCCAAAACAAAATGGCATGGTTTCTTCAGAAGATGTGCTTTTAATATTGCATTTCCTTTTAGGATACTCTCAGTTAGGTTTATGCATTGTTTTATAGTAAGGATGTCAGTTTTGTTTATCTGTCATTTGCTTATAGGACACTATTGGTTAGGTTTAAGTTATAATTTTTGGTTAGGGTGGTGCATTTTAATCTTTAAAACCTCACTAAAACACCATTTCACTCATTATTGGCACCCCCAACTGGGCATTTTGCTGGGAAAATGCAGCAAACAGTACTGAAGCATGTACTTTTGTTTTGCAAAATTGTTGCCACGGTTATGTAATTTTCATGATATTAAGCTGTTTTCACGTAGTAGGCAATTGGCATGATCGTCAAGTTGGAGGCTTGATTTTGGACACTTCTAATTATCATCAGGCACAACTGACAAAAACAAAAGAGTACAGTTTTCTGAACGGCATGTGAAATTACAACCCCATACCAGGGATATTGTCTGCTTACACTAACATGTCTGTTTATGGCATCACACAGGTAAAGTATCTGGCATTATGCTCTATTCCTGGAGACTTGACTCTCAAAAAGCCTTCGTTTTTAATTAGTCACAAGTTTCCTTACACGTGCCGACACCCGTTCTTGGCCGTCTCGCAGGCACAGAGCAGGTGAACCAGTGTGTCACTATCAAACCTTCAGCCCCAGGGCTCCAAAACTCACTTCAAGCACAGAGCTAAAATAGTCTAACTTTAGATTAGCATCTTCTCCCTGTACAACGTCTGTAGATTTTGATCTTGCAGCAGCCTTTGAAGAGACAAAACTATGCATTAAACACGCATAACACAGAGTGCGACCAGTGTAGTCCAATTCCCAAAAGAATTATTCTAATTAGCTGGTTCTTTTTCTTCAGTGCATAATATATACAGTGTATATATATATATATATATATATATATATATATATATATATATATATATATAAGTGTTGGGTTCGAGTCCACCTTAGTCAAGTCCAAGTCAAGTCCGAGTCTTTAAACAATCGAGTCCGAGTTGACTCAGAGTCCAAAAGGGGCCGAGTCTGACTAAAGACAGAGTCCATAACAGGCAGAGTCCGAGTCGAGTCCGAATGAATCTGTTCATGAATTGGAATTAAAATTGTAACTGTAAACGCAACATCAATATTTTATGCTAATTTTAGACTATACAACAACAACAAAAAACAGTTTGTCAATAAAAATCGAACAAAAACACCTCTGTTGCATTTCATATATACATTTTATGATTATTATCCTGATGAACAGACTTCAAAGTGGTTTCAGAATGAAATCATATGTTTTAGGTGTTATGTGTAGACAAAACTGTTGTTCAACACACTTCTAATTGCGTTCTGCTGACATTTAAATTATTTGTTGCTTTTTCTCCTACACTCAAACATAGACTAAAGAATATGAACGCTGCATTAGTCATTACAACAATGTCATTATGTTTCAAATTTTAATTTAGTTTAATTTATTTTTTCAATTTATAAAATTAAATTAAATGTAAACAATTATTTATTTATATAGGGATTTCTTTCTGAATCTTTTTCTCTATCTGCCTACTGATTTGGGAAAATACATAGAAATGAGTCAACACAGTAGTAATTACTATTCGCTGAAAAGTTACATCTAACGAATTGACTGCAAATGCTACATCCAAAAACACTGGAAAAGCCCACTGATAATATTAGGGCCATGTCGTCACGGACATGAATTTCTAGTTAAGATGCACGCAACCGCACAATGCAGGGCAGTTCTGCAGGCTGCTCGTTTACCTAAATCCCTGATGCATCCATGTGCGTCTTGCAGCAGCTGCCGCAGAAGATATATAATAATTTATATTTGCTTGAGTGGCATCTGCGTTGGTATGCAATCAGTCTGAAATATTAAAATACCAACCAAAGAAAATTTCATTGCGCTCTTCTTTAACCGCAAAAACATGGGAGAATAATAATTTTGAGTCATACAACAGAATTGTCCTTCAAAAGTGTCAGAGACAAAATAATGATTTACAAAATAAAATAAACATTTAAAATAAAAATGTCATAACCAACTAAATTCAACCCGTAACATGAAGTTTAGCTTCATACACAAACTCTGTCATCAAATAATACATTTATTTTATAGTCTATAATTAAATTATAAACAAAACATTTCACTGCCCAAAATATCCTAATATTTAATTATGCATGGTTGAATGTTGTGAATGGTGGACAAATGCTGCAAAAGAATGTATTTTAAGCAGCTCGTCAATGCTTTGAAAATAGTCAATCAATAATAAATAGGTGCTGTTGATCTGTTTAGAACTGCTGTCTGCTTTAGCAATAACACTTTTTCCCCCTGAATATTTAAAAAGTTACACAGTTAACTCATCAAGCTATTATGGACCAGTTCAAGCTGACAATACTGTGTGGACCACAAGAGACTACAGAAGCCTACATGTGTAGATTGCGTTATGCCTAAAAGACTTAATATCCAATACTAATAAAGTTTTTATGAATTTTTATTTCCATATGCTGTTTTTAGTAAACTGTGAGAGACATGATGTGGGTGACTTGACTAAATTAAGTTCTTGATTTTAAGGTTTAAGTTTTTAACCACGATGACTTCAGGGACTAATACAGCTGCATGCAGACAGAGATTTATTTATTTATTTTTCATTGCATCACAAATCTCCCAAATCTCCCAAGTCCCAAAGGCTCGAGTCCAAGTCAAGTCAGAGTAAAAACTCTGATGCAGAGTCCGTGACAAGTCCAAGTTCATTAAAATTGTCCAAACTTGAGTACACCAACTCTAATATATAATAAGCAATATCACACAAGCAAGAGTGCAATATGGACCTACATCAGCACTGCTGTGATTCGGTTGTAGGCACGAGGCCGAGTGCAGTAGGTAATCATAGCAGTGCTGATTAAGGGCCACATAGCATGATTGCAAGTGTGATATTGCTTAAATACAATGATGAAATACAATGTAAATATACAAAGTATATTTTCAAAATTAAGGAAAAATGTAGTACAGTCATAAAAACGTATTTCTACTATTGTACGCCATGGATCAGAATCTGCCATTGCTAGTTCAAACCAAATGATGCGTCCAAGACAAAAAAAGCTCTTAACACATATGCACTGCTCTTACACTTTAGTTCCACGTCTGTCGCTCACTTCGATGTTGTGTCAAAGAAGCGACACTAGGGGTCTCCCTTGAGTGCTGAATATGCCTCTGATCTATGAAAAAAGGCCAATGAGAATTAGGCAGACAGTATTTGCATACCCCGCCCCCGTACATACGGGTATAAAGGCGGAGAAATACATCGAGTTCATTCAGGATTTTTCTGAGGAGCCATGGACAGCAAATACTGTCTGCCTAATTTTAATTGGCCTTTTTTCATAGATCAGAGGCGCTCGAGAGAGACCCCTAGTGTTGCTTCTTCGACACAACGTCTCGTTCCCTCCATCAGGGAACGAAGTTTACATACGTAACCTAGACGTTTAGAACAGCACAAATAAAAGCATAGTGATGCCGTGAATCGTCCGAGTACTCATGGAATGTCACTCATCCAATAAGATTCGAGGACCAGAACTAACTTTTGTATATACAGTATATATAGTCCTCTAACCCCTGGTGGAAAGTTACAGAACAATCACAAGAAGACATCAACCTGTGTATCCACTACAAATTAGAAATGGTCGATGTCCAGGACTGTCTTTAGAGCAGCAGATTAAACTTTTAAATAATCAATCTTCCTAGGATTTCAATGTGAATCTGACAATATCTCATGCAATAATACATTCGCATAATAACAAGAAAAGTTGACAAAATGGCCAACAGCAATTATGTCTGTAAACAGTAAATAAATACTTATGTAAAATTAGCAACACACACACACACACACACACACACACACACTGCAGTAAGTGAATAATTTGCAATGTGAAACAAAGTTCCTCGTTACTGTTAATGATTTGAATCCTCCGACATGCCATAGATACCTCAAACACGATAGAGGAGTTTTGTACGTGAGCAAATGAATGTGCAAATTTAATTATGTGAGGCGCTAACATAACGCATATTAACTTAACGCGTGGCGGCGTACGGCCAAAAAGTAATGTACAACATTCAGCATGAAATAAAACGTTGCAGGAGTGAAGTAAGCAGTAAACTCCCAGCTCCTACATCTCCTCCGTGGTGGATTGTGGGAAATGAACCATTGTCAAGTGTACATCAAATGTACACTTAAAATTAGAGTGCTTTGTGGGTAAGAATGAGTGAACACAAGTAGGGTGTTATGAAGAGGGCAGACGAGGGAGTAAGGATCCAAATGCAGCTTTATTGAAGTTCGCAAAGTAAAGGGAAGTATAAATGCAGGAACAAATGAAACGTCCACGAGGGGAAAAATAAAGAGAAGAACACAAGAGAATAACACGGGGGTCTTGCAAGGAGGGCACAGGCAGGAACACAGACCAAGGCAGGATTCAAGAACTAAGAACAGAGCATCAAACATTAACATTAGCAATAACAACGACCAACAAAGGACAAGGTGAACATGAGGGCTTAAATACAAAACAAGGGGAAACATAGACCAATGGACAAACAGAACTCATAACAAGGTAGAAAGGTAATTAACTAAAACCAATGACAAGACTAGAACTGATAACAAGATAAATCAAACAATAAACCAATGAAAACCAGACACATGGACAAGGAGGGAAAACAGGACTTGACAAGACTTCAAAATAAGAGTTCATAAAACAAAAAGGCAATGCGGAACATAAAGGGTGCCAAAACTCAAAGAGTGCATAAACAAAGAACAATGTGGAACATAAAAAGTGCCAAAAACTTAAATAAAAAGGTACACAAACCAAAGAAAGTGTGGATCGTTACATAGGGAATGAGTGGCTCACTCAGAATTCAGACACTCCTACAAAATAGCGGACACTTGAATAGTGCACTATATAGTGGATTGGGGTCGGTTTCAGACACAGTGAGTGTTCCGCGACTGGAGTTGGTGCCCTATGCAGGCTGTGTACTCTGCATTTAGGGAGCAGAGGAAATGCTGTACAGAGCTAATGATCTAAATACTTACGACACTGAAATAAGAATCCACACAGGACTTTAAAAGCTATGAAATAGCTAAAGAAGGCATTAATAAAGCATGATCTTGCTTTGGTTTATATTTCAGCATTATATATAATGTCCTTATGGGACATTTTCACGTTTTCACTGTAATAATTACTAGAAATGTTTCCAAACCTCTCTTCTTATTGATAAATTCATCCAGATCTGACAAGAGCCCTTAAAGGGATAGTTCTCCCAAAAATTACAATTCTCATTATTGACTCACCCTCTTGCTACCCCAGATGTGTATGACTTTCTTTCTTTTGATGACCTCTTTTTTTTTTACAGAACTCAAGATTTTTTGAATAATTTCTCAGCTCTGTAGGTCCATACAATGCATATGAATGGGTGCCAACATTTTAAAGCTAAACAAATATACATAAGTCAGCATAAAAGTATTCCATAAGACTCAGTTAAAGTGGTGAAATCAATATCTTCAGAAGCGATGTGATAGGTGTGAATGAGAAAAAGATCACTTTCACATTCTTCTTCTTGTGTTTTTGGAGATTCACATTCTTCTCTGCATATCACCCCTTGCTGTCTATAAAAAAATCACAAATATTTATATTTTTCTCACCCACACCTATCATATTACTTCTGAAGACATGGATTTAAGCACTGGTGTCTTATGCTTTACTTTTATACTGCCTTTATGTGATTTTTGGGGAATCCAAATTTTGGCCTGCAGAGCTAAAATATTCTTTTAGCTAAATTACAGTGACAACATCAGCTACAAATGTAAGTTGAATGCTTTACCATCACCAGATAAGAGTTGAACTGAGGATGTTGAACTAACTAACTAACTAGCTATTGGCAACACATTGCATGATTTTGAAACATCACTTGTTAAACGGTGAATGCTTCAATGTAGTAAAACAACGTTAAGTGTTCCATTCATACAATGCATGACTGTGTGTATAGTGTATATTGTAAGTTCACAGTGTATAGAGCATAATTTGGGACACAGCTTTTACCTAGAGTTAGCTACAGCTATTAGCTAAAATGTGAATTAGCTTATTATAGTGCAATCTTGTGACTGATTCTTACGGAATTTGGTATAAAAGCCTAATATTAGCAACCTGTTAGTGGATACCAAATTTCATACTGAACGTCTGTTCACAACGCAAGTTAATGGCTGCTAGTTTTGAACGCAAGAACTGACCCATCCCTTGAAGAGAGTGATAAAGAGAAATTTTAACACAAAGGAAATTTCCATGCCTCCAGAGTGATGAGTTGGATAGCGACAATGAGAAAAACATCATGTAACATCAAAATCAAGCCTTCACTTCTGGGTCAATAGGAAGCTCATCTGATGTGACAATTATATTGGGTTGCAGAGAGCGCCAGCAGGCATATATGTGTTATCACAGCTGAGAGGACACGTAGTACCACTGTGTCATGGGGTCTCATTACAGATGTGCAAAGAAGTGAACCCTTCATATCTCCAGGATATCCTATAAAGCTATACTATTTCACATTGTAAAGCTCAGTTACTGAGACATACTTGTTGGGGGAACTTGTTAATTCTCACGGTTCGGGGTGCGAATCACATGTCAGTTTGTGCCCTTTGTGTCTTTTTGATGGCTGTGCGACCATCTACGTATTAAAGAAATCAATGTTATGAATAAATTGTGCATCTCAGGAGACTGAAGAATAGATAAATCCAGTCAAGGTTGTCTGAGAAAGAGAAATTTGGTAATGGATTTCAAGGTCCTTTCAGTGGGATATAGATACAAACACAGATAAAGCATGCACAGGCTTAGCATGTGCAGTGTCGGGTTGATAAAGGTTGTTTTATTCCCACTTTGGAGGTTCAAACTCTGCAAACAACAGAGGGCTGATCCATAGGGACTCATTCACTGAATTCAAAGTGTAACGTTTGCCTTAAACAATGCTTACCTAGTGGAGATTGGTCGAAGTCAATATCTTTGGCAAATCATGGGGGAGTTCTCTTTCCATCTCACCCTGTTTTGTTCTCTCTCTTTTGTCATGTCCTTCATCCTTGGAAGGTGATAGATTTCATCATATTTCATTGTCTGGGCTGAAGGAACAACCCAGATTACATTAAATACAGGTTCACTTGAAGCAAGGATAAACATGGTTTACTGGCCACGATCTGTTTAGTGCAGTGATTTGGTAACATTTTACAAAAATGTTATGTTAGCATTAATAAACTGCATTAGTTAAAATTAACTAACAATAAACATTACTGTCTCCGCACTTATTGATATTGGCTATTTACTGTATATTAAAGGTGCACTCAGTAACATTCTGCTCACGTAATTTTGGATATACAGTAACACCTAGTGGTGTGGATGCAGCATCATTCAATATCAATTGTTTTTAGTTACAGATGCCATTGTAGAAATTCACTATACACAATCAACTGAACTATTAATTTAATCCAAGAGTGTGTGTCCAATAACAAGACGTTACTGAGATTAAGCGAGTAGTATTCAGCTGGTCATGTGATTTTAAAATGGCAGCCCCCATGAGGGTGCCCCTCCCCCATGTAGAATAATATAAAGATAGCTTTTATAAGGTTACTGATTGTATACATATGTTTCAAAGGAGTAAAACTTTTTTAAATGGGAAAAAAATGACAGAGCACCTTTAAAAAAATGTAAATTGTATATGTAGGCTATTAGATACAGAAGAATTGAATCAATATGACTTGGATCTAGAAAACCCTACCATTTAATCCCGGGATTCCTCAACATCATAAATTAAACGACTAAGGCACCAACAAGTCTCACATCTGGCCAATAAAACTAACCAAAGGGACTTGTCCAAATCGTAAAGGACTTGAGAACTTCTCTCTAAGAGGCCATAAGTGCAAAGGTTATGGGCAAAAAAATACAGTGAACACACTCCCTGGAACAAGAAAGACTCAGAACACACTCTGTTTCAACCTCCGATATAAACCAATTTGCAATACTTAGACTCATCAAATCACGATACATTGTGATTATTATCCTGCAAACAGCAGCTAAAAAGGAATTCAGGAACGTTGTACTTCGCTGAGTTTAAGCCTCTAAAATGTACAGAATTTATTTAAACCCACAATGTACACAATATCGTGCCTTGCTAGATAATTCTGAATATGAGTCTATGACCTTTGATCACTGTTATAACTGACAAATTAATGATTAGAGCCTGATGTACCTTTTAAAATATGTGTATTGATTTTTATTCAGGGATTTTTATGTTTTGTTATTACACGTATAATATTCATGAAACAATGTCATATTTAGTATGTAAATGCATGCTTGTTTATGTAGAGAATGTTGATGACAATGAATGTCATATCTCTTGCACCATTTTCAAGATATAAATGTTCCTGATTAAACATGCACAAATTTTGAGCGGGAAGTCCCAAGATTTGTAAAGGATCGTAAATGAACTTTGAAAAGGGACAGAGTCAATTCTGATTAGCTCAGGACACCTTTAGGTGTGGCCAATTTTAGTTCAAAACTTTCCTACCCAAGGAAGAACTCCCTCTTCTGCTGAACTTCTCTCTTGCAATGCTCTATTTGGAACCGTCGCTTGCTGCTTTCAGATCATCTGTGCCATGTAGAGTAAGGAAAACTCACGACACAAGTCCCGAGGAAGCCTCTCACTCTCTGCTCTATGGTTCACACACCCAATGGGAGTCGTGAGTCCTCCTTGCAGAAGACATCGCTTGATTCAGACAATAACTATCTGTGATCAGAGCAGAGTCCAAGATATCGATGGAACAAACTTTCTACAAACGACAAAGAACCAAGTAACATAAGGAAACACAACGCAAGGAAACGAAACGACACGCAAGGACATCTCCAGACTTTTGCTCAAAGCGCTGGTGTATTAGTTGAATAATTTGGGTAATCTGATTGCAAATCGATTTGGACTCAGAGTAGGATATATGGTTCTTAAGGCATTGTCTACAAATTACATAAAGTTTAGCTGTGCTGATCATTTACTTAACATTCTGTCACTTTACTCACCAACCTGTTTTCATGTGTTAGATTAGTTTATGTTTAAAATAGCAATAAAGTTTGTCTGTATTCAAGATAATTTGACTGTGGTACATTTATATATTTACTTTTTGTGACTATACTTCTGAAACAGTGTGTATTTCAGCATGTACGGACTGGCCCTATTTACATCCATTGTGAGTGGCTTACTGTAACCATAATGTAACCATAGGGATGTGTCCAAATTATTTTTTTCTGGCCACAAATGCTGTCAACTGAGCTTAACTTGTATTGAACCTGGAACATTCCTTTAAGGAAATTTTTTTCAATTTGTACTGTGTTGGGTCACCACTTGATGTCCAATGAAATATTGAGGTCCTGAAGCAAAACCAACTGGTTTAATTACTTTAAATTATGATTAGCTTGTAACTTGGGATGTTACGATTTCAAAGTAGCTTTCCCAAATGTCCTGGGACTTACCTCGTTTTACTGAACAATGTCTATAGATCTGGATCCAAAAGGCGCCTTCCTCCAGAGCGACAACTATAAAGTTAAAGTAGTAGTTGGTTACTTGGTCTTATTTGCAAAATCACTTTGATCTTCATGACTATTGTTTTGTTGGATGATTGCTCTAGAAGGCTGCAAACAAACATAAAATGTGAACCTCAATAAAATGATAAGATTTTGAGCTTCACAGTCCATAAATGGTCCACTTTTTCACAGCACATTGAATTTTCTAATTTCACATTTCACTGGCATTGTGAAATCAGTGGTTTCATCCATGATTATGGTTATGGACCATCAAAATGCATTGGAAGGAAATGCCAAAAAATGTGAAAGATAATGTTTGGCAGCCTGAGAGCAAATCAATGATTTTCAGTCTTGAATATTATTGAAGCGGAACTTCAGCTCTTGGTGGGGAAAAACAGACTTTTCTTCATCTACCATTTTGTGATTCATGAAAACTTAGCTGTGTGGAATGATACCGGACTCTGCGCTGCAGCTGGCAGGATTCCAATCATTCAGAGTGGATTGCCACATGGAACTCTCAGGCAAGATGAAAGGTGGAGGAATCTGTTTTTACACTAACCGTGGCTGGTGCAATGATGTGACAGTGATCCAACAGTACTGTTCTCCTGATCTGGTATCTTTTATCATAAACTGTAATGATCCCCCCCCCCATGAGTTCATCTCATTCATACTGGTCGGTGTTTACATTCCACTGCAGGCCAACATGCAGGATGCGCAGCACAAGCTCGCCATCCAGATACCGTGTGTGGTGCGGACAAACCCAGACAGCGACTTTAACAAAGGTAATCTCACTCATGGACTCCCCAAATACAGACTGTTTATTAAATGCCCAACCAGAGACGAGAACATTCTGGATCACTGATACACTACAGTAAGCATTGCCTATCACGCCATCCCCGCGCTGCACTGGGTCACTCTGACCACATATGGTCCAGCTGATTCCTGCATACAGGCAGAAATTAAAATGATCCAAACCTGTTGGGAGGACATCAAAGCAGTGCACCAGTGGGCTGTGGAGGATCTATAGGTATGCTTGGACTGTACTTATTGGGATGTATTCAGGACTGCTACCAACTGTCTGGATGAGTACACAATGGCTGTGACATCATACATCAGCTTCTATGAGGACTGCTGTGTACCATCACACACCAGGGTGAGTTACAACATCCCAGGTACACAGCCAAACTCAGACAGCTAAGGTTAGAGAAAGAAGAAGCATTTATGCATGGGGACAGAGACAGGTTCATAAAGTCAAAGTATAGGTTTAGTAAGGCAGTGAGAGATGCCAAACAGCTGTACTCTGTGAAACTACAACAGCAGTTCTCAGCCAACGACTCTACTTCTGTCTGGAAAGGGCTCAGACAGATCACATGAGTCCGCCTACAGGTGGGAGATTGAACATCTGGTGACCTGGTGCTGTCAGAACAACTTGGAGCTCAGTGCTGTGAAGACAGTGGAGATGGTCGTAGATTTCAGGAAGAACACAGGCCCACTGACCCCATCATCCTGTCTGACTCTCCAGTTGATACTGTGGAGTCCTTCCGCTTCCAGGGAACCATCATCTCCCAGGACCTCAAGTGGGAGCTGAACATCAGCTCTCTAATTAAAAAAGAACAGCAGAGGATGTACATCCTGGGGCAGCTGAAGAAGTTTAACCTGCCGAAGACAATGATGGTGCACTTCTATACGTCCATCATTGAGTCCATCCTCACCTCCTCATCACCATCTGGTAAGCTGCTGCCACTGCCAAGGACAAAAGCAGACTGCAGCATGTCATTTGTTCTGCTGAGAAGGTGATTGGCTGCAATCTGCCATCGCTTCAGGACCTGTATGCCTCCAGGACCCTGAAGCAGGCAGAAAAGATTGTGGCTGACCCCTCCCACCCAGGATACAATCTCATTGAGACACTCCCCTCTGGCAGGAGGCTACGGCCCATCAGGACCAAAACCTTATGCCACAGTTTCTTCCTGTCTGCAGCTGGCCTCATAAACAAGGCCTAGGAACCCCCTGATGTTGTCTCTTATCCCACCTCCATTGACACTACATGTTACATTAGCATAGTTTCCACATCCGTCTTGCATCAATGTAAAGAACATTTATCTGGTCTATGGCACTTTTTATTATACTCAAACTGTGAACTTTTCTGTGAACAGTGAACATTTGCACATTCTATGGTTCATATTCTGCACATATTTTGCATGTCCCTGCACAACTGCACATATTTTGCACAACTGTAGAGCTCCTTTATTAAAACAAGTCAGTTTACCTTTTCTCTATACAATCTTAAATATAGTTTATTATTTATCTTACAATGTTTATTGTTTATTGTTATCGCATGCATCAAACACCGAGGCAAATTCCTTGTATGTGAAAACTTACTTGGCAATAATGTCAATTCTGATTCTGATTAAACTATGATTGGCCCCATCAACGGGAGCCATAGCTGCCAGTAACAGTATAATGTTTTCTGTAGTCTTTTGCAGTCTTTTTTGCTCATTTACTTCCCTTTTCTCACCAGTTCTTTGATACCATCAAAAAGGGATATGTGAGAGAGCAGTCATTTAGAGTAACATCGATAAAATGCTAATACTAGCATTTCTAGAGAGGAATTTCAGATAAATTTCTCTTCAAGGTTTGATTGGAAAATAAAGCAATGATGGGTCAGAGCCTCAGTGGAAATGTGAGTCATAATCCACTATCTGAGCAAGAAGAAGAGCAGCATGTCCAATCAGGTAAACACCATCACTGGGTGGATATCTGATATGCACATTCAAACACAGCAAAAGGTGCATCGCACTGCAGTGTTTATAGTTGAATTAACCAAAAACTGGTCAGGCTCAAAGATCTTTGAGGTCAAGTGTTTAACTTTTCATTGAGGCAAACAATGCAATCGGAAGCCAGTCAACTTTATCTAAAGTGACCTACATTGTATCCAAGCTATACATATCAGTGTGTTTTCCTTGGAGCTTGATTTCACGAAAACTCCATGACTGTGGCTTCACTTGTAAAATTATATTAATTGTCTCCTTACAAGTGTCACAGCAGCATTTACTCGCAAACAGATGAGGATTTTGAGGTTAGTGCTCTCTATAGAGTTTTAAATTGACAAAACCTACCTACCTCCCTATCCTAAACCTTGAACATTAACCTAACCGAATGTGTTAAAAAAAGAGTAACAAATTTGAGATGAAAAACACAATTGCTGAAGCAACCACATCATTTTGTAGTGCTTCCTTGATACTTTTGGCTCACATGTCAACTTGTGTGCTTTTTCAGGACTTGAGTAACCACTTGAATCAGTTGAGCTACCATGCAATTTGATAGTACTTGTATAAGCTTGTAAACATACTTGGTCATGCGCTATAGTGAAAGTGTTTTGATGCCATAAGAAAGCATTGTGTGAGAAACAGAGTGAAAAGTGTTAACTTACTTATTATGAATATACATTTATGTACGCAATTTTTTTTTTTCTTAGTCCTACTTAGAGCATTTATGCACACAAGAGATAGTCCTTATGGAGCATTTAATGGACAGGAATGCATAAGGTGAAAAAAGAGCTGGGTCAAATTCTCTTTGGTAGACTGATACATACATAAGAGTGTTTTGCAGCTAAACTAATGTTGGTTGCGTACTTTCATGTCCTTACGATACACCATGCCCCCTGAAATCTTTGTAATCTCCAATCTGCAATACCCATAAAGGAATATTCCAGGTTCAATACAAGTTAAGATCGATCGACAGCGTTTGTGGCATAGTGTTGATTACCACAAAAGTAATTTTGATTCGTCCCTCCTTTACTTTAAAAAATTAAAAAGTAAAAAAAAAGAATAAATCTGGGTTACAGTGGGGCACTTACAATGCAACTGAATGAGGCCAATTTTGGAGGGTTAATAGGTAGAAATGTGAGGATTATAATTATTAATAAGTATTAATAATTATTAATATAATTATTAATTACTTGCATTAATTCTTCTGTAAAAATTGGTGTAAATCATCATTTTTATAGTTGTTTTAGGGTTCAAGGTGTTATGTCATCATAGCAGCAAAGTTGTAAAATTGGATATAATTTTACAAAGAAAAGGTTAGTAAGTGATTTTATTGCACTAAAGTCATGTTAACAAGAATATTGTTTATGTATTGTTTCTATACTTTTGAATCAGTGTGTTTTTTATCGTGTATGGTTTGGCCCCATTCACTTCCATTGTAAGTGCCTCACTGGAACCAAAATCCCTTTCAAGAAAAGTCAGTTCCCTCGGCAGCCATCCTTGGGAATACTCCCGGGTAGCTCTTTTCTATGTAAATTAGCAGCATAAAAGTACTGCTCCTTTCTACTTGAATGGGGAAAGACCGAAATCTCCAAAACATTTGGCCAAGATAACAACCAAAGAACATCTTTAAAATCATCAGTTAATTCTTACAATAATGTTATCATTAAATTTGCATGTTTTGCTCAGATCACACTAAAAAAAAAAAGTTTTTTTTTTTCAGGCATGCACATTCTAAATTTAACTTACAGGTGATATCTGTATCTAAAAGGTGATTGGCTGTTTTACTTGTAAAACAGGTAAAGGGGTATTTCTTTGTCTTTGATGAAATTAAATTATATCCGCATTTACATCTGCAAATAATTCTGGGCAAATGTAACATCAGACACATATGTGATGACATAACTTTTGGCATAGCAACTGAATATCATTTAGGAATATTGCGCTAGTTCCATAGATTGGGTTGAATGTCAAGCAATGATCCGTTCGAAATGGATGCTGACATTGCTGGCATGTGCGCTGTTCTTTATCTAATGAAGGGTGGCTCAGGCTTTAGTGTGTAATCGATTCTAAGCATGACATATCGGCATGTTTCTGTGATGCAAGGAGGGACAGAGGAAACATTTAGTGGCCAATGACCCAAGCAGATGATGATCTAGTGTGGGCCAATCAGGGTCAGGTCAGAGTTCAGACATGAACAATCTGTACCATTATGGATATCAGTCAACAGCCAGATGATTCACATATCATTTTGTCTGGAAATTAATTGTGTTCACATGTTTGTTTGACAGCAAACAGATCTCAGATGCTCTGCTGTGTGTCACAGCATACGGTTCCACAGCACATCAATATGAGCGTCATTGAGAATGTCTTTCTGATGCATTGCACCTGGAAATGGATAGCAGAGAGGAAAATTACACACATATGCCAATTGGGTTGTGCAAAATTTTGATTTGGATTGATTTTGAAGTGGACATGCCCCATAAGATGTTGAATTGGAATTACGAAAAAGGGCAATTTACTAAATTGAGAAGGTGATCGGCTGCAATCTGCCATCTCACCATAACCTCTCTTCAGAATATCTAATTCAACATTATATATATATATATACATACACACTGATGGCCAAACATTTGGAATAATATACAGATTTTGCTCTTATGGAAAGATATTGGTTCTTTTATTCACCAAAGTGGCATTCAACTGATCACAATGGACAGTCTAACCATTAATAATCAGGACATTAATAATGTGAAAAATGTATATTACAATTTGAAAAAAAAATTCAGAACTTCTTAAACTACTTCAAAGAGTTCTCATCAAAAAATCCTCCATGTGCAGCAATAACAGCATTGCAGATCCTTGTTATTCAAACTGTCAAGTTTGTCCAGATACTCAGGTGACCTTTCACCCCACACTTCCAGTAGCACTTGTCATAGATGTGACTGTCCTGTCGGGTACTTCTCACGCACAAGAGCTAAATGGGTTTGAGATCCATAACACTCTTTTCCAATTAAATAAGATAATATTCTTTGCCTACTCTAATCTTTTCTTTTTGTTTTTCAGCTTCAAAAGTGGCTTTTTTTTTTTATTATTTTAGGTAAAAAAAAGTTTTATTATATTATTATATTTTTGTAACAAATAATTCAGTTACATTTTATAGAATTGTTAAATGAAATTTAAATGCAGACTATTATTGACTATTTATTCACATATTTGCATAATATATTTTTCCAAACCACCATTGATAACACTACTATAATGTTCTATTTGTTATCATCAGTTAATGCATTTCGGATCATAAACTAATATATATATATATATATATATATATATATGCATTTATTTAGGTAAATGTTAATAATAATGTTGAAGTAACATTAATAAGTGCTGTACAAGTATTGTTCATTAGTAGTTCACATTAACTAACTAATAATAACTAACATTACCAAAAACAACTTTTTTAAAGTATTACCCTGATCAGTATTGTCAAATCAATTAACAGATTTGAATTTTCCCATACATCTGCACAAATTTACCTACAGTTTGATTTGAGATAACTTTACTTTATGAAAATACATATTGACATCAAATTTAAATTACAGCCATAATCACACAAGTGTACTAATCATAAATATCAGGACATTTTGAAAATCATAAAATAAAATCATATAGTATAATCTCTATTAAGGTACTGGTAAGTGAGATGAAAACACTTTTAACAGTTATATACCTTTCATTAAATTAAATAACATCTTAATTCTATATATGTAATTTGTAGAAATTCCATTCAAGTTTGAATTGAAATGACAGGAAGATGAATTTACGGAATTCAACACAGTCACACAAAAGAGGAATTTAATTAATCGCAAGTTTTACGACAAAAATATATAATTACCTCATTTATTTTAACTAAGGATACTTATTTATTTGCTATTATCATTATTTAATTTTAAGTTCACATTGAAAGACCACAATTAAAATTCATAAAATAAAGAAGAATTTAAAAGTCTTTCTCAATACTCAATAGTGCACCACCCTGATTATAATCTCAGCAGCAGGTGAATATGCTGTTCCATAACACCTTTATAAACTCATAATGGACACAGTATTCATTTCCTGTTTTAATTTAATGTTTTCCTCTCTCAGTCTTCTTCTGTGTGATTTATTAATACACTGTACTTGACCTTCCCCTCTTCTCTCCTAGTTCTCTGGTATTGTCAGCTATAATTAACGGCTTCCTGGAAATATATTCCTCAGTCTTACTTCAGTGTAAAGAGATTATTGACTTTCAGTTGTTTCCAGAAAACCGAGTCACAGTACACAATGGATATCATCCAGGGCAAAAAAATTTACTCATATTCCACCTTCTACAGTTCCTTCCACTAATCATGGATGTGGTCTCAGCAAATGCTCAAGGTCACACTTTGTTCTGACCCTCCATAGGACATGAATGGATGCCAAGAGAAAATGATCTCTACCTCGTTTATTTGTCTCATCTTTCTCCAGGCCATCTTGATATTTATGACTATCTTTTGTTCATTAATCTTGATTTTTTCTTTTGTTTTGGATTAAAATGATAATTTTAGCTGGACAAACATTGAGTTTTGTCCTCTTGAAGGAACGCACTTTTAAAAAGCTGGTTGCTACGCATGTCTCTGAAGATTTTATTCATTCAGGTTATTGATGTTTTGTTCTGCTCAAGTTTCATTCATGAGAAATCCATTTGACATTAAGGACATTTTACCCAGCTTTTGAGTGGCTTTAGCATTTGTTGGATAACACCGCAACATCCTGCAACTCAGAAATTTTCAGAAATTAGCTGCTGAAAAGGCTATAGTTGGTCAGATGCAAGTTTTGTGTTGATTTTTGAGTTTTAGTTGTGTTATTGTCACACGTATTTGGAGAACCTACAACTTGAGTGCAAATGTGAAAAAAAAGACAAAAACTAGTGGATGGCATGCCAATGTTTTGTTCACTGTGTGATATGGTAAGAGTGAAAGCTGGTGAATTAACCTATCACTCTCCTTTTATCAGATCAATCTCTGCTAATCCCCTTGCCAACAAACGACAGAATTCAAAGCCCAAGAGCCATCGGTCGATAAGTTAGACAGAGAAGGCCAAATCAGCCCTCATCTGTGATCTTTTATGTACAAAATCACAAGCTAGTTTAGGGGTGCTGGCAGACACAGCAATATACACAGGCACATAAAAAACAAAACACTGTCAAAAATCTCCTAAGGATTAACAGTTAATTGCCTCCCACACCATGTGTATCCCAAAGTCTCACAATAATCTATTCCTTTCTCATGTTCCCATACATATTTTTTATGTTTGTAGTGGTTCCTTTGTCCCTCTGCAACAATTAAAAAAAAGTTACAACACAATTTGTACAGCAATAGCAAATCTACTGAGCTGCCCATCCGCTCAGCATTTTTAGGTCTTAATAGGTATGGTAGATTTGCTTGATAGATTGCTCCAAGGAGTAGGTGCCCACGTCATTAGCTTAGCAACATACTAATGTCAGAATCTTTGACTGACTCCAGACACTCCAAAATTCATCTAGTCAACATTTTTGCATGTAATAGGCATGCTAGCTATGCTATGACTGTTCCAGGGGGTAGGTGGTTGTGTCTTTACCTTATCAACATGCTAATGTCAGAATATTCTATCAGCTCCAGACATTCTAAATGCATCTAGTCAACATTTTTAGGCATTGTAGACATGCCAGCTATGCTAAGATTGTTCTAGGGGGTAGGTGGTCGAATCATTAGCTTAGCAACATGCTATTGTCAGACTCTTTGATTAACTCCAGACACTCGAAATTCCACTAGTCAACATTTTTGTGTATAACAGGAACACTTTTTTATGTTAGGAGTGTTCCAGACATGGCACACCTGGTGTGGACTTGTGGTCTCGTGGCCTTTATTTGCAAATTCCCACGACATCGGTAGACATCGGACAGCAAGGCACCATACTAGTATCAGGGTATCAGTTCATTAGTCTCAGTTTTAGATGTCCGTTGGTTAGGGAAGTAATCATCTTAAGAGCTGGACATGATTGTAAATTAGCAGTTGTCCAGAGCACCTGGATACAACATTCATCTGGCTGGGATACCTCAACGTCACGTCCATCTTGGATGGGTCAAGAAGAAGACCTGTTTGAATGAAAGTCAATGAAAGTCAATGTAAAGCCTCAGAGCATTACATAAGCTTCATAAGTGTGGAAACAGTTCATCATGTAATACATCCTACCTGGGTTGTAATCTTCGGTATGTTTGCTATTATATATGTAGAGATTAATTTGTAGAAGTGCAAGCTCTAAAACGTCCCCAAGAAAAACTATTCAATAAAAACTGAATGGAAGTAATCCCATATCTCTGGAAAACTAAATAAAACAAAGTATGGAACAAGTTATTCACATCAGACTAAAATGAGATACTCGATGCACAAGTAAAGCAAGTGATCTGTTGTTCACAATCAGGAAAAAATGATTACTGTAATCAATATTTTATCAGCAATTGACATTGGCTCATTCACCATGGTTTTTTCTCCAGTATGGTAACTCCAGTCTGCTGTGATTGGTCAAGAGGATCAGCAGCAGGGACTGTTGGGTAGTATACCGTCGTGGAGCTTGCAATGATGTAGGCTCAGCTGAATGGCACATTGAGGGTGCAAAGGGGGTGCTGTTCATTAAAACGTCAAATGGGACATCATACAGTCTCATGGACTTCATGGGAATGCGCAAATAAAGGCCACAAGACCACAAGTCCACACCAGGTGTGCCATTTTTGACAGTGCCAAAGAAGGTAGTTGCCTATGTAGAAATCGGACAGCAAGGCAGCATACTAGTTTCGAACAGGGTATCAGTTCATTAGTCTCAGTTGAAGTAATCATCTTAAGAGCTGGACATGATTGTAAATTAGCAGTTGTCCAGAGCACCTCAATTTGTTCACAATACAGATTAATCGCACAAACAATAATTAATATGAAGTCTCTCAACTCAACAACTCTTCCATCAGAGTCTCTAAACAGGTTTGATAAAGTCTTTCATGACAGTTTCTCACAGTTACTTTCAAGCTCCCTGTGGTCCTAATTAATTGGCAATAGAACAAAGAATTCTGTATTTGATGCTCTGTCTCTTTCGCACACACTACCCGGCTGGTCAAGCTCAGTTTTTGTCACTCCCTTCTTTAGTTCCTGTTCCATCAGAGAGAAGGAAGTTATGGCACCAGAGGCTGTCTCACAGCATGAAATTTGCACATTAGCAAAGAATAAAGGGCTAAAAAAGCAGGAGGGATATTCAACGAAGCTTTTTTATTTTTCTGCAGGGCATTTATGTTTAAAGGCGTTCATTGGAGTCCCTTGGGTCGTCTGCAAGTGGACTGCAGATGCTTCGGCATTAATGAGGCCAGAAAGTAGGATGGATCCTTCATGCGGTAGAGATCATGTTCCCACAGTTTATTTTGCCATGCAACCTAAGGGGTGCATTTTTGGACATTATCTGAAACAATTTCTTGTCTTGAGTACTAGTCGGACAGGATTAGTTTTCAAAACAACATTTGAGTAACAAATTTTAAAAAAATTGTTCACACGAAAGTGGATATTCTGTCATTATTTACTCACCCTAATGTCATGCTTAACCCATATGTCTTCTGTGGAATACAAATGGAAAGATTTTAGGAAAAAAATTAATCTTTTTGCAATAAAAAGTGAATAGCATCTCTGGGCTCCATAAAGTTAATTATTTAATTAATAAAGTCTGTGTGTGTGTGTGTATATATATATATATATATATATATATATATATATATATATATATATATATATATATATATATTTATATATATATATTTATTATTTATTTATTTTTTGACACATACAGTATATATTGTATATATTGGGTTTGTTTCAGTTTGTACACTATCTTGTCAATTGCGCAACATGAGAATGTTGTCTTAAAATACCCAGTAAATACTGTCTGTTATAACTGAAGTCTTAGCTAAAATATACAGTATAACATACAGTCTGACATATTAGGTAGTTGATGTTGCACAATAAGTTACCCAACATCTCATTGAGGTAATTTGGATAATCTGACAAGTAAAAACCATGAATGACACAAAAAGTGGCACGGTGTAGACCTGTCTTTAATACCAACAAGGACAATTTATAATTTTCATGAATAAAAGGACAGATGAACATATTTTTTTCTAAGTGCTGGCGTGTTTTCATTCATATAGCAATGCCACAATCTATCTATAAACATAATAAAAGATTGATAGTGCATTCTGACAAGTACTGTAGGTCAATGTCAAGTAAAATTTCCTGGATGATTCAATATTTGGCCTGAAGTCTATGTTGTGATTGTAAAAAGGCTTGTAATTGAAGTTACACTAAATTAGAAAGTAGAGAAACTTTGCTTATAGCTCATTCTGTCTTGGCACTCAATGGTTAGAACTGATGAGGACTTCATAAGCCACGCCATCCTCCTCATCACACTTCTCCCCCGCCCGATTCAGGCTGGTGCGACACTGATTTTCAATTGGAGTAGAATTCAGCATTTGATATCTTTTCTGAGTGTCTTATTCCAAGCATAATTCTGTAACAGCAGGTGGCATAGCTATTCAGACTTGCTCCGAGCCGTTTGATGAAGATCCAGCTTTCGCAGTAATATAGCAGAATTCGTACTCTGATGTCGGAATAGCTCAAAGTGACCATTGATCCTAGCTCCGTAAAGTTGTTGACCCAGGTGATTTGTTCTCCATTTAGGTCAATACACTCATGCTGGTCTATCGGTTTGTTCAGGCTAACATGTTCCTGGTTGGTGTAGGCTTCAGTCTTCTTGATGTTGATTATGAGTCCGACTTCTCTTGCTAGTTTCGCCATGAGATTCAATGCTGCCTGGGCTCTTTCAAGAATGCCTTCTATGAAAGCAATGTCATCTGCCAAATCAAGGTCAAAAATAGATGTGACTGGATTTCTGGACGATTGTCTGGGTTTGGTGATAAAGCCGCAGATGTAATTCATTGTGTGCTGTTATTCAGCTCTTTTGAGTATGAGTACATCACGATGATAAATAGGAAGGAAGCAAGAGTGTGATCTTGTTGAACCCTAGTTGTTATGTAAAATTCCTCTGATTTCTTACCTTCAACCCTATGTAGAGGGTTTGTATTGATTGTACGATCTTGCTCCAAATTCCATAACATCGTAGGTATGCTGAACATAGCAGACCTCTTGATAGAGTCGAAATCATGAATGCTACGTATGAGGGAGGATTTGTGGTTGGCCCCTTCAATTAGTCATCTTACTACGTGGGCTTGATCGATGCAGCTGTGTCATCTTCGGAAACCAACTTGGTTCTGTAGGGACTTGCCCCACTAAAAATGGCAGCAGAGACAGCATGGCCCTTTGTTCTATGATCAAAGGTGAGACATTGAACTCGGTTTCCCAGAATGCTTCACAGCCGGACAGGAAGTGCCGCCCATGGACATTATTTGTCAAAAAGGCCTATGACCGATGACGTCATCTTCTTAACAAAACCAACGCTGAGATTTGATTTTGCTCTCTCTGCTTACAGCCTCGCTGCCTACAACTGCACGAGTTGCGCACGAGTTGTATCTACACAAAGGAATTTCCCTCCTTCTGGACAAAGAGAGACCACGTTTTTCTATTTGGCCATTTGGCCACGGTAGAGTAAGTCGTGTAGTATACTTATTACAACCGGTTAATTTCATTTTCACTGCGAGACAACTGTGAATTTGTTTAGAAAACGGAAAAGGCGACCAGCTTCCCTTCTCAATCGTTTCCTATCAACGTTGACTACCTCCCTGCAATTTCTCTCCATCACTGGACCTGAGAAATAATGCAGATACGCGTCTTTTCACTGACAAGTGTAAGACAAAGGACCGAATCCAGATCGTTTTTTCCTGACCGCTCAATGCAACAGGAATTCAAACGGACAACCCTGCTGAAATCACACAGGATTTCCCAAGTAAGGCTTGCTATCTGGGCAGAATTAGTTTAGAAACTGTGACTTTTCTTATGAAACTAAATCATATATATTTGATTGCTGAATGTTTGATGTTTTATTACATTTGTCTATTTAACTACAATCGCTGATTGCTGTGTTGATTTATGAGATCGTCATTTTTGGGTGAAATGTTATTTTATTGAGTGATCTGAACCAATGATTAAATCGCGCTGTTACCAGCGTGGATCCTCTGTTAAATTGCATGAACCCCTGTTTGTTCGCGCTCTCTCTCACGCACACACTGAAATTCACGGAGCAAGCAGCACCGTGGGTTATGTCTGAATCATTCTCCCGCCTGTTTCATTCAGTTTCTTTGTGTGTCTGCTCATTACCACCCACAGAGAGTGGTATAAGCTCTATTGTTCTGGATCTGATCCAGCCATCTTTCTTTCCCTACACCTTCAAATAATCATTGGCTCCGCCCTTTACGATCTAATCCTCCATTTTGAAACTAGTTTCCATTTTGAATTCAGTTCGCCATTTTGAACCTAGTTCTCAATGTTGGAACTGATCCTCCATTTTGAAACTGGTTCCACACGTGGAGTTTAGTCCGCCATTTTGTGTATTTTTTACCGAACCTAGAGAGACACACACACACACACACATACACTAGCATATAGCTCCACTATTTAGTTAGGATTTCCATTTTATGTTTTTGTGTTATATTCATCTAGTACTGGCAGTGTTCATTGCTGTTTGATTATAATAAATCTTGTTATATTATAATAAGTACTCCTAGTTGTTTGTTTGAATATTGTGTTGAAGCCAGCCTCTGCCACGAAAAGAACTCCCGTATTACTTCAGTATTGTTAAATTGATGTTGTTAGAAGCCAGCTGTAACTGGATTACTGTTGGATTCGTATGGCAATAATTTGACTAGCTGCTTCCCTTTTTGATTATTAATCAAAATACTCAATCTTCATGGTAGAATCTTATGAGACTGGATCAGTCACCTACTATAATTTTTCTCTTGTAAAAAAGTGGTGCCCCGAGGATAGAATTTAACAAATTAAATGATATTATTTAATTTCATTATTAATTAATAATTAATAAACATTAATTATTAATTATATCTGATAGTAAAACTGATCTAAACAACCTGTGCACCCTACAGTTCACTCATATAACCTTGTAGATAGGCTGCCTAATCCTAATTAAGAGGACTTTGTTGTATACTTTGGGTGCCATCAATGTGAGACTTATATCCCAGTAGTTATTAATTTGGGATAAGTCACCTTTCTTCGGTAGTGGGACAATCAGGGCTGTTGTGAATTGTTTCGGGGCCATGTCCGCTTCATATACAAAATTACAAATCTTGCAAAGCAATTCGATCACTGCTACTCCTCTGTACTTGTGAGCTTTCGGTGTTACTGCATAGTCACATCCTGGTGATTTCAACTTTTTGAGCCGTTCTAACCGCTTATTTGACTTCATTGATTGTGAAAGGACTGGAGTTGATATCGAGATCCTTTCCATCGGGTTGAATTGTTATGTCCTATTCCTTGCATGGTGAGCTGGCTTTGACATTTAGGAGAATGTCAAGTATTTATGCCACTCGCTGAGCAGCTCATTGAGCAAGTTGATGGTAGTTCCATCCTCTTTTTTCATCTTATTTAATTTTTACTCCTTTCATTCCACTTATTTCATTTACGATTTCCCAAGTCGTTTTTTTCTTGTTTGTTTAGGCTGCATCTTGCCGTTTGCTCAATTTGCTTTCCAAGAACTCCTTTTCATCATTCTCAAAGGACATTTTAAGTTGTTCATTGAGCTGCTGCCATTGCTGTACAGTCTCAAGCATCTTTGTACGCTTGAATTATTTTTTGGCTTTGTTTCTGTTTGAGAGTAGCTCTTCAGTTTCCAGATTAACCCAGTTTTTCTTTGTCTTTCGCTGTTTCTTGTCAACTATTTTGGTTGCTGCTTCTTTGAATGTTGTCTTTGTGAGTTTTTCATTGCATAATAGATCGAACCAGTTTCTTACTATGATATGGAACTTGTCCTGGAGTTCCTTGTTATGCTGGGGTCGACTCCATTCAAATATGTTTCACTTGTCCTTGGGTTTTTGTACGGCTCTTAGTTTTATCTTGATTTTCGCAAAGCGGCTCTTTTTATGTTGTCCTTGTTTCTGTTGCTGGGATACTGTCATGTCCAGATTCTAGATTTGTGATGTGGGAATCTAGCATGGCAAGGCCTCATATCTGCTGCTTTGCAGAGTTCAAATAGCCATTTACTGTTTTCTATGCTCTTGACATGAAAGGCGTGCTTACCGACTACTTTTGGGTTTGCTCGGCTACTATCCTCCCTTTTCAGTCCTTGCATTGAAGTCGCCTGCTGAAATTAAAAGGTTATGTGGTGATACTTCATTGATACACTTCAAAAGATTGGTGTAGAATACGTTCACATCATTTTGTTGTGTTTGGTTTTTTGTCTCATTTGTCAGCCTGCGTGTTTGCCTGGGCTCGAACCAAGGTCTTACAAGTTCAAAGTCCAATGCTCTATAAGGTGATTTGCCACAAAGGCCAAACACAGTGGAGAAAGTGTGTAAATGTAGGTAGGTCTTGAACACAAGGGTTCAAATTTATAATTTTTAAATGGTGCATTCCTGAAAGTGTTTCTATATCATGACATTACAGTGTGTGAGTAATAGGGCAAAATATAAAGTTTGTATAGTCATAATCACTTACTCGTGATTTGTGTGAAAGTGAATAAAACACAGCTGTTGTAGGACCTATAGTGTCAAACCTGGGTGAGACGTATAAGTTGGCACTTTTTGAATTGTAGTACCATTCATTCTATTAGATTAGATTGCATAAATCAATCTCGACTGAGAAATAAGCAATTTAGTCATTAAATATTAACTTGGTTATCTCTGAAGCTGTTTTTGCTGTAAATCACTAAACTGGTTTAGCCTCATGTCCCAGGTTTTACATTGGACATCAAGTGTAGCGTTTTAGTCATAAAGTGTTTAAATAACATAAATAACACAAAAAATGGTGTGGCTGCCCTTTCAGTATTCATGAAAGAACTCATGTGGAGAAAAAATAAACCATCATTTGGATGCTTTGACAAACTTTTAATGCACCAAGAAGCTATTGTATGAATCACAGAAAAATGAATGTCACACTGAATGTGAGATAGGAGACAAAGTCATTATTCAGACATTCTGACAGCAGGAAACAGGGCTCCCTACAGGACCAGTGAGCTGTTGAAAGCCACAACGAGCTCAGCAGAGCAAGTAATAGTTGGACATTTCAGTTTTGGTCCCTTAAGCACCTTGCTAGCCTTTCAGATTGTGAGTGCAACTAAAAAAATCAAGTGTGTCAATGGGGACACAGGGAAATTGTGTGTAGAAATGCGCTTGATATGCAATTGCAGCTTATGTTTAACCTCACCTCACAGTCTTGTCGTGTCTCATTGTGAAAAGCATCTTCTGTAATGTTCCGGCTGTCTTAGTACGGGATTTTACCCTCTGACAATTTTTTTTTCAATCTAAACACTGTTACGAAAGCCATCCTGACATTTCCAGCTGCAGATGCTCATCTATTGTTTTATTGCTCTCGGTCCATCTAATTTTCTATAGCTTGTGCGTGTCAAGTGTTCATTTAATAAACACAGGTTGCCACTCCTGCTTTTAGGCAATTCTGAGGCGCACCTGAGCTCTTTTGTTCAAGTAACTCGACTCAATATCCAGTGTTTTGTGAATGTCAGTTTAAAGGAAATGGGTTCCTTACATTGTCCAGTGAACTTGAAGACCGTTTGATCTTTTAGATATTTATCACACTAATACAACTACACGTTCATTGAATTTTTGAGGACAAGAATTGGCTACAGCAATTTTTCCATCAATGGGATGCAGTGTTTTGGATAAAACCTAATTTGTGGGAGCTTCCTGTCAATATTAGCACAGAGGGGCAGCTAACACATGCTACAGTCACTCCCTACATTTACTGTGTTGGTCACAACTTGATCAGGGATAATCTCATCAGCATAATCACTGACGAAATTATCACTGTTTAAATAATTGTATTTGGTAATAATTGGTCACAAGTCCAAACAGTTAGAAAAGACATGGCACACTAAGTCAGAACAGACTGAAGGTCTGTGCCAATTTTGATACAGCTTGAAAGCTCTATGGGGGCTTAGAGTTAGAAATTTAAGTCTTGGTTTGGGTATTTTGGAAAAACCCAAAACCAGCTTTTTTATATTGCATTTGTCAAACATAATGGAACATAAGAATGCATGAATACTAAAACTGAAGCAGACATTATCCTTATCTTCTTCTATGCTCAGTTTTCTTTTTCAGCTTTTTTCAAGTCAACTGCTGGTATTGTGGAGCATCAACGTTGAAGAGAATAGTGCTGAGAAAGATGCTTATAGTCAGCTTATATATAGCTAGGCAGGTGGCACAAGAAAGTTCACAGTCTCAAGCCGTCACTATGAATTTTCTGATGTCAAAGGCAGCAGACAGGTAAAAAATCAATTCAACCATCTGAAAAAAATCAGCACTGATAAAACAGTTATATAATATTATGAGATTTGCAATTAAATGTTGCTTGTGAAAAGAATGTATTTCATCAGAATCAATGGCTATTTTTGAATGGCCATCAATGGAGAAAGATGCTTTTTGTCTGCATAATAGTGTAGTTACAGCTACCAGCAGGGGCTAACTGGGCTAAACTAACCAGTCAAACTTTGACCTCTTGGTCAAACTTTGAACTTGATTTCTAGCTTACGGCACTAGCCATCTTGCCATTCAAAATGCATTATCCATTAATGTTCTTAAAAATGTGTTACATCCAATCTCCAATTATGGCTTTGCGTGGGCCTTTAAGGGAGGATTTATAAGTATTGACATTGTGTAGTAGATGAGTTTCAGTGATGTTTGGGGATCTGATGCTATGGCCTATATTGGAGACCTGAAAGAAAGCAATAAAGAAATCCACATGTTACAAAGAAAAAACAATAGAGGATGGAGACACAGCAATAATGTATTGTCCCTCTAGCAAGTTCATTTCTAAAATCTATCAGAAGTGTAATAATTAAAGAAGCCTCTGTCCCTTACACACAAGCAATCATAGCTGAAGCAAAATGTCTGTCAACGTGAGAAATTAACTTACAGTGATATATTGCTGAAGAGATAGAGGGAAAAAGATTGTTTATTCAGCACCAGACCCAGCTTAAACCATTCTAAAATGGCTGGTCTCCCAAGCTGGTGTTTAACTGGTTAAGCTTGTCTGCCAGTTGGTCTTCCAGCTAGAAAATCTGCCAAATCATTTACATTTACATTTATGCATTTGGCAGACGCTTTTATAAAAAGTGACTTACAGAACCCTTATTACAGGGACAATCCCCCCAGATCAACCTGGAGTTAAGTGCCTTGCTCAAGGACACAATTGTGGTGGCTGTGGGGATCGAACCAGCAACCTTCTGACAAGTTATGCGCTTAGCCCACTACGCCACCACCACTCACATCTAGCAAAAACCAGCAAAACAAACAAGCCTAACATGTTGGCCAGGCTGAAAGACACTAGCAAAGCAACTTAGGCTGGTTTGAGCTTGTAAAGTGGGTTAAGGGAAAGGAGGAGGCAAGAACCGGCTTGACAATATAAATAATAGTTTTAATAATAAACCGAACGAAAAACGCACAAACATAAACACAGAGCAGCTTTATGTCATTCTCTCTCTCTCGAACCGTCACCACCGGCCGCCCTTATCCCTCACGTGCCCCCATCAGGCTGATTGGGGACCGGGCGTGCATTATTCCTGCCCGGCCCCACCCTCCTCCACTCTATAATCCTCCCGGCATTGCCTCAGGCTGGGGAGCCCCCGGCATGACGTACAACCCCCCCCTCCTCCCCGGGCGGACCTGAGTCAGACCAACCCCCAGTGGACAGAATGCCGCTCCACGTTCTCTGTGACCTGTGGGGACTCTCCTCCGCCCCTGACAGTGGGAGTTTGTGGAGTCGCTACCTCCTCCCCTCGCGGATGGCAGTTCTCTCAACCCTTCCGTTTTTCTGGGGGATGGCAGGGCAATCCTTTGCCCCTGGCAGCGGCTCCATTACTCCAGGCGGTCGGGGAGTCCAGTCCCCACTCGCCTCGCATACAACAGCCAATCCCTCGCGTCTGGGCTATCGGGCTACTCCGTCCCCCGGTGGATGGCAGCGGCGCTCCCCTTGGTGGACGGCAGTGTCAAGGACTCCGTGACGGCATCCCTCCTCCTTACTGGGTTTTGGCACCAATGTAAAGCGGGTTAAGGAAAAGGAGGAGGTGAGAACTGGCTTGACAATATAAATAATAGTTTTAATAATAAACCGAACGAAAACACACAAACATAAAGCAGCTGCATGTCATTCTCTCTCTCGAGCCATCGTCACTGGCCGCCCTTATCCCTCGCATGCCCCTATCAGGCTGATTGTGTATTTAACGTGAAAGCCCTTCAGAATACATCCCAATAACCAAAGTACTTCCTTATGAATAAAAAAGGTTTGTGTTTTTGACTGAAAGGGCTTGTAATCTCTACCTCACCACTTTATCAGTGTACACATGCGCTTGAAGTCATATTTTTTAATTCTACTTTAGACAGAGCATCATCATTTGAGATCACATTGAAAACCATTTAAACCTGGAAACAAGTTTTAAGTTATCAAAATATGTAAAATTATGAAAAGTAATGATGTAAAATTAAGAAATACTATATGTAAAATTCTGCATTATCTCTAGGTGACTATTCAAATGTAAGCAAATTCGAGACACTTGCTATGTTAACTCCTTTGTTTTAAAGGTCAGATTTCCTCATTTCCATTGAATGAACATTTCCATGCTATTCTCAATTCATGATGGAATAACATGGATCTCATGTTTGTCAGGTAAAAATTATCTTGAACATATACTATTCATCCCTTTACTGTGTAAATTATTATCAACAACAACAAACTGCTCTGTGGAAATAAAGCAAACTGAACTCAAAGCACCTCTTGAGCTGAGATGTCTGAGGTCATTTGCAGCACTCATAGATGATACTGTTCTTGCAAAAACATTCAGAAGACAGAAACAAAGAAAGAGTAAGAACCTTTGGGAAATGTAAGTGCAGCGCAGTTCTAGCGAGAAGACTAACAGCTTTACATCATCGCACCATTAGCTGGGTAATTCCCAGCCAATCACATGTAAGCCATTGCTTTAAAAGTCTGCTCACAATCTATCAAATTGCTGTTTCAGTGTGCTAACGTGGCAAATAGACATGTTTTGACCTCTCCAGGCAACAGGAGAACCAGTGCACAGAACAAATCTGGAAGCACGCATTCCCTTTCCAATGAAGTCATCACTTCCAATGAATTCATCACTTCATCTCAACTTCTGCCGACATCAAACCGATGGGGAGTAAACAACCAGCAAACCCAGATCTTCATCCATATCTCATTCATTGAGATCACTCTCAATTGAGCCATCGCATCCTCAATCGGAATGCACGACTCGGCGCGGAAGGAGAACGCTCCACGCCAAGTCCGTCAAAATCATCGGCTCAGGCAGCAGCTGTTTTCCATCAGAAATAAGCTAATAAAGTTATTATCATATCCATCAAATGCATTCAGATTTAGTCATGGGTCTTGGCCTTCCGTTGCCATGCTGCCTGTTCATCATAAAGTTGCAATGCTGTTCGTCATAACTCATCCACATCAATATCAATAGCCAGTATTTCATGTCAACAGCGCATTCACTCTCATAGTAATGGCAGACAAACGCGCTATCTCATGAGGGCAATTTGGTCAAGGTTCATTCATTTGTCATTCACCGTGCTGCATGCCCGAGCATTCCCCATCGGGGAATTAATATAATTATTCAGGCATATCATCATCATGTACAGTCAGTGCTTATTGTATAGGGTCCCTTTACTCCTTTCAGTAAGATATCCCCATTTTGCTGGTCGTCTTCGCCCAAATCACATAATGGGTGCTTTCCAATACAATTTATCATCCCTATGCCCTACTCACTAGGAAAGACCGAGCCCATGATGTGGGCTTTCCGAGGGAGCATGGCATCACAGTTTCACCTGTTGATGTGCACCCCCTTTTTGAGCACAAACCATGAAAATGACATACCTGAACTTAAATGGTTGTATTTACTGGACCCTTTGGAGTATAGACACAGTCGTAGTATCTTTTGAAAGAAGACACTTTGGGCTTTATTTCCCAATTCAGAATTAATATATGTTGTTATTTTTAAAGTTAGATAACTATGAAGTTTATAGTAATGGAAATATTTTGTGCTTAACATTTTCTTCCAGGTGAGATCACATGTAAACAATGGAGAATATATCACTATTCTCAGATTTACAATTTTTATGGACAAAAAGTGGATGTTATACAATGAACCCTTGTCATGGACAATTGACCCAAGTGTGGCGAATTGGATTCATCTTGTGATCGCAATCTCATAATAAAGGTACGAAGTCCCGTTTGATATTGCATGTTTTCATTTGAAATAAACAAATTAGTGTTTCTGGAGGATTGCTATCATGCAACAGAGATCGGATATCGATGTTGAAACCTTAGACCTTTGAAAAGATGTATAATTTGTTAACATTAATTACATTTATAGATGGTACATTTTATATATTAAATGTAAGCAGAGTTGCGTCACTCCCGAGTGCGAACAAATGCTATCAACAGGTTAATATAGCCTTCACCAAAGCCTTGTGAAAGGGTCCTTGGTGAAATTAATAACTTGTTTCGTTTGGTACAACATTTCGAGTGATGTTCCCTGAGCGCCTCCAAGGGTGCATTAATGCCGATCCATAAAACGCAGTGGTATCTTACTCCATACGTACTTCCACATTCTCATCGCAAGCA
Organism: Moxostoma hubbsi; assembly: GCA_032164185.1. NCBI lineage: Eukaryota > Metazoa > Chordata > Actinopteri > Cypriniformes > Catostomidae > Moxostoma > Moxostoma hubbsi. Next base: position 4,027,756 of record JAVLUX010000027.1, on the reverse strand, counting down.
CGACTGTTGTGGCACACCTCTGACACCTAGCGGTAGGCTCCGCACCGCATCCCCTTATTCATCAGATTATTTAATTGCCAGCGTAAGGCATATCACATAATGATCAAGTCATACAGCTACTAATTCCTATCTCATGGCATATTTACATTTTATTATCATTCAGGCATCATTAAAGTGCAGAAATTCGTATGGCATGTTTTCATAAATCATTCACTCATCTTTGTTCAGACCATGTTTCAATCTATGGGGATCTTCAAGCAATTGGGGCTTTATCCATGTTCCAAATTTCAAAGCTCAGAGTCTAAAAGTCATGTCAGCCCAACTACATTACTTTTAAGTATCAAAGCATTTCAATATGAGCCGTTCCCTTTTAATGCGCATGGTCAGGGATGTTACATTTTAGTAGCAGGTATGTAGGTCTGTCAATCACTGGATAAAACCTGTGCCGAGTCAAGCTCATTAATATAATCTTGTTACTGTTAAAGGAGACCTATTATGCCCATTTTTACAAGACGTAATAAGTCCCAGGTGTCTGTTATAAATGTCTCTTTATGGTGGAATACATTTTTTTTAAAAAAAGCTGATTTTGTGCATGTCTCTTTAAATGTAAATGATCTGCTGCTCCCCGCCTCCTTTCCATAAGGGGGCTGTGCCTTTACAGCTCCTGCTTCAGACACTACAGCAACAACAAATCAGAACCAATATAATTGACAGCATAAATACCGGAGTTCAGCCATATATGTATGAATATATATGTATATCCGGTCTCCATGAATGCAGTCAGAGACAAGGATAACTTTAGCGCATTAGCCTTGGAATCAGCTATTAAGCACATTCGGAAAGGAGATTTGCAAATATTCACAAAATATAAAGTGTGATACTTGCATCTTCAAGACGTAAAGCTGGGACACGAACAGTTGGTACTTATCCAGGCTTGAGAATCAAATTTTTTCAAGATCCCGATTTATATTGACACACATTCACAAAGCAGTCTGATGTAAAATGATTTGCACAAACATACACAAATTTTGTATGTTTTGGGGCACATTTCCTTCAAAAACAAAACTGTCCACTGCGTCTTCAGCGGCTCTGATGCCGGGAGTACATGAACTCTTATGTTCACTTTTACAGCCAACAACAAATCTCTTATGAAGCTGAGACATTATTCTTCTCAACGTATTTGCTCCAGCTCAAGGATGAAGAGAGAGGAAAAAAAAAAGAAATGGGCCACGTCTCTCGAATTTGTAGGCATTACGCTCTATTTTCTAAACACACAAGCTTCACCGCCTAAAGAAACACGACAGAATCAGGTCTATTTGCACGTTGTTTTCTGGTCAGTTTGGGTCTCATAACGCAATCTCCAGTCCCTATCAGGCCACCTCAATAATGCCACACTTATCATTCCTCAAGGCCACTCCTTCGTTTCCCGCCTCCTTACACTAGCTCATTCTGTAGACAACCTCTCCTACCTATCAATTGATGATGGCTGCTGCAAATCTCCGGATGACATGTCCCTATTCACGGACGCAGCTCCCTCCATAGGATTCATGGGTTACTTTCTAGGACCTTTTACTTTCGCGCCATCTGCTCTCTTTCGAAATTAATCCCATTGTTAGATAATTTTGTCATTTAATGTATTTAATTGCTCTGCAATCCCCGTCTCGATGCGGCTCAGCTGAGGGAAGAAAGAAATGACACAGAGACCCAAGCTATCAAATCCTTCCATGTTTATTCATACAGCACTTCATTATATGGTCCAGCAAAACAACATTCCACTATACCCTCCAATGAAATAGCTCTTACCCTATATGGAGTAACAAATGTTTGAGTACAGAAATAGGAAATACATTCCCAGAACAGCTGCAGCTGCGTTTTGTGATGACACAGCAAGCTACATCAACAAGAGAAGTTTAAAAGCCTAATTATTCCACACCCATCGTCACAGCCCACGTCATGGGTTCCCTTAAGACAAGCAAACGCATCGTAGTTATGCAACAATTCCACAGTCATCACTATAATCAATAAAGGCTGGTCCTCCACAAACCATCATGTCCCTTATGAGACGTCTGACATGGCAGAGCATTTCCTGCAACTTCATCATCACAGCCAGACACATTCCTGGGTTTTTCAATGTAATCTGAGTCCTTCCCTCGTTTCGCAGGAGTTCCACAGACCAGCTTCTACTGGCACCCTTCGAGGTATATTGGAATCCACAATGTAGATGCTCGGCCACTGGTCTCCCAAATTGTACCTGAAATAGTCAACCTAACCCAAATCATCAAACAAGCTCAACTCTCCATCAGCCATAAGTTCTCATGCCTATCTGGTGGTGGTTGATGGCTCTCTCCCAGCACAGCCGAATCAATTCATGCACGCCCATTGTTCACAAGGATAATGCATAACTATGTCTACCCCCCTTGCCAGGGCTTCCATAATCTCAAGCATGGTTCCTTTGAATAGGTATTGCACAAGCCAGCCGCCCTCGCTGGAAAGCTCGCACAATAACAGGATATCTTTCAACAAGGTATTACACAACAACATCGCCATTATCGTATGACTTTATGTATGCTGTTCACCTTGGCAAAGATGACCATTAAACAACAGCTGCCCTTGCTCGAGGGCTTGAGCCTCATGGAATATCTTTCTACGAAGGTTATTGCACGCAACGTCACCATTATCGTATGGCTCTATGCACATTACAAACTTTCACCTTTCAAACAATTTTTCCCTCGTCGGAAGGTTTTCATATCAAATGTTGTTTTCTTTCAATGAAGGGATTGCATGCAGCGTCGCCTTGGCAATAACAGGATATCTTTCAACAAGGTATTGCATGACAATGTAGGGCCTTGCGCCACTCAAAATGGCAGCAGAGACAGCATGGTCCTTTGTTCTATGATCAAAGGTGAGACAGAGAACTGTTTCCCAGAGTCCTTCACAGTTCCACATCTGGATGTGAAGTCCCGCCCATAGACCCAGACTCAAACGTCATTGGTCAAAAGCAGCCTATGACCGATGATGTCATTTCGTCAAAAAAACTGGCAAACAGCAGTGAGTTCGCTCTCTCTGCATACAGCTGCACAAGCCTGCGGTTTAAAGAGACGGTTATCTACACACACAAAGGAATTTCCCTCCTTCTGGACAAAGAGAAACCACATTTTTCTAACCTCACCATTTGGCCACGGTAGAGTATGATTAATTTAGCTTTGTTCCAGTCGTGTAGTATACTTATTACAACCGGTTCATTTCATTTTCACCGCGAGACAACAGTGAAGTTATATAGAAAACGGAAAAGGCGAACAGCTTCCCTTCTCAATCCTTTTCTATCAATGTTGACTACCTCCTGCATTTCTCTCCATCACCGGACCCGAGAAATAACGCAGAGCTTAACGTCTTTTCGCTGACGAGCGTAAGACAAAGGACCAAATCCAGATCGTTTTCTCCTGACCGCTCAACGCAACAGGAATTCAAACGGAACCCTGCTGAAATCACACAGGATTTCCCAAGTAAGGCTTGATATCTGGGCAGAATTAGTTTAGAAACTGTGACTTTTTTATAAAACTAAATCATATATTTGATGCTGAATGTTTGATGTTTTGTTTACAATTGTATGTTTAACTACGATTGCTGATTGCTGTTTTGATTTGTGAGATTGTCATTTTTGGGTGAAATGTTATTTTATTGAGTGATCTGAACTAATGATTCAATCGCGCTGTTACCAGCGTGTATCCTCTGTTAAATTGCATGCACCCCTGTTTGTTCGCTCTCTCTCTCTCACACACTGAAATTCACGGAGCGAGCAGCACCGCGGTTTATGTCCGACTCAGGCTGGTGTTTTCAAATTCTCCAACCTGTTTCGTTCAGTTCCTTTGTGTGGCTGCTCATTACCACCCGCACGTGAGAATATCTCCATCACCTGGATCCGATCCAGTCATCTTTCTTTCCCTGCACATTCAAATAATCGTTGGCTCCGCCCTTTACGATCTAATCCTCCATTTTGAAACTAGTTTCCATTTTGAATTCAGTTTGCCATTTGGAACCTAATTCTCAATGTTGAAACCGATTCTCCATTTTGAAACTAGTTCCCCATGTGGCGTTTAATCCACCATTTTGTTTCCTTTGTTACCGAACCTAGACACACAGCCACACACATACATCCATGCACTAGCATATAGCTCCACTATTTAGTTAGGATTTCCATTTTATGTTTTTGTGTTATATTCATATAGTATTTGGCGGTGTTCTTTGCTGTTTGATTATAATAAATCTTGTTATATTATAATAAGTACTCCTGGATGTTAGTTTGAATATTGTGTTGAAGCCAGCCTCTGCCACAAAAAGAACTCCTGTATTACTTCAGTATTGTTAAAGTGTTGTTGTTAGAAGCCAGCTGTAACCAGATTACTGTTGGATTTGTTGGCAATAATTTGACTAGCTGCTTCCCTTTTTGATTATTTTGATTATCAATCAGAATACTCAACCTTCAGGGTAGAATTTTATGATACTTGATCAGTCACTTACTATCATTTTTCTCTTGTCATAATTATAATTAATATTATTATTAATTATATCTGATAGTAAAACTGATCTAAACAACCAGTGCACCCTACAACAACATCGGCATTATCGTATGGCTATCCTGCAGTCAGAAAATTCTGAAGAAATGGTGACTGAGCACCCGGTTATATAGGCCTACTGTGTGCCTAAAAGGCCAGAGTTCAGAATATATTGCCAATCAAAAGATTGGTGTGATTTTATAAGGGTTTCAACAAGGTCATGTAAGGACACTTCCCCTTAGTGCGTACAGCAATGCCTCGTTCCATTCATCTCAGGTAAGTGAGGTTACATGTGTAACAGGAGACGTTTTAAAGCACTTTACCATTGCCTCCGAAAACAAGCAAAAACAGGAGTGCTTTTTAGTTTTGAGGATAAAGCATCTGTGGTCTTTTATAATGGCAATGAGAGGTGAAAAGCGCTATGTGTAGGTGAGGGATCAAAGGCTAGGCTGGGCTTTGTGGTGGTTTGGAGTGGATGCACTATTGGTGCATGACTGCAGGAGCTGCACTTTGGAGTATGCATACTTCAGTCAATAGCACTTTACGAGTGAAAGCAAATCGATGAGCCAGAGAGGTAATGTAATGCGTGGTCCTTTCCTGAGAAGATGGACAGATGCCTAAAAGGGGGAAAGAGGGCAGTCTGTATACAGGATGATATGTATGTGTATGGGGGAGGTGGTGGAGGTACATTTACTGGAATGGTGTATAGGGATGATATTCAAGGTTTGAATTTGAGAGCACTGCAATCAATACCAAAGTATAAGATTATGAAAAATAATTTGGGGATGTACACAAATATGCTGTATATAAAAGCCCAAAGAGCAAGAGTCTTTTTCAATCAAAGTTGCTAAAAGCTTCAAAGTCAACACGAATGGGCAATCGCAACACATTGGATATATTTAGCTCTGAAATACTTTTCAATTGTATGGCAGGACTTGACTTTTTCTATTAGGAATTGTCTGGAAGTGGTCTCTATATGGCAGGTGGTTGGAGGCAATGGGTTTGAAAACTAAAAGGACTTTGTGACATCAGTGAAAAGGTAAAGCAGTTTTAAAGATGGAGCAAGTCATTTTATATATTATAGGGTGCCAAAAAGTAATAATTATAAAAAAAATCTGAATATATAGTTATAAATCTAAATATTTAATTGTAAAATGGAAAATTTTGATTTAATTTCAAATATATTGTTTTAATCTGAATATATAGTTATAAATCTTAATATTTAATTTTAAATCCAAATATACGATTATAAATACTGAATGCATATTTGTAAATCTGAATATGCAAATATTAATGTGCAGGAATAACAAATGTATATCTGATTATTATTCTGTATATGTGTCCTACAGCAGCCCATAGAACCATTTGCCGGAAAGTTATATAAAATTTTGCACACAGGTAGAGGACTGTCTGAAGTGATACCATAGCAAATTTCAAACCCTCTAGTGCCACCATCAGTTCAAACTCTCACTCATGTTTATGCTAATAACTTTTGAACTGTAAGTCCTAGAGACAAAATAATTTTTCCTCCGATTCCTCCATACAATGGTTTCAATTACCACCTGACTAGATTTTCCGGCATTTACAATTTTCAGACATTTTTTTTTTTTTTTCAAATTCGTCCTAGGCGTGAAAATTGCAAGAATTGCTTGAAAATTGGCATGGGCCATCTTGAGACACTCAGGACAAAAAGTTATTACAATAATTTTGATAGATCAAAGCAGTTTTGAATGGCACTTCAACAAATTAAATGAAGAATGTGCCAAATAGGATTTAAGGATGTATCTCCAGATCGCTTAGACGGATTGTGACGAAGTTTCGTATGTGTCATAGCCATCATGCCCTGAGGTGACCTGCAGCATTTCATCACAGTGCCCCCTACGGGTCAGGAGATATGAAAAATTCTATTTTTGCTTAGAACTTCTGAGCGGTTTGTCCTAAAATCACAAAACTGGACTCTTTTATTCTGTGGGGCATACCGTGTCGAATGATACCAATTTTGCCTATTTCGGCCATTATGGGTGTCGGCAGTTTTGAATTTTGTTGTAATACATATCATATTTATATCGTACAGCATACAAATTAAATGCCTGCTTCAGCCAAAACAACATTTAAATGTAACTAAAACTTGCTTATTAGGGGTCATATTTCAAATTTCAATACTCTGAATCCTGGCTGGCAAGTCTGGAATCAGTTCCACTAGTAAAATATGTACATGTTTATATAAAATAGCATGTCAACTAAAGTAAGTAAATGTTAACTCTTCGTCAATATCCAGGAGCTTCCTCACCTGTGTTTCGTGCCATCTTCCAAACGTGAAGAAATGTGAATGAACTTGATGCTTTTTAAGGCACAGTCGGGGGCGTTCACCATTTGCATTGATTGCCTCAGCACATTACCGAATGAATAGCGCCCTTTGCCAGTGAGTGTGATAACATTAGGGATAATTAGCTGAGCCAGGAGAAATTGTACATCACTTTGTTTCATACAGATTACATTGCAGGAGAAAATTTGTTTTAAATTTGAATTGTTTTATTTAAAAGTAGACATTATAAGCTTTCTTTAGACATGTTTCATGTTTGTGTGAAAAATATTCACAGATTTTCAGTTCATTTTTGTGACGTGTTTCAGAAATATACTCGCGAACAGAGACAGCTGAAAGTGCACCCTTTTTATTTTCTTTATTTTACAAAAGCACAAGGTTTTGTTGTTATTGTGAGTGTACACAAATAAAAGTAGAGCCTTTATAGTCTCTAATGATGTCTTACACTTATCTGTATCCCCCAAAATGACAGAGTATTTTAAGCTGTTTCTGTTGTAATGACGAAAAAATCCAGCAGGATGCGCCGGCGCACTCCCTGGCACTCCCCTTTTTTTTTAGCATTTAGCAGAAAATTACATTTTCAAATTTAAATGGTTGTTAATCTTTAATGCTTGTTGTTATTGTTTTTTTTTTTTTTTTTTTAAAGTTATAGAAGTTTAAATTTATTGAAATGAAAATGCAATGCACTACAGTTTTATTTCATTTATTAAATAAATATATACAAAATATATATGATGGTCCAAAAAAATATATGAATAGAAAATTAAAGCAATATATCAAACCAAGTTTTGTCCAAATTTTGTCCAATATAAATAAATAAGTAATAAAATGCCAAATTTCTTAGAATTATTGTAGACGCAGTACCAAATGTACATCAAGATGATATCAAAGCTCCATTGTTCCAAGACTGACATACTCGGATTTAAATGCCTGTCATTCTGAAATGCCTGGGTCTAGAGACCTAATTTTGGACTCTTTTTAAAGAAACTTAGGAGATTATTGTGCAAGTGAAATCAGTTATTTAATTTTAGTTATAGAAGTTTAAGTTTATTGAAATATAAATGTAATTCGCAAAATTTTAATTTATTAATAAATATATAAAAAAATATAAAGATTAAATTTGGACATAAAGATAATATAGTCCAATATACATACAAATATGAATGCTAAAAGAGCAGTTAATGGGCTACACTGTATCTTCAGTATACTTACTGTTTGATTGTTCATATGACAACTAAAGAAGAAAACATTTGCAACATTTTGTTATTAATTTATTTAAAATAGTATTTATTGTATTTAAATATTTTAGATATTTTATTATGAAATTAAATTTCATAATAACAAAAAAAGAAAAAGTGTTCACATCTATCTTGGTGTGTGTATTTTGATCAAATAATTGAAATACGATAAGATGTATCATGCTGCTTCAAGACTTTTATTTGGTAATCAGATCATAATGATGTTTCTAAAAATGCTAATAACTTTTGATAATTTGAGTCTATTGTCATTGATACAAGTGATTCTATTCATTGCTTTTCAAGAAGTTTGCTTAAAATCTTCACAAAAATGCTATTTTCACACATTTTTGCTATTCCTGTGCTTGGCCCCGATATTTGCTGATAATTGAGTAATAATATATTTTATACTTATTCCTGTTTAGCCCCCTATAATATTTAAAATCATAAAAACAGCTCCATCATAAAAACAGCTTTACCTTTTTGCATAATACATTATATATATATATATATATATATATATATATATATATATATATATATATATATATATATATATATAATTATAATTTTTTTTCTCCTTAATTTCTAAATGCATATTCAGATTTGCAATTACATATTCAGATTTATTCTCTATATGCTCTTTTACAATTATATGTCAACATTTATAAAAATACATGTTATATGTTCTAATTGTATATAATTATAAGCTGTTTGTCCCTCCACAATACATATGTATCAGTCGCAATAAGGCCCGAAACATACACTAAACAAGCTTGATTTTGTGCAACATTGAATTCTAAAATGTGTTTGACTGCAGTTCACGCATTGTATATTACTTTAAATGTATATTTATTTCAATATACAATTAAAGTACTGTAATATACAGTGGGGACTGCATTCTTGCAATGTGCTGGCCAAGCTTTCACATCTGCATTTACGTACATGTAAAATATGTCTTTGTCTTAAGACCAGAAAAGTATAAAATGTAAACGGTCAATTTTTATTTCATTTAGACTGTAAAGTTCTCTCAAATATGTGTGACTGTCCATATGCTCTCCCATTACTGTCTATTACTCAATATTACATCATCAAAGTACTGCTGTGAGCATTTCGCATCACTGGATCAGAACCCATAACAGTTTGGCACGTACCACCCCGACTAACTGAAGGTGATTAATGAACATTTTAATTTACATTGTTCCTGTCAGCCCTAACAAAACATTTACACTACATGCACTGAAAATGGCAGCAGTGACCCCTTACTAAAAAGCTCTATGTATATTACAGAAGGGCACTCAAAGGTCGGCCTGAAAGAAATTGATTTCGTCCCTGAGAAGCACTGGAATGGAAAGGACCTAGTGGAGAAAGAAGGGCCCTTCAGAAGCAACATCACAGAAAGTCTGCACAGCAAAAGTGCCAGACTGCTTGTAGATTCAATTAACTGCACTGAATTAAAGTTTGCCTTTTTGTTACTACCGAAGCTACTTGTATTGCTCCTGGAACCTTGGTAGTTTTTAATTCGATTTTGCCTCTTAAGGCCTCTTGTTGCGAACCGCATTCTGATGGATTTTGGACAGAAGAGGCTGATGGGAGTTTCATCAAGAGCACTCAAAACACCAAAATGTCTATCAAAACCAAAGACCACCAGGCCATTCAGAAATATGATGCATCAAAAACCTGGAGAAGACCATCCAATACTGAACACTTTCATGTATTTTAAACTAGATTTTCAAATTTTTTTAAGAAAATGTGAGTGGTGCTTGCCTGTACAAGACAGATGTTTTGGATGATTGCTAAGGCATAGTTAGGTGGTTGCTAAGGTGTTCTGGGAAGTTACTTAAAAGGAATAAATCAACCAAAAATGATAGTTCTCTTATCATTTACTCTTATGCCTATTTATCATACATTTTGGTGGAGATATGAGTTTGTTTGTGTTTTTGTCCATACAATGCAAGTCAGTGTGATCTTTCCATCTCTAAAAAGGAAATAAAGGCTGCATGAAAGTAATCCATACAACTCGAGTGGTTTAATCCATGTCTTCTGCAGCCATCTGATCAGTTTTGCCTTTTTGCACAGAAAAAAGGTCCCGTGTTCGAGTCCCGGCTCAACTGGGCCTTTCTGTGTGGAGTTTGCATGTTTTCTCTGTGTTTGCATGGGTTTCCACCCCAACAAGTCCAAAAACATGCAGGTTAACTGCATTAAGACTCTATATATCCCCGTAGGTGTGAGGGAGACTCTCTCAGCCACTGGGAGTTGCATCATGAAGGACAACTGGCATAAAACCTATGCCAAATTGAATATGCATATCACCGACGGTCCACTGTGGTGAAAGCCAAAAGAAGAAGCAGATTGTGAGCTCTAGTCAAAAGATACCTGAAGTTCTATGGTCTATTTTGATAGTACAGGTTTTCCCATAAGAAAAACTCCCTGGTTTACCCACCATCTGAAGACCTATGGTGCTCTGATGGCTCTTCAGTATGATAAGAAGGAACAAAGCTGTATGTGTTAAGTTGTTGGAAAAAGTGGTATGCCAAGCGATAATCCTACGAGAGTGTATGGAACATCGGAACCCCACCGCCAAATATACTGCATTTTGTTGATGGGTGACTGTCAATCCAAAGAACACAGATATAGTTGTCTTTGCTCCAAAATGCATAGACTCCATATAATATGGTTGTCCCATTAGCTACATATCCACAAATGTGACACACAATCATTTTAACTGGAAGAAGTTTTTTGGGGAAATCAACTTTGGTCTCAGCCTTCAAATTATGTCAATTTTATCATGAAATAATTTGATAAAAAAATAGATCACGGCAGCTGCACATTCAAACGAAGCGGCACAATGCTCGCTCTACAACATAGCATGAAAAAAACATGGATGAATATCAGAGGTTGAAAGAGTACAGTACAATTTACTAAAATGTGTCATATCTCTTATAATTAGCCAATCTGTTAATGTTGAAAAGACATGGAGTATATCTCATGCTTTTCCGTAAGCCCAGGAGCACTGAATCGTGTGCCCAATCTGTTAATTCGCTGTTTCATTTGCTAGTCTTTCACCCCAGATCATATGCTCAATTCGCACTTTGTCCATTGCCTCAACTAAACCAAATTGAATACATATAAATCATAAGAAATACAAATAAATAAAACTAAATAAGTCCTTGTTTTCTTTTTACCACTTATGGTTTTCTCTTCTCCCTGATTATTTGCCATAGTCGTTGCTTTTGTTTGGCTAGCTAGCCTGTTGTTCTGATCATTGCTCAATGCTGTACATTGAACAAGCAATTTTGCCACATCTTTGAAAAAACACTGCATCCTTACCTACTCCAGTGAGATGCACACCTTAAACAACAGAGTGTATCTTGTCTTTTGCTGGATGACAATCAGTCAGGCTTCAAAAGTGGACACACCTGCTATGTGTCTCTGAGATGGGCGAAAGCTGAATCCAGATCATCCGTCCTGATTCTGCTGGACCTTTCTGTAGCCTTTGTCAACCATCAGATTCTGTTCTCCACCCTCTCCTCGCTGGGTATTACAGGAACTGTGCTTGACTGGTTTAACTCCTATCTCTCAGTTAGATCCTTCAAGGTAGCCTGGAAAGGTGAGGTATCCAAGCCACATCAACTACTTACTGGGGTACTTCAGGGATCAGTGCTTGGGCCACTTCTCATCTCTATATACACGACATCACTGGGACCCATCATTCAGGCAAATGGTTTCTCATACCACTGTTATGCCGAGGACACACAACTCTACTAGTCTTTCCAGCCCAACGACACCACCGTGACTGCTCAAATCTCTGCCTGCCTGTCAGACATCTTGGCCTGGATGACGGAACACCACCTGCAACTCAATTCAGCCAAAACTGAACAACTATGTCTTTCCAGCCAACCCTGCTGTTGAACACAACATCACCGTGCAGCTGGGTTCGACTACAGTAACGCTTTCAAAACTATCAGAAATCTAGGGGTAACCATTAATAACAAACTAAATTTCACGCACCACATCTCAAAGACTGCAAGATCATGTAGATTTACACGCTACAACATCAGGAAGATAAGACCCTTCTTATCTGAACATGCCACACAACTGCTTGTTCAGTCACTTGTCATAACTAGACTGGACTAATGCAATGCTCTCATTACAGGCCTCCCTGCATGTGCAATTAGACCTCTGCAAATGATCCAGAATGCAGCAGCACATTTGGTCTTTAATGACCCAAAGAGGGTACATGTTACACCACTCATTGTCTCTCTCCACTGGCTGCCGGTTCATGCACGTATTAAATTCAAGGCTCTGATGCTGGCATACAGAACAGTCACTGGGTCTGCTCCAACATACCTAAAATAATTTATGCAGAGCTGCACACCCACTAGAAGTCTGCGTTCGGCTAAGGAACGTCGCCTTGTTGTGCCAACACAAAGAGGCACCAAAACACTTTCTCTGACTTTCAGCTTCATCACACCACGTTGGTGGAATGACCTTCCAAACTCAATCCGTGAAGCTGACTCACTCTCTGTCTACAAAAAACGACTTAAAACGCATCTTTTCCAAGAAAAAAAAAAATGCACTTGTATATGTTTTGAATACTATTCTGATGCTAGTGAAACTTTGTAATATGGCATTTTTGTACCACTGTCTCCTTAAGATGATTCGCTTATGTTTTCCTCTTTTGTAAGACGCTTTGGATAAAAGTATGTAAATGTAAAATGTCTTTTCATACATCTCATAAAGAATTATATATTGTTAAAATACTTATAAAATGGCCCTATTTGATAGTGCTTTATTACTAAAATAATTGTACATTTTTCACACATACAAATATTTTCTTCATGTAACCCTCAAAATAGAGAGAGCTTGGCGACCCCCCATGAAGCTTCAGTGACCCCTATTGGGGATTGCAACCCCCAGGTTGGGGACCTCTGGTCTAGGCAATGGCTGAAACATTTCATTAAGAAGATAAGAAGCGCGATAATAAACGCAGCTGAAATCCAATTAATAAGTTTCACACATTCAGACAGTAGCTGTTCGCTGACGCAACAGCAATTTTCTAGAGTGTGTATGCTTTCAGCTGACAAAATAATTATTAAAATAACACCAATACTGTTGACTGCAAAGTAGTATGAATTCCTTGCTGTGAGGGCAACTAAATTGATCAGCATTTGGAAATGCGTAGAGATGAGATGATCTCATGTCTAAAGAATGGTTGGAATCATTCTGTTTTTCTATGTAAGTGGCAGAAGTTTCACTTAAAAAGATCTGCACAACACAGAAAGAAAGGTATTAAAGACAAACTGATTACAAGTTTATCAGCTAATCTATGAAAGATAAATGCACTTTATAAATAACCATCAAGAGACAATCAGTGATGTGCTCTTCAAAGAATGTATTAAAACACAGCGGAAATGCTAGGTTTTATCACTGTTCTTTAAGGTAGAAAGACTGTATGTTGGCCAAACCAATTAGAGAACAAATCATATCGACTAGCTTAAGACAATCTGGTGGAAACTTTTTTAATGAGCCGAACACTTTAAACGTTTGCTTTATGTGAAGGTGCTTTCAAAACTGAAAATAGCATAGATGCAATGTCAAAGGATAATTGAATTTAACATGAAGGAAGAAAGAAAACCATTTAAAATGGTAGCAACTTTAAGATATGTCTCTCTCAATCTATTTTAAATTCTAGTGTTTCTTTCAAACCGATTCACTTTCATCAAAACGAGATCATTTCAAGTCTCTCTTGAAATGTTCAGTCGCCCTTGGTCTTTTTTAGTGCAAACACAAATTTTACGCAAGTTCTGTGTATGTAGGAGTGGTGGGGCTAAAAAGAGGGAGAGATCAAATGGAATTAGGTTTTGATGCTCTCTGGTGGTTGAACTTTAATATTCCAGGGTCTTGTTAGAAGCAATGCGGAATGATCTGTATTCTAGAAAAAGATACAAAGTCAGAGTGCAAACACTGCAGATCAGAGTTAAATGGAGATTATATGCACTGTTGGGGTTCAAATGATACGTGTTGTCTACTCTAGGCCTCATTCTTCATTTTGTGCCAGATGAGGTTTAGGTTTAGACACTTAAATTAAATTGAACACTTAAAGGAATATTCCGGGTAAAGAATACAAGGTAGGATCAATCCACAGCATTTGTGACATATTATTGATTAACATAAAAATGTACTTTGACTTGCCCAAAAGAAGCACAAATCTGGGTTGCAGTAAGGGACTTAAAATGGAAGTGAATGGGGACAATCCATAATTGTTAAAATACTGTTTCAAAAGCCACAATACATAATAATTTGCATGTTAACATGGTTATAGATAGATGACATCTGTGTAAAGTTATATCCAGTTTTACAACTTTGTTGCCATGACGAGGTAATGCCATAAACCCTAAAAAGACCATAAAAACTGTGATTTAAACAACTTTACAGTTCAAATAATAAACAAGGTTTCACAAAAGATTAATATAATTGCTTTTATGAAATTACAAGCTTCACATAAGCTTCTGCCTTTGCTTTTTTTTTCAGGAAAGAGAGATAAATTTACATTAATTTCTGTGGTAATCAGCATCATGCTACAAATGCTGTCGATTGAGCTTAACTTGCATTAAACCTGGAATATTCTTTTAAATGTATAACATACTGTATATTGGACAGTCAATATTTCATCTCCAACTAGAATTCTCATTGACTTGAATGATGCAAATAGTGAAAATTTTCCTTTTTGTGTCATTTTAATTGCATCCGCTGAAATGAAAACACCTGAGTGCTTCTGGCAGAAACATTCACTAAATTTGCGTTCTAAAGTTGGATTTTGACAACACTGGAGCGTGTTGTTTTTAGATGACTGTTGTATTAGCATGTACTGCGTTACACTAGAATGCAAATATGAGTGTATAATGCACTGTGTATCCGTTTGTCGGTGGTTCACAGTTTTTCCTAAGTAATTTTTCATCCCCTCAAAAAAAAGATAAAGTGAAAATCGGGATCCTCTCTTGGCCAGATCAGCGGGGTGCTCCGTCTGTGCAGAGACAAATATCAAAAGCCAAACAAAACTTGTTTATTTGCAAAAGCCTCTGTATTATTTTAGCTTTAGCCCTAGAGTGAACCGATAGAAGGAATACAGAGAGTAAGTGAGATTTGTAGCTTATCAATGCTTCGTGTTGAACGTGGCTATCACCTGCATCTTTTGGATTCAGACACGGCCTTAAAACTGAATGGAAATTTCACTCAGTTTTCCCCAAGCTCAGCAATGTGTTAAAATAAGCTGCCCTGCTGGGAAAAATGGATGTTTTTGTCTCATGAAGGTTACAGTAGGAAGTGACTCGAGTTGTGTCAAAGTGATTACTTCCAGCCAAATTACCACCATGCTGGTATTCAGAACAACAGCACATTTGCTTGAGTGATAATGCTTCATTTGTTGTCTGATTTTCCTGATATCCCAGTCAGTCTGATATGTCAACTTCTGACGCAACCAATGGCATGAGTTGGTGGCGGGATTATCTCTTTAACCAGTATTTGGGTAAATTGGGTAAAAAAGCTTGCACAGAAATTACACCTTTAAAAATATTTTTTCTATTATGTACATTTCGTGAAAAACAGTGTGTAAACATGCCTTGAATATTTTAATAATAGTTCTACTGTATAATTTTTAAACATTACTTACATTACACATTTTGAATAACAGGCTACAATTGGACAATTGTTTGACAACAATTGTTTGGTTAAAATGCTGGTTAATCTGATTGAAAAAAATGTAAAGAAATTAGCCATTTTTACAGAAATAACACAAATATCTTATTTAGTTAATTTGTGGGCACAAGCCTACAGTCTATGCCCCGGGAATCTGCAGGTTCAAAGAATGAAATTTAAGACTTACTAAGGCCAAAATAATGTAAGACTTCTTTCGCAATAAAAGAGAAAAAACACATTAATTCATTAGCTGGTAAATACAAAACCACTGAGGCTACTTGACTGTCTCTGGATATGTTTATATATATATATTATTGTGTATTATTGTGCATTAAGAATGCATGTAGCCTAAAGTATGGAGTCTATATTGTGATCCTTCTCTTTAGTCACTTGCTTTCTAGTAAGACATGAGGCATTAGACCAGTGCTTTGGCAACATCACCGCTTATGTCAAAATGGTGTATGGTGGCAAAAACCATGCATAAAAAGTCAACTTGTATCAGATTACGTTGTTGAAAAATGATTCCGAGTGCTCTCACTGACTGCTGTGGCTTCAAGCCATCAACAGAGCTGGACTGTGATCATTTCAACTCACAACTTTGCAGCAAAAATGTACAGCGAACATGATTACATGTTTGTTATTAACCAATTTCATTATAGTAATTGTGTCGGTAAGAATATGCTTGTATTTATGATGATTTTGTGTCATACTTTCGTTTAATCCTTTAATCTGTCAAATCAAACACAACAACCAGCGAGCTTTCTGCCACCACTTACTGCGCATGCGGTGACATTTCTGTAAACAAGAGGATTGGTCTATAGACATTATTCACAGTAGCGCCATTTTTTATTTTTAATGGGAATGGAAACCAAGCTGTGAGGGATAGACTTACAGGCTCTTCAATGGCATACACAGTATAAATCTGTAAAAAGCTCTAATATCCAATCTGATTTTCCACAACTTATGTTGTCTGGAGTTTTTTTGTCTACTGAGTGTCCTTTAAAATATATTTTTTTCAATGTTTTTTACACAGAACGATCCAAAAACACTTTAAACTGCAGTACGGCCCTTTGAAGAGACTGTACGTCTATCCCGCATGGCCTTGTTGTCTTTGTCATTAAAAAGTGACAAATCATGTGCTGAATAACATTTATATATTTTTTTTTTCTTGGCAGATATCTTTAACAAATACTTTAAAAGGTAGTTAAAGGGCAGTTCATTTAAAAAATGTATTTCTGTCCTCACTGCTCACCCTCAAGTCTGAATGAGTTATTCTCTGACATGGAACAAAAAAGGAGATGTTAAGCAAAACATTTAGTCTCAGTCACCATTCACTGTCACTGCATCTTGCTTTTCATTCAGTGTAAGTGAATGGTGACTGAAACTCCCTAATATCTCCTTTATATCCTTTGATATCCACTGAAATAAGAAAGTCATACAGGTCTGCAACTGCATGAAGGTAAGTAAGTGATGACAATTTTCAGTTTTGAGTGCAATATCTCAAATCGAAACTCATTAGTTACCTTAAAAATGTCTGTTTAAAGTTGACAAGATGTATTGAAAATGTTAACAGATTAAATTATGAAAGAGAAGGAGAGGGAAAGACGCTGTGCTGCTGCTGCTTTCCCCCCTGAATTGGTCTGAATAACTCGCAGTATCATGCAGGCTGCTCTGTCTTGTCTGCCTGTGCGCTGTCAGTGTCCTCTTTGCTCCGCAACGTTTTTACTGTGTGAGAAAAGGGACATGTGGCGTGAGAGCATGAGAACAATATCAATTGCATTGGCAGCCATAGATCTAGAGAGATGGAGATGAGAGATATAACAGGTGTAACTCTGCAGCTGAGTAGTTCTGTTGGTTTGTGTAAAATAAGGAAGAGCAACGATGGATGACGGATGCACGAGAGAGAGAGAGAGAGAGAGAGAGAGAGAGAGAGAGAGAGAGAGATGGATGATTTTGACTGATTCTGCTGTTTTAAGCATCTTCTCTATTCACGCACCAAAATTTAAGACCTCAGCAAACAAAATTTAAGACTTCTTGTAATTTATTTAAGATACTTAAGACTTTTTATGGCCTTAAATATTAAAAAGTAAATTTAAGACTTTTTAAAGAAAATTAGCAGCCATGCTCTAGAAATGACAGTCCCAAGAGACTCAATGACGACAATCACAACAGCTACATGGCAATAAATGAGAACTTCCTGGAGGCCCTGACTGGTGTTGTCTCACTCAACATGCTGGACTGAGGGCAAGTACACAGGTTTAAAAAATAAAATTTCAAAAATTTTCTTAAAGAAAAAAAAATTCATTCTGGTTGGCGTAGTTGCCGTGTTTTTTAATTTTTTATTTTTTTAGAAATGTCAATTGTAAGGAAGTTCATTTTTTTGTTCTACAACAGATTTTGACAACAGTGCTTCTTCATTATTTTATCTGGAATTTTCTTATTCCTGCTTTGGTCCAAACAAAGTCTCTCTCCAAAGATATTATCCATCCTTAATACAATATGCCCTGGATCAAAGCACAACAGCAATAACAGCTGGGAACATTTGATCTACTAAGAGAGAAACAGAGCTATTAAGAAACATGCTCTTTGCCCTCATAATAGTGTAATCATGGCATCTACTAGCTTGGGCTAACTGCTAAAGCTAACCAGCTACACTTTGACACCGTGGGCCCGCACATAATACAAATTACTTCACTTTGTTTCTATCAGCATTGAAGAATGAGCCTCCATCTTATTCTGTCGATGTGAACCTCAAGGTGAAGTGCTTTGGCTGTTCCTCCTTCATCAACATTAAACTGTTATGTTATGTTGTGACCCAACAGCTCACAAAGAACCAGAGAACAAATGAGAAAGCAAGACAGGAGGTGAGAGAAAGACAGAAGACGGCAATCAAAGAAATCGATATTTAGAGATATTGTTTAGTGGCAGATAATGAGATTTTCATGACATGATGAGGCTAGTTATTGAATTTGGAGAGACAGAAACATGTGATTGATGACCGTCGATCCATCCAGGATGAATCTTTTTTATCTTTCCTGCTAATTATGAGGATCAAACACATTGTTGGTCTTTTAACCTTCTAAACAGCCCAGTTGATGCTTTAAACATGTCTAATCAAATTAGCTATCAAATTCGTCCACGCTTATCCAATGTTGAGGAAGCCACTTTGAAACACTAGATTGCTAAACTAAAAGCTTCTGTATATATATATATATATATATATATATATATATGATTCAAGTTTAGTGAACTTTGATGCAAATTCAAAACTTTATTCTTCCAGATTATAGAGTGCAGCATAGGAGGCTGCTTGACAAGTAGTTTTTTGCGGGTTTCACTCTCACTTAACATCCACTCCATTCATCTGTGAAATTTCACTGTGCAAAGATAAATGTGGCCCTGCCCTTAAGTTATTTACTCCCCAACACTGCGCACATTGCCAAGGTTGGTCCAGGAGGCCTGACTGGTAAAGAAGAAGATGATGTTGCAGCAATCGATCTTGATTATGTATTGTAGATGGAGGCTGTTTCTACACAAGAGAATCTCAAGAATGAGAGAGTGAAAGGGGTTAATTGTCAATTACTGAGAGAGCTGAAAAATGAAGGAATTCTGTGGTCCTTTGAGGTTTATTAGGGCATTCTGAAGATCCTTAAAAAATGAAAAGAAAAACTAATCCATCTAAATTCTTCCTTTTAATCTTCTTAATCACAAGATAATAAAGAATGTGAAAAGATGCAGGGAATATGTAGTTTTAACGAGAACACAAAGTCTCTTCCCTCTCATTGTCACTGTTTATTCTATACATGTACCTGCAGTCAGAAAGAAAGAAAGAAAGAAAGAAGCCTGTGCTGGCCAACCACCTGTTGGGCCATTCAAGTCCCAGAGCAGGATAAAGTACATTGATTCCTACTAAATGCAACATTTTAACTCACTTAATCTCAAAGGCTTGGTGACTAGTGAGGGTACAGAGGTTAAAGGACACACTTGACAATCCATGAGCTCAAATTGACTGCAAGCTAGACTTGTTCATACATTCCATTCTTTAACCATTTCTTAAAGAGGCATTACCCTACACTTACCCCACAATAGAGATAGAGATCTTTATAGTGACCATTCAGGACAAAATTAGAGCTGTTAGAACATTAAGACGACTGCTTTATTGAAGCTTGTGTGCCCTGTTTCCCACCGAGAGGACCATTTTGATTCAAATCTGTTCCGAGTAACACCACAGCACATGGATTAAAGACCTTGGTGACCCTCTGCGGCTTCCACATCCCTTTGAGACAAATCAATACATCACTAAAATTGATTCCGCTGCTAATGTGTTTAACCAGCACAACCCCTCCCATCTGCATTGGCACAGTCCAAGTTACTGTGTTGGCAGCAGTCAAGTGAGGGAAATTGGGGAATAGAGGGTTAATGAGATGCAATTTACTTGGCAAAAAATACATCGATCTTACTAATTAAGGTCAGGTAAAATTAGACTTTATTTAGCAGGTATGTGGGTCGATGTTTAAGCAAAGTGCATTTTCATATACTCATATTTCTTTGTGTACATAAATAGATTGTTTCATGCTTTAAACAGTCAATGGCTAATTGTTTTCCCACATTCCAACAATTTTTGACTAATGAACTTCCAAGTGTTTTCAGTCATTTGTGACACATTATGTTATAGAAATTGCTGACAAAGAGCAATTTCTTAGCAATTAAATATTTCAGAGCAGAGAACAGAGAACAACTAGGGTCGGCTGTGGCTCAGGTGGTAGAGTGGTAGAGCGGGTTGTCCACTGATCGCAGGGTTGGTGGTTCGATACCCGGCCCACATGCCGATGTGTCCTTGGGCAAGAGACTGAACCCCAAGTTGCTCCCAATGGCAGGCTAGCACCTTGCATGGCAGCTCGGCAGTCATTGGTGTGTGAATGAGATGCAGTGTAAAGCGCTTTGAATATCAGCCACTAAGGTTAAAAAGGTGCTATATAAGTACAGACCATTTACCATTCTATAACTAAAAAATTAATATTCACTAAAGAAATTTCCATGAGTTTTTACATACTGTATTACTTTCCATGATATTTCCAAATTTTCTATTGAATTGTATTTCAAAGTTGAATCCCCCAGTTGAAGAGGCTGTAGTGGCCCACCTGTGCCCAATGGGAAGCCTGGTGTCCGCTGAGCACCATCTCAAGCTTCATTTGTCAGAGATGCGGGACAAGGACAAAGCCATGCTGTTAGATGCCCCGGTGTCTCAATAGGGCCTGTTCGGTGATGCCACTAGCGCTTTTGCCGAAAGATTTCAGGCGGCGCAGAAGGCCTATATGCACCTCCTGCCGAGGGGGGGATGGGGATCCATAGCACCTCCTATTTGCTCATTCCATTCACTGGTTATGAACATTTTTAAGATGGGAAAAGCGTTTCCATTTCAATTATTTCTCAACAAGCCCAGGTCACCCCACTGGGGCTACTGAGGATGAGACCAGTGCTGGCTCAGATTGAAGGTACCCCATCATTCATAGCGACACGACCGCTTATGTCTTTTGGTGACATGCCGTTGTCTAGCCATGTTAACCATTTGGAAAATGCCTATATTCTTTCAAAAGAGTGTGGCACTCGCTCAAGTGTCCAGATGCAAAGTGGTCATGACGGATGCCTCAAACACAGGCTGGGGAGACCTGTGCGATGGACGCCCAGGCTTTGGCACCTGGACAGGTGGTTAAGTGACCTGGCACATAAACTGTCTGGAACCACTCGCTGTATTTCTAGCATTAATTACTTTCCAAACAGCCATCCAGGGGTTTCATGTTCTGATCAGAACCGATAACACAGCGATAACACGGCTTACATAAATCGCCATGGGGGAGTTTGAACATGGCCATTGATGAACCTGGCGTGCCAGCTTCTCCTCTGGTGCGAGAAACTTCTCCTATCGATATGTGCAACACAAGTTTCAGATCACCTGAACTGCGCCACAGATTTGGTCTCATGAGGGTGTTATAAATGGAGAATGGTGAATTCGAGAATTTGTGCTCAGACAGTTCTGATGATATGGGATCGATTCGGGAAAGCCGAAATAGATCTGTTTTCATCACCAGAGAAAACACACTGTCGCCTGTGGTACACCTTGACTCATGCCCCACTGGGCCTGGACACTCTGGCCCACAATTGGCCAGCAGGACAAGTATGCATTCCCTCCCGTCCACTTACTTCACCAAGTATTGTGCAAAATTAGAGAGTAAAGGAAGCGGTACTGTTGGTTGCACCGGAATGGCCAAACCACCCATGGTTCACAGAATTAATAGAGCTCTTGAATGACCCCCCATGGAGGATTCCACTGAGCAGGGATCTGCTGACGCAGGCAGGGGCCACGATTTGGCATCCACATCCAGAATTGTGGAAACTTCATGTGTGGCCACTAAATGGTGCCCGAATGATGCACACAGGCTCTTGCAACTGATGCTTGATACCATATTATAAGCCAGAGCCCCTTCAACAAGACATTTATACACATTGAAATGGTGAGTGTTCATGGATTGGTGTTCCTCTCGGCACAAGGACCCTATACAATGCACCGTACAACATACACTTCACTTTCTACAAGAACATTTAGATGCGGGTCTCACCCCATCTACACTCAAAGTGTATATTGCTGCCACAGTAACCAGACATATCCCACTGGGTGGTCTATCAATAGGCAGACACCATTTGATTGTGAAATTCTTGTGTGGTGCGAGACGGTTGAGATCATCTCGTCCCACCACCGTGCCAGTTAGGGACTTGGGGCTTGTGTTAAAAGGACTCACGGGCTAGACATTTGAGCTATTGGATTCAGTGAGTTTATGCGTACTCTCATTAAAGACTGTGCTGCTTCTTGCTTTGGCTCTTGCTTAGATATCTATAATATAATATATGCTTAAAGACTGGACCACGCTTATCAAAAGCTGTTCTTAAACCCAGGAACCCAGATTTGACCACTCTTTTCAGGGTTATCAGGTTATTCTCCCCCCTCTATTCAAGTGGAGAGGCTACACACACTGTGTCCTGTAAGAGCACTGCGTGCATAAATCTATCACACGAGGCAAATGCAGCTTTTGGATCAGCTCTTTGTCAGTATCAGAGGTCGCTTTAAAGGGTTGGCTGTCTCCAAACAAAGTTTGTCACATTGGATAATGGATACCACAAAACCATGACTTGCACTGCACAAAGATAATTAATACTGGCATTATATTCATGATTCTCATTCACATTTTACAATTACATTTAATCAAACTACACAATGATCACTGTAAGATATTATAGATATTACAGATTAATTTTTTGTTTTATTTTTGTTAATGTATGATTTCATGTAAAGCTGTTTTGAAACAATGTGTGTTGTGAAAAGCACCATACAAATAAAATTGACTTGACTTGCATATGGCTCGCAATGCATACAGCGCCCTATTGGAGTAAAAGCTCACTCCAATGGAGGCATGGCATCTTCGTGGGCATTGTCTAAAGGTCTTTCCCTTGTAGACATCTGCCTAGCTGCATGTTGGGCTTCCCCAAGCACTTTTGCCAGGTTTTACAACCTGGATATATCCTCTTTCTCTTCCCAGGTGCGTACTGTAAAGAAGAGTTAAACTATGTATCCTGCTGCTTACTACCAGCTTATTTATACATGGTCATCCCAAAAAAACCAGCAGTAAGCGGTAACTTATATAAGTTTTCACTACACATTTGGTTTGTCATTATTTATACTTCTATCGGGAAGACACGTAGGCTTGAGTGAGGTTTAAGATGCCATTTATTTGATGAATGTAGAACAGAAAAGTAATGTCTCTCTTTGGCGTAGGCCCCGTCTGGCGGTCCAAGGGAGTTGTACTCGGAACCATCATATCCTGCCAGAGATAGGAGGCAGGGGCGAGGAGCCTACCCCCGTGCGGGACGGGGCTCAACTGGTGGTGGTGGGGTGGTGGAGGTTGCCGTGTTAGCACACTGAAACAGCAATGTGATAGATTGTGAGCAGACTTATAAAGCATTGTCTTACCTGCGATTGGCTAGGAATTACCCAGCTAATAGTGTGATGATGTACAGCTGCTAGTCTTCCCGCTAGAACTACGCTGCGCTCACATTTATTCACACATGGTAGTGATTTCATTCATCTTGCGATGACTGCTCTACCTGATCCGGTTAGCATCATTGCCATGTATATCCATCCATTCAGCATTCTACTTCTCCATTCTTATTGCGATGCAAAGAGGAGACTCTGTTGGTGCTTTTTGCTACCCTATTGGCTAGTAGGCATCGTTACGTGTGTGAATCAGTAGCACAGCGTGATGGTATACATTCCCCATAGCGTCAGCTATGATGCAGCATTCATGACTGAATTAATATGGAATGATAAGGTTACGACTGTAACTATGGTTACCTGAAATTAGGGAATCAATGCTGCATAAGCTGGCCGTGCTACTGAATCTTTGCTACAAGGGTCGAGTATTGCTTGCACTCTTTAGTCGAATATTCACGTTATGCACTGCCTCTATATACCCCCGCTACACGCACAAGAGAGGCGGAGCAAAGAACTGTCTGTCAATTAAAATTTGTAATCATATTATTTTTTCAGCATAAATAGATTCCTCAGTAACGTCCCCACCGTTCTAATTTAATCAGAGTTTGCTGAAGGCAAACAAGGTGAAAGTATATGACATTTGGTGTCTTATTTGGGCAAAAACAAACAATTTTACCCATTTACTTGTGCATTGCTCCTAGTCAAGATACGAGATTCAGTGTACATAAATTAAATGTTTAATCTGGTTGTAACTTCTCCAAAGTTCCTCTTAAAATGATGTTCATTTGTCGTGCTAGCCCTTTTGAAGGACACCAATGCATGTTTTGTCCCCTTCTTGCTATTTCCATATGCTTATTTCTCTGCTTTTAAAAGTGGGTTGTTTTTCACTACTGCAAATTATACAGATCTGATTAGCTTTAACAAGCACAGCCTAAATAATTAAGAATAGAATGACCCTGTTCTGGCTGTAGCTGGTTGAGTTTTGGTGGATGTTCTAGTGTGAATGAGACCACTTAGTTTATGTCAAATACAGTTTTTGTCAGGCTCTATCAACTTCTAAAATCATTACCATGATATTAACATCAATGTAAAAAACTATTTTATGTCTCTATTAAGAAAGACAAAAACATGCAGGCTGCAACCTGGTCTCATATCACGTTACTTTAACTACATTTTTGAAAAATTATTCTTCCATGGCTCATTGTTCGTGTTGTAGCAGTTTATTGGTGAAATGAACACTAGAGGCGTTACAACAACAATTACGTTTATTCACTTTTATACAAATCCCGATTAAAATGGCAGATTATCAGTTCATAAACACTTACTTTTGACTAGTTCCAAACAAAATACTATATTTTACTTTACTATAGCACATGACTTGTAAGGCCATGCATTTTAACATTAGCATTACTTAACCAACTACATTTACAATCTTGTTCGATCACAATCAAATTGCATGGAAGCTCAACTGATAGAGTGTTGCACTTGCGATGTAAAGGACAGTATACGAGTCCTGAAGAGCATGCGACTTGACACGTGAGCTTAAAGTGTCATATAGCGCAGAATGACATGGATGCTTCATAGTGGTGGTGATTTTGATTAATCTCAGTGACTCCAGTCTTTTGAATCCATTTACCAAAAAGATTTGTTTGATTCATACATTGATTCGTTCCTTACACAAATTACAGATGGTGCCATATGATTGGGTAAATATTTTACGGGCAAATTGCATGGAACCAAAAACACAATAGTCATTCACAACTGAAACATTTACATTTTGTGTGTCTACAATTCTAATAAGAGACTTCAGCACTTCAGAGTGTTAAAGCATCATAAGCCTTTCCCCACAAATAACAACAAAGCATATCTTTAATATTGTGAACTGCTATGCACAACTTTTTATCAAGCTAAACAATAAATAAATAAAAGACAACAATACTAGCCTTTAAAAAAAATTATCATGAGTTTCAATATTGTCCATATGTCTTTGTAATGTGTGGTCATCACTCTTTGAATGAACTGAACGATGGACATGCAGCTCCTCACATTCAGCCCAACAGCAGATCGTTATTAACGGACGAAATGACTGATTCAACCAATTCATTCGCAAAAGAGATGTCTTGTATCGTTCCTACTCAAATGACCGACTCGACTGGTTCAGTGGGTCAAACAATGATGTGCTCCTTTACAGCACACACTTGAGTGCTATTGGCTCACGCTAAAGTCAGTCTTTAAGAGGAGGACAAAGCAACACAAATGGAATTTGCATGTCTACAAATGTGAAAAGACACTTTATAAATAGAGTTTAAAAACCATAACTGTTTTCACCACAAATGGCAGGTCTTACGTTTCCTATTGTTTGTCAAATTTTGAGTTTGACTTTTACCAAGGCATAGAAAAAGTTAGAAAAAGACAAGATAAGCCTAATGATATCTTACACTGTGAACCAAAGCACAACATTTCCATTCGTAATTCATGTCATTTTAATTGTATGGTCTTCCTTCACGAATGAGATGACCGAGTGTTTCATTCATTTTGTTTGCGAACGAGTGTACCAGTTCATTCAGTTCGTTCCTTAACAAAACGTCTTATCTCATTATGACTCAAACAACAGTGAAGGCCGTATTAATTCAGCGTGAAACCATTGATATGCTCCTTCACAGACCGTACTCAAATGTTATTGGTTCTCACTATAATGAGTCTTTACAGGCATGAAAAGCCACCAAAGGAGTCTCGCACTTCAAACAAGTGCTCATTGTTTTGAAAGGGAGAAACGTCACCGTAACAAGAAATATGAGCCAGTTTATGTAGGTGAATGAGAATGATTTGTTCACATAAAAGATTTGTTCAAAAAGACCAATTCGTTCACGAATGAAACATTATTGCTTCAGAAATTACGTTTTTCCTCTCACATTTGCTTTTTATGACAATCGTTTAGGTTTAGGTGTAAGGTCCAGGGTAGGGAGGTCAGTTTTGTTGATTTACAACATGATAGAGCAGCAGCATTGGAGAACACTTTTCATGACACAATCGATTCGGTTTAGAATAAAACATAACTCCCTTTAAGTACCACTCGGTGGAAATTTCACCTCGCGATTACCACAATACATATAAGGAACCACGTAATGTAATTCTGCAAAACTTTTGCCAGTCTCACAATTTTCTTGAGATCAGAAAACTTCACAACTCTATTCAAACAAATATCCATTGTTACATGCAACTTTATATTGTTTTATTAAAGAGAAAATCTGGGACTAGATCCGTTTCAAGGAAGAAGAAAATTTTTTTTTAATTTTTTTGGCATATCGTGACTCAGAAAGGGAACAAAGACCCTTTCAGTTATTCCAGATTCTGGCACCCAGTTAATTGCGTTATTATTTATTGTTATTTAGTTATTGATTTTATATGGCCAGTTGTATATTTAAAATATTTGGAGATATATTTACATTTGTATTTATTCATTTAGCAGATGCTTTTATCCATTTTATTTATTGTAGTGTCTAGAGCACAGGGCTGCTAATCAGAAGGTCACTGGTTCGAACCCCACGGCCACCACCATTGTGCCCTTGAGCAAGGCACTTAACTCCAGGTTGCTCCGGGGGGATTGTCCCTGTAATAAGTGCACTGTAAGTCGCTTTGGATAAAAGCGTCTGCCAAATGCATAAATGTAAATGTAAATGAATGACATCCGTGAATGTCATTTATAAACGTTACTAGGCAACCAGTAGTGGGAACGCCCACTAGCGTCTTTACCGCCAGCCACTGGCGACCTGCAGCGACAAAGTCGCTGGCAGTGTGTACGCAGCTTAAGACTTAGAAATGCTTCCGTTGCATCTTTGATTGTGTTAATAACTGAAAAGGATTTAAAAAAGGATTAAAGTCTAAGCTTTCTATTTAAATAATTATTATGATTCTACTCCAAACCATTATCCAGATATATAAAATTTAAATGTTTCAATTTTTGTGCATAAAACTTTAAATGTGTCTCCGAGACAAAGTGACTCAAAATGGTGGAGCAGATCACATATTTTAACTTTCTGAGTAATTGTTCTACATCTAGATAGGTCATGTGGTGTACTCTTTCTAAAATACTCTTGGTGTGTGTGTGTGTGTGTTTGCCCTGGGCCAAAGCTTATTTGAGTGTTAAAACCTTGAATGTTATTTCCCGCAATACATTGGGGTGTAAAGTAAGACTGCGGTAAAAAAGAGAAAACAGAGGTGTTTTAAAAATGTAATAGCATCTATCCCTCACAATAGGCACTTTCCTATCAGAGACGGGCTTGTAGAGGCAGAGTTTGAATCAATGGACTGGGTCATGGGCCACATCTCTTGTGTCTGCTCTGAGAAAACAGAGCCGGTGAACAGTGAGAACTATAAAAGGCATTTTTTTTCTGAGAACTCAAAACCACGGTTGCAAGAACTAGCTGTCCAGGGAGCACAATGACCAACTTAATTCTCACTTTCACCAGTTATGATGGCAGTTGCTTGAGAGATATAAAGACAGTCAACTTTGATCACTCCAATCTACCAGATATGTTATTATTGTGACTGTCATCTCTTTTATGGTACTTTTATCTTTTCTAAAGTGCCCCAGAGATGCATTTAATTGCCATTCTATAAACTGATTTTTTTGTTATAATGACTGTACCTGTACAGACAGACCTACTGTACTACTGTAGACCTACTGTAGACCTACTTCTACAAACACAGCGACCGGGAAAAAGAGAGCTATGACCAAGGGAGACGCGGGTCCGCTGACAGGGAGACCATACCGCAGAATATACATCACTGGGGATACCGGAGTAATCAGCACCTGTGGAGCACCTATCCTAGTACAGGGCATATTAGACCCCAAAGTGGGGTTGGCTGCGAACTCTGCCGAGATCGTGAACCATAGAGCTAGGGAGGAAGGACATCCAGGGTCCACAACTTCGTGAATTCGACTGGGGGTAAAAGCACTCATTTTCGCCTAAGGGGAGGCAAAAGCGATATACGCAAGTGATACACCTGGCCAGCTGTTCCGTATTACCAAACTTTACCTGTTCGTACCTGAAAGAACATGGGATGAAACCGGCTCAACCCGGAGATTGTAAAATCTCTCAAAGGTATTGGGTGTTGCTCAGCCCGCTGCTCTGCAGATGTCTGCTAGAGAGGTGCCATTGGCCAGTGCCAATGAGGATGCCACACTCCTTATAGAGTGTGCTTAAACCCGCAATGGGGCCTCTGTTTAGAGACAGTGTTCCCTTTCGCTGTCCACCAAAGTAGACAAAGAGCTGCTCAGAGCGTCTAAAGCTTTGCGTGCGATCCAAGTAGGTGTGCAACACACGCACCAGACACAGCAACGACAGGGCTGGGTCTGCCTCCTCCCGAGATGAAGGGCACTAAGGGGACGATCATGTCTGACGTGCCTGGGGGTGGGGCCTCACGGCGGGGGAGAGCAGGCGACATTACGTCGAGGAACTTTGCTTCGACCTGAGATGGCTGTGCTGAGGGGGAGCTCAAAGCACTTACCTTGCTCTGCAAAACCAGCTAAGGGTGGGTTAGCGACTGAGGAGGAGGGCCTCTTGGGCCATACTCGAGTCTCGTCACAACCGGCGGGCCATAGCTGTGGTGCAGCCAGTCGCACGAAGGCGAGGAGGCCACGTTTGCAGGGCCCTGGCAGCGGGTGCTCGGTGGACACCGTGGACACCGATTACATGACCCAAGGAGTGAGGAAACTGCTCTTTTTTTGACAATTTGGGTACCGCAGCCAATTCGGTAAACTAAAAGGAAAAAAAAGATTTACCTCCGGGGATGGAGTGGTCTGGATACCAGCTCCGTAGCAGACGTATCGCTCCCTGGGTCATCCGTCTCAGCCTTCCGGGTCCTCGTGTCTGCCCGGGAGACGGGGGGGGGTCAGCTTCCTGCGGGGGACTTTACGCTGGGGCCGTGAACTGGTCCTGAGCTTTCACTGCCGCAGGGGGATGCCCTCGGTGATCAGACGGGGTGTGGGATCTTGAGCCACGCAAAAATTTATGTTTTGAAGAATATTTATGCTGCTTTTTTTGCACACATGCTCTAAAAATGTCAAAAAGCACCATGAAAGTAGTCTGTGTGATAGTCTCTGAAGCCTTACATTTTCCTTTGTGTGAAGAACGTCTCGGTTACGTATGTAACCTCCGTTCCCTGATGGAGGGAACGAGACGTCGTGTCGAAGAAGCGACACTAGGGGTCTCTCTTGAGCGCCGAAAGATACCTCTGATCTATGAAAAAAGGCCAATGAGAGTTGGCGAACAGTATTTGCATACTCCGCCTCCGGATACGGATATAAAGGCGAGAGAAATATGCTCGTTCATTCAGGATTTTTCTGAGGAGCCGGGAGTGTTCCGGGCATCTCAGCGGCTCGGCTCAGCGACGTGGCCGGGAAGACACGACGTCTCGTTCCCTCCATCAGGGAACGGAGGTTACATACGTAACCGAGACGTTCCCCGTCTGTCGCTCACTTCGACGTCGTGTCGAAGAAGCGACACTAGGGGTCCACTTCAAAACTCGCCATGCACTGAGCCGTGTACGTGTACTGCTGACACAGAAGCGGGCAGGTATTTTGCACGTGCACAAGCGACCAACTGTGTTCAGGCTGCACGTACTCTTCCCCAATGCCCCGAAAAAGCGTCAGCACCCTTTTGGTTACCCTAGGGGGGAACAAGGTGACGCTCCCAACTAGGGAACGGGCCAAGCCTGGCTGGGCCTCTTTTCTCTCTATGTTTTCTCGGCATAGAGCAAGAGCAGCCGGGGCCCTTACCGCATCGAGGGAAGGGGGTCTTATTCCGAAGTCCTATTCTTTTAGGGGGAAAAGACCCTGCGGAGGCCACACCCGCCCAACAGGGGAGGTAAAGGTGGCAAAATACATCACATGGCCACTTTGGGCATGTGGGAGGAAATGGCGCGGTGGTAGATCCAGCCTCGAGGAGGGGGGAGTTGCTACAACACGGCGACCGGAGGGCAGCGAAGGACTGCCTAAGGGAGACGCGGGTCAGCTCGCAAGGTGACCGTACCGCGGAAATACACACAGAAGGAGTCCCGTAGGAGGCCTGATCTGTGGAGCACCTATTCCAGTAGGGGTAGCCCGAGGTACCCATAGTGGACTGGACCAGCACGTTCCTCCGCTGAACTGCTGCGGGCCCGAAGGGCTAGGGAGGAATCAACCAGGGACCTAGGTCCTCTGGGACAAAAGCGCACTGTTTTGCCTTGGCAGAGGGAAACGGCGCTGGAACAAGCGGTTCACCCGGTCAGATCGTCGACGTGTACCGAGTTCTACGGGCTCGGACCTGAGAGAACACGGGACGAGACTGACTCAACCCTGAGATCATAAGGGTGTTAGGTGCTGCCCAGCCCGCAGCTCTGCAAATGTCTGCTAGGGAGGTGCCCCTAGCCAGTGCCCATAAGGATGCCACGCTCCCAGTGGAGTGGGCTTGAACCCATAAGGGGGGCATGGCCTGGGTGTGATAGGCCAACTGAATGGCATCCACCACCCAGTGAGACACCTCTGTATGGAGACAGCGTTCCCTTTCTGCTGTCCTCCAAAGCAGACAAAGAGCTGCTCAGAGCGCCTGAAGCTCTGGGTGCGTTCCAGGTAGGCACGCAAGGCACGTACCAGACGCGACAGTGAGAGGGGCTGGGTCTGCCTCCTCCCGGGGCAGCGCTTGTAGGTTCACTACCTGATCTCCAGAGGGCGTGGTAGGAACCATGGGCACATAGCCCAGTCAAGGTCTTAGGATCACATGAGTATCTGCCGGACCGAGCTCCAGGCAAGTGTCGTTAGTAGGGAACGCTTGCAGGTCCCCGACCCTCTTGATGGAAGTGAGCGCGATCAGCAGGGCCGTCTTTTCAGGAGAGGGCCCTGAGCCAACTGATTCTAGCGACTCAGAGGGGGGGGATCTCTGAAGACCGGCGAGGACCACCGAGAGATCCCAGGAGGGGAACAGGTTTGGCCGGGAGGGGTTTAACCTCCGGGCACCTCTTGGGAACCTGACGATTAAGTCGTGCTTACCCAGAGACTTGCTGTCTACTGGGTCGTGGTGAGTTGCGATAGTGGCAACATACACCTTCAAGGTGGATGGGGACAGCCTCCCCTCCAACCTCTCCTGTAGGAACAGGAGCACAGACCTAACTGCGCACCTCTGTGGGTCTTCTGCCCGGGAAGAACACCGATTCATGAACAGACGCCCTTCAGGGCATAGAGTTGCCTGGTAGAAGGGGCTCTGGTTTGGTTGATCGTGGCTACGACCGTGGTTGGTAGACCAGCTAGATCTTCCGCATCCCGTTCAGGGGCCAGACATGGAGGTTCCAAAGGTCTGGGTGCGGATGCCAGAGCGTGCCCCATCCCTGAGAAAGAAGGTCCTTCCTCAGGGGAATTCGCCAGGGAGGGGCTGTCGCGAGAAGTACAAGGTCCAAGAACCAGGCCTGAGTGGGCCAGTAAGGAGCCACGAGAGTGACTTGCTCCTCGTCCTCCCTGACCTTGCACAGCACCTGTGCAAGAAGGCTCACTGGGGGAATGCGTACTTGCGCAGCCCAGCCGGCCAGCTGTGTGCCAGTGCATCTGCCCCGAGGGGAGCCTCTGAATGGGCGTACCAGAGCGGGCAGTGGGAGGTGTCTCGGGAGGCAGAGGGGTCTACCTGGGCCTTGCCGAACCGTTCCCAAATCAGCTGAACCGAGTGGGGGTGAAGCCTCCACTCTCCGCCAGGCAAGCGTTGTCATGACAGCGCGTCCGCTATCACATTGAGGTTGCCGGGGATGTGAGTGGCACGCAGCGACTTGAGTCGGTGCTGGCTCCAAAGGAGGAGACGACGGGCGAGTTGTGACATATGACGGGAGCGTACGCCGCCTTGGCGATTTATGTACGCGACCGCAGTGGTGCTGTCCGACCTGACTAGGATATGTTCGTCCCGAATTAACGGGAGAAACTTCCGCAGGGCCAAAAGGACAGTCAACAACTCGAGGCAGTTGATGTGCCAACGCAGCTGGGCCCCTTTCCAACGGCCTGAGGCTGCGTGCCCGTTGCAAAAGGCGCTCCAACCCAATCTGGAGGCGTCGGTCGTGACCAGGACGCGTCTGGACACCTTCTGTAGGGGCACTCCAACCCGTAAGAAACAGGGGTCTGTCCAGGGGTTGAATGTCTGACGGCAGGCGGGGGTGATTGTTACCTGGTGCGTGCCGTGGCGCCATGCTCGTCTCGGGACTCGGGTCTAGAGCCAGTGTTGGAGCGGTCTCATATGCATCGACCCCAGCGGCGCGACCGCCGCGGAGGATGCCATATGCCCCAGGAGCCTCTGGAAAAGTTTTAAGGGGACCACTGTGCCTGGCCTAAAGGCGGCGAGGCAGTTCAACACTGACTGGGCACGCTCATTGGTGAGACGTGCCGACATTGAGACCGAGTCTAACTCCATCCTGAGAAAAGAGACGCTCTGAACTGGAGTGAGCTGGCTCTTTTCCCAGTTGACCTGAAGCCCCAGACGGCTGAGGTGCCTGAGCACCTGGTCTCTGTGGGTGCATAGTAACTCTCGCGAGAGGACAGAGATAAGCCGAAGGGGAGGACTTTGTACTGATACACCTGGCCCCCGAACGCAAACCGCAGGTAGGGGCGGTGTCGGGGCAGGATGGAAGTACGCGTCCTTCAGGTCTACCGCTGCGAACCAATCTAGATGCCGGACGCAGGTTAAGCGTGAGCATTTTGAACGGGAGTTTGTGCAACACTCGGTTGAGAACTCGCAGGTCCAAGACTGGTCGTAAGCCGCCGCTTTTCTTGGGTACGATGAAGTAAGGGCTGTAGAGACCCTTCTTCATCTCGGTTGGAGGGACAGGCTCTATCGCGTCTTTGGCCAGAAGAGTCGCAATTTCCGCGCGCAGGGAGTGGGCATGTTCGCCGTGTACTGCGGAAAAGCGGACGCCCATGAAGGGGGGCGGGGGCCTGGCAAACTGAATTGCGTAACCGAGTCGGATGGTCCGGGCCAGCCAGCGAGACGGGTTGGGAAGTGAAAGCCACGCGTCCAACCTCTGCGCTAGGGGCACCAAAGGGACGATTAATTTTGACGTACCCGGCGGGGCTTCGCAGCGGGGACGGAGCAGGTAGGGCAGCGTTGGGCGGCGACGGGGTGACCCGCGGCTGAGGTGCTGAGACAAGACTCAAAGCACTTACCTTGCTCCGCACACCCGGCAGGGGGCGGGTTAGCGACTGAGGAGGAGGTCCTGGGTAGGCGTCCTCTAGACTCGTCGGAACCGGCCGGCCGGGGGACAGTCGTGGGGCTGAAGACGGGTGGTCCGTGTCCAGGAAGCCAGGACTGTTGATATCTGGGGGCAAAGTGCCGTGAGAACGGCATTTGCGGGCCAGGTGACCCAGAGACAAAAGGAAATAGCTCATTACAGAGAATATGAGAATGTGAAAATTAATTCAACAAGAAAAGATTCTCCTCCCGGCCCTCCACCGGGGACGGAGCGGTCTTACCAGCCTCCGGAGCTAACATCTTGGTCCCTGGGTTGAACGTCTACGGACAGCCTGGGAGCCTTCCGGGTCCTCGAGGGGGTCCGTGAGACGGGGGCGTCCATTTCCTGCAGCGTGCTCGACGCTGGGGCTGAGAGCTGGGCCCGGGTTGAGGCGGAGCAGGGTGTTTCACAGCCGCAGGAGGACGCCCGTCGGCGAGCAGACGGGGCATGGCCCATGGCGGCAGGCTTGCGGCGGGGCAGGATGTGTAGTGGCCTCCGTCTGCCTCACCGCTGAGGACTGCTGGGCAGAGTCGTCAACGGTGGCGCCGAATGGACGGAGCTGGGAGACGGGGGTGTGGGAGAAGGTGTGCCTTGTCCGCCTCCCGCATTTCGACCAGGTCCAGTCCACAGGTGCGTTTCTGGACCACAAGGGGTGGCCATCGCCTGTTCGAGTGCCAGCGCTTCTGACCTCCGTGGCCCGGGGGCGCGGTTGGTCATCCAGCGCAGTTCCTGCAGCACATCAAGAACAGGACTACCCAAGGTGCAAGTTTTGAAGTGCCTTGGCCTGGCATTGGTTGCAGGAAGGGCCGTGGCGTGCAGAGTGGAAGCGGTCTGGGACCGTTCCACCGCGAGGGTAGAGAGAGCGGAGGAGCGAAGAAGCCTTGGCTTAGCTCAACTCGTCGTGCACGTCCGGGAAGAAAGGAACGGGGGGGGGGGGGGGGCGTGGCTGTGAGCGGCGCACCTGCCCGCGGAACCGATCAAGTAGCCCGGGAAAGCATAGCGGATCTCCGTGCGTCAGGCTCAGGCTGGGCGGCAGACCCGAAGGTGGCGGCCCAGGCGAACGATCAGCATCCGATGCCGCTGTAACGCTCTCCGATGCAGCAGTGATGTCATCCAATTCTGAGGCAAGCAAGCGTGCCGGGGAGGCGGGCGGTTCGAGGGGGTTTACCCGGCGAACAGAGCCCGTCATATTCCCCAAATCGCCTTCATCGCCCGCGGCGCCTGCGCCGATCCCGTAGGAAGAAGGCGGAGCGCGGGGGGCGGCTGAAGTGGCTTTCTCTCATTACAAAAGAAAGCCGTGCGACCGCAATGCTATAACGGCCATGTTCTCACACTGAGAAGATGAACCATTGGAGAGAATACTCATCCCGAGCTCAGACGGAAGCAAACAAGCGTGCCGGGGAGGCGGGAAGTTCGAGGGGATTTACCCGGCGAACAGAGCCCGTCATTGTCCCCAAATCGTGTTCATCGCCCGCGGCGCCTGCGTCAATCCCGTAGGAAGGAGGCGAGGCGCGGGGGGCGGCTGAAACGGCTTTCTCTCGTTACAAAAGAAAGCCACACGACCGCAATGTTGCCATGGCTATGTTCTCGCACTGAGAACATAAACCATTCATAAAACATTGCTTGCGTGCGATCGCAGCCCAGGCATGCAAGACAGTGTTTTATGACCGAGAGAGGTGGGGAGAAATCACCGCATCCAGAAACTACACAGGGGCGGAAATTACATCTTTATAAAGACGCGTCCTGAAAAGGACGTTCAACGCCGCTGTGTAATGCTCTTTCAGAGAAATAAACTCTTTTATGGAGAGAATCACTCTTTCAACTCTTTTAACTCTGCGCTGTCGAAGCGCCCAGGGGCAAACTGCACGCCGGCAGTGAAGAGAAAAGCCGCTGTAGTGCGCCGTAAATCCAACAGCAAAGCAGAGCGTCAGAGGATCAGAAGCAGGATCAGTTGTGTTACTCGCAGCTGACTGCATACACACGACCATCGGCTCCGAAGAAAATTACTGAATGAACGAGCGTATTTCTCTCGCCTTTATATCCGTATCCGGAGGCGGAGTATGCAAATACTGTTCGCCAACTCTCATTGGCCTTTTTTCATAGATCAGAGGTATCTTTCGGCGCTCAAGAGAGACCCCTAGTGTCGCTTCTTCGACACGACGTCGAAGTGAGCGACAGACGGGGAACAGGCCTAAGTCATTATCTAATTAAAATGTTGCCCTCTATTATAGCTCTCAATCTTGATTTGCATTTGCGTATTTTCAAATATGGTGAATCAAGACACCTCCTAACTGTATGCAATGTGTTACTTTAAACATGTAGAAATGCAAATGAGAATTGGTGCAATGGTGGAGGGGAGATTTTGAACCATGTGGTAATGCGGTGATTCATCTCATTTTCTGAATTGCCTATGGAGAAAATAAATGAGAGGCATAGAGGAGACCAGGACTAGTTATCACACAGGTTTATTTTTGAAAGTCAATTTCTGTCAAGCCACATGCATACCTTGAAAAAAAAAGAGAGAAAAAAAGATTGAACACTTTCACCATTGTTGGAAAAAAGATACAGCTCATTGAACACACATTGACCTTTTGTGAAAACGTACCCCAATTTCATGTTTACACACTATATGGGGTACGTTATCACAGTGGAACCTGCCAAATCTACGCCTTCTTTTAACAGGCTTTTTAGCTACATCTAAAAAGTAAAACTGAAAGTTATGAGACACAAAGCGATTCATGAGACAACAAAAATGAGGAAGTTAACATACAAAAATAGCAAAAAATTAATTTTGTACAAATAACATTGTAATTTGTTGCAATTGTAATATATGTACATTTTACAAATTGATGAGATTTAAAACATGTGACAACATGCCCCGACCTGATTTTCATAAACTTTTAATGAAAACACACATTGGACTTTTGACTGTAAATCTCATTGTTACAGATATTGCAGACCTGGGCTATGAAAACTAGCCCAGGTCTGCTTTAAAGTGGGCTTCTGCTGTTTATACTCCACAGAATATGATTAAACTGAATTGAAACAAATAAGAGAGTACTGGCTCTCTTCTTCTAGCCTAATGCCCCTCTAAATTAGGCTTCCTCTTTCTCTGTTTCTTGCTCCAGAGGGACCACTTATATTGGTGCTAATGGCTGTCTGTCTACACTTCATGGTCCTGACTTCACTCCCTCCTGAAAGGGAAATCCCTCTGCTTTCCAAACCTTCACTTGCCTCAGGCAACCTGTGGCGTTGTGAAGTCCTCAACTCTTTCATCTTCTGTCATCCTTCAGAACACTCACCAACCCTGTCATGCCATAAGCAGCTAATTAAACGTGTTAAAACAGTACTTGGATACTAGTCATTTAGCAGAGACTGTTCTCAAGTGGCTGAAGTGACTTGAAGTA
The DNA here is from genome assembly GCA_032164185.1 of Moxostoma hubbsi. NCBI lineage: Eukaryota > Metazoa > Chordata > Actinopteri > Cypriniformes > Catostomidae > Moxostoma > Moxostoma hubbsi. The sequence goes on along the minus strand of JAVLUX010000027.1, from coordinate 3,990,257 downwards.
CACTTACCTCAGGGACAGTTCCCCTTGAACAGCTAGGGATTAAGTGTCCATCTCTGGGTCACAGTGATAATTATAGGACTTCTTTAGTATATGGCCTGCATGTTCATTTGAGTTACGAGTCCAGATCTTTATTTCACAGTCTGTTTATGTCTGAAAATGGTAAACTAGACTGGATTTTTACATTTGCTCTTGAAAATGAGCATTAGTAGTAGCGATGCTTGTGTTAGCAACCACAACTAATGAAAAGCTTCACCAAAATGAAGTTCTATGAAAAAAAAAACGGACACAAACAGTCTCTAGTGAATCTCTTTGCAATTACAACTCAGAAACACTGCACAAATAAACACATGGGAATTGAGGTGTACTGTAGGGACATTTAAATTTGAAGAAAGTGATGTAATAATCAGGGCCTGGAACTCTTATGCCGCTTTTCCTCCATCGGGCCGAAAAGTTCACATCGCAAAACTGTACCGATCCGTGCTGATCGGGGCCAGTTGGCAAGGTTACACTTTCTTTTTCCACTGTGGTACCATGAAATGAGTAGAATGTACTCAGCAGATCCATGAAAAGAATGGTTTATAATCATGCCGTGCCAAACCATGCTCTAGTGGAAATGCTACTGTTACCATTCCGTGCTCAGAACTGTTTGGCCCGATGGTGGAAAAGCAGCTTTAGTCTTGGGTCATCAGAAGCACCAAATGTATTGGTGTGTGGACAGAAGTAATAAAATAATACTTAGTTTCTTGGTAAAGATCTCCTCTTCAGCTGCGTTGCCAGTCAGTAATCATGCCACATCATAAAGTTTGACTCCCGGAAGTAGTAAAAAAGATCCCTCTTGCATACACAAATGTAAGGGAGTTACATTAACATTTATTCATTTAACAGATGCTTTTATCCAAAGTGACTCACAAAATGAGTACGAATACAACACAAGCGGTTCATCTTAAGGAGACATTGACACATTCTGGTAAATTACAGTAAAATTGTCGAATTGCCTTACTGGTCAATGTACCACATTTTCTTTTCACTTACGCAACGGTAACTTATTCTGTTATTTTTGTTCATTTATTTGGAATTTTTGCCCCGAGTCCCTGTTAATTTCCGGCACTATTGGCATTGTATCTTTCTAAGGTATTTAAAAGTTTGTTTTAGACATTTAATAGTAAGTTAACAAGATATCCCCACCTATACTGTATGTCAAACTACATTGTGTTCATGTTTGACAGATAAAACATAAACCCTCATACCTGAATGAACGGCTCCTTTCCAGAATAAAATGAAATATGCAGAAATATCAGTATTAGAGTTCATGAATAGTGACAGGGCAGAAAGTCTTGAAGTATCTAGAAAAGGAGGATACTGGCGGCAGTTTATGCAAGCTGCTGTGCTCATTATGCTGTACCCTGCAGGCTTCCGTCGTGCTGCGCACAGCAAGTTTAAGTTTATAAACAATAGTAAATGTAGCAAATAGAGTAAATGTGATTGCTAACGTGGACCTGCCATCCATGGTTGCTGGACTACTGTGTGTACTGTTATTTCCTTCTTACTATATTAAAAATTTCTACATGTGCAAATAAATTACAAAAATTTGACACAATATTATTTTTGAATTTTGTGTGAAATTTACTAAATATAGTGCTAAATAAGAGTTTATCGTTATTATTTTTAGCAATTTTATGTTTGTTATTTAATATATTAAATTGTGTGATATACGTATCAGCATTTTATCGGCCACCCTGCACTCTGGATATCGGTATCGGCCATTAAAAACCAATATCGGTTCACCACTAGCATAAACGTCATCACTACGACCTAGCGGTTAAACTATAATCCAACGTTTCTGAGAGGGTGGAGTTCAAGATTCAAACCAAACCCAACCAAGCTACAGTACAGTGTTCCTCCTCCTCACTTGTAAACAGTGCTGCTCTTTTGGCTCATGCACATATCGCTGCAGAATGGAAGCATGATTTAGAGTTAAAAAATTTACTTAAACATTTAGCTTTTTTACACCAAAAGCAATCGTGTCACTTTAGAAGACATTAATTTAACCACTGGAGTCATATCGATGATGTTTATGCTGTCTGTCTGTGAATTTTGGAGCTTCAAAAAACAGATCACAATTCACTTGCATTTTAAGGACCTACTGAGCTGAGATATTTTTCTCTTTTATTCAAATGTGTTCTGCTGAAGAAAGAAAGTCATACAGACCTGGGATATCATGATGGTGAGAAAATAATTGGAGAATTTTTATTTTTGGGTGAACTATCCCATTAAAATCTGACAACAATGGTATCATAAATTGTGCGTCTTTAGCTCAGATCACTCTAAAAGATGTATATGTTTTAGGCTGGTTCAGTTAACTGACATGCGATGTCTGTATCTAAAAGGTGATTGGCTCTTTAAGCCATAAGGCAAGACTACTTTTTCTACACACGCCATACTGGGTGTTACAATTTCTCCTATTTATTTTTAATATAAGTGCTCAATCTTGGGGCTAAACAGTCTCTCTCAATGTCTTTATTTTAAGTATTATACAGTATGATGCAATTTTATGGATATGAGAACAAATATTTGGTTATTACTCAACAACATAGAGCAATAGTTTAAAGGTTTTATATAATTATCCCTATTTGTTTTTGCATGAGGCATTAATAAACCTTGAAAATTAGTGACACATTTGAGTATAATGCATAGACAAAAATGAAAGAAAAATGTATTGTTTAAAAAATACATTTGAAAAAAATTATATGCTCCGAGGTATTACTGAAAGACATTCCTGCAACAGCAAAGGCTGTTAATGTATATAAATGGATTGTAGTTGTTTTATAGTCCTTCTTAGCATCTAGATCTCCAAAGTTATTAAAGAAATATTCCGGGTTCAATAAAAGTTAACCTCAGAGTTAAACTCAATCGACAGCATTTGTGTGCATAATGTTGATTATAACAAAAATGTAATTCAATTTGTTCCCTTTTTCCTTTTAAAAAACAAAAATCTTGCTTCCAGTGAAGCACTTACAATGGAAGTGTTTGAGGCCAATTTGCAAACAAATACTATTTTAAAAGTATAGCCACAAGTACTAAACGATATGCACGTTAACACCTATTTTAGTGTTTTTAAAATCACTTTTTCTGTGTAAATTAATTTCCAATTTTACAACATCATTGCCATAAAAATAAAACACTGTAAACCTTAAACCGGCAAAATACAATTTATGTAAGTGCTTTTACAAAAAATCAAAAGCTTTACATTTCTGCCTTTAAATTTCCATTTTAAGTGCCTGACTGTAACTCGATTTGTGCTTTTTTTTGTTTTTTTTTAAGAAAAAATAAATAATTTTCTGTGGTAATCGACATTATGCCACATTATGCCACAAATGCTGTCAACTGAGCTAAACCCCAAATATTCCTTACATTTTTTAACAAATTATCTTAAACTGTGTGGACTATATATTTTTAATGAAAATAACTGATGTCATTGCAGTGCAGACTAATCCTTCTGGCTCTTGTGTCAGTCCTCACCCTGGCCAAACGGTGTAATGCTCATATTTCTGAACTCTTCCTCCAGGCACGCCAGAGCCAGACAATCCTCCTCATGCTCATCAAAGTTCACAGGTTCAGGCTGCTCCACCGTCTGGATCTCACTGATCTCCTGGGCAGCATAAGATAGTGGCCGGCAAAACGACCTAGGACGATGACTACCGGCACTCGGGATGCGAGAGGGGCTCGGGGGACTTCTGCTTAAAGTGCCTAGAAAAGATTGAGAAAAGGATGAGAGATTGGCAAGAATACAATCTGATGCTTTGCACGTTTCTATGCGGTTGTTATGCTGTTCTAAGTGGTTGTTAGTATGTTGATATGTGGTTTCTATGTTGCTCAGGATTGTTGCAAGTTCAATGTAATGAAGTTGCTAAGGTGTTCTGGGAGGCTGCAAGGTGTTGCGATGTGGTTGCTGTTTTGAGTGATTGTTGGCATGTTGCTATGCAGTTGCTAGGGTGTTCTGGGCTCTTACAAGGCATTGTGATGAGATTGCTAAAGTATTCTGAGTGGTTGCTAACATGTTACAATGCTTTAGCTTGGGTTTTCTGAGTGGTTGCCTGCACGTTGCTGTTCTGACAGAAAGGTGTTTTTGCAGGGTTGTATGTTGCTATGCAGTTGCTAAGTTGTTCTGAGCGGTTGTTAGCATGTTGCTATGCAGTTGCTAGGGTGTTCTGGGTGGTTGCAAGGCATTGTGCTGAGGTTTCTAAGGTATTCTGAAAGGCTGTTAGCACATTGCCATGTGGTTCCTAGGGTGTTCTGGGTGGATGCAAGCAGTTGTGATGTGGTTGCTAAGGTTTTCTGAGTGGTTGCCTGTACATTGCTGTCATTTCCACATTGCTATGCAGTTTCTAGGGTGTTCTGGGTGCTTACTAGGGTGTTGCAACGAAGTTGCTAAGGTGTTCTGGGTGGTTGCAAGCAGTTGCTATGCCATAGCTAGTGTACTTTGCGGGGTTGTTAGAGTGTTGCTACGTTGTTGCTAGAATGTTCTGGGTAGTTGCAAGCTGCTGCAATGCAGCTGCTGAGGTGTATTGAGTGATTCTTAGTATGTTGCCATGCAGTTGCTAGAGTGTTCTAGGTGGTTGCAAGGAGTTGCGATGAGGTTGCTGAGGTGTTTTGAATGATGCTTAGTATGTTGCTATACATTTGCTAGAATGTTCTAGGTGGTTGCAAGGAGTTGAAATGAGGTTGCTAAGGTTATCTGATTGGTTTTATTAGTGGTTTATGAGTGGTAAGGTTTTATTAGCATGTGGTCATGTGGTTGCTAGGGTGTTCTGAGTGGTTATTAGCACATTGCTATGCAGTTGCTAAAGTGTTCTAAATAGATGTTAATACATTCTATGAGGTTGCTAAGGTGTTCTAGGTGATTGTTAAAGCATTGCTATGCAGTTTCAAGGGTGTTCTGAATAGTTGCAAGGTGCTACGATGCAGTTGCTGAAGTGTTTTGAGTGGTTGTTAGGGTGCTCTGGGTTGTTGTTATGCAGTTTCTAAAAGTTCTGTGGGTGGGAGAGGGGGTGGGGTTATGCACAGATCATAAATCTGATTGCTTAGCAAACACAAAAACCCCTAACCCTTAGTATGAGTGATAGTAATAGTGATGTTTGCTTAGCACTAATAACTGTGACTACTGAGAAAAAACAGAGCTGGACAGGGAGACAAAGAGAGATATGTTGAAACAATTGACAGTAAAGCAAACACCGGAATACAGCACTGGGATGGGGCGGCTTAAGTTAGCAGGGTCAGAATTATTTGCTGTCACACGCTGGCCTAGTCAACTTCAATCAGACTGAGCTCTAAAAGCTCCTGAACACACCACCACATAACAATAATACACTCACACACTTCTTTCTCTTCACAATCTTTTGTTTTTTTTGCACATTGATATGATTGATATGCAACGGATGATAGCGGTTCTAATGTACTGAACTCTAACAGGAATGTTACACGTTTAGCAAGTGTTTAGTAACTTAATTCTTGTAAGTTGCTTATGTTAGGAGCTTGTGGTGTAGCTAACTACTTTTTGTAAAGCAGCAGCACTATTTCAGTGCATGTAGTATCTGGTTAGGCCATAGTTTTGAGAGTGGCTCACAACCGAAACACCACTAGTGTTTAGCAGAGGTGACATAGAAGCAGCGCTCACATATTAGCTTATATCACTTGGGCTCAGGAGCCAACGGCTTTCCGTATCCCCCCGAGACACACTGTTCAATCTAGCATGTCTAACCTGAAACAGCTCCATGAGATATAGCGAGAAGGAATGGGAGAGAAAGACGAGGAGGAAAGAGAGCATGGAGGGATATCTGACGATTTGAATTGCACCAGCAGAAATCAGGACTGTCATGCTGTTAAACAGATTATTTTTCCTTTATCTGCAGACCTGCGAGTGATGACCGGAGAGACGTGAAGAAGAGATGTTGAGAGGTAGAGAAAGAGAGTGAGACTGATAAAGCAAGCGAGCTAGCTGAGCTGATCCGAGCTGAGCTGAGAGATTGAGAAGCGTGCTGTTGGCCGCACTCCCGCACGCAGCAACACACAGTAATCTCTTTATGAAACCTCTACTGGTGCAGAACACTCGGGAATCAATTTGGCTTTAATTACAGGCCAGAGCCAGTAAATCACACCACAGCCCAAAGTTAGCATGACTCCTCTACATGTTACTGATGTTTTCTTGGACGTAACACAATGACCAGTGGTTGGTGGAGACTCTATGTAAATAATTGTTAAGTCATTCCAAAGATATGATATCGGACGAGCTTAGCAGGGAAAATTTAGACACAGACTCATCCTTATAAATCTGGATTAAGAATAGTTGCTTTGAAATGTACACAGTAGGAAAGTTAGGAGGACAGTGTAAGGTTTTATTTTATTGAAATAAAGCCGGGAATCAAACCACCAACCCTGCGATTAGTGGACAACCCGCTCTACCACCTGAGCCACAGTCACCGCCATTTGAAGCGATGCACCACTTTTTTTATTGTATTGTAATATATATTGAATTTACTGGTATTTACTGTATGATTATAATACATTAACACTTTTTAAAGCTACTAAAGTTATCCAGCACTCTATTCTCCTTTCCTCCTGGCCTCTTAACAAGATCAACCAGTGTTTGTCTTGCAAACTGGCACAGAGTAACAGATCGATCTTTGTCCAAATGAAAATTATGATTAATTGGATTATCGTTTTTTGTTTTTTTATACAGAGCCCTAATCGCTCTCAGCATTTATTTTTTTATATGTTATTAAAGAATGTCTACTGTTGTGCAAAGCATACTAATTATATTGATTACTTGATAAACACAGCCTCTGTGATGACATTGTACCATAGCATGCTGTGACCGCAGGAGGGGTGCTACTAATTGGTTGACTGTGCACCACCGCGGTGACCAGCTCTTCATCTGCATGATGGTAAAGACTGCTGCTTGGTCTCCAGAATTGCTCACCTACAGCTACAAAGACAACAAAACAAAAGCAAAGAGAGATGTACAGTGAGCACTCCACGCAGTGGAAAAGCACTATTAGAGCTAACAACTGTTTACAAGAAGGTCCGTGAGTTATTCTACTTTACAGTTCCAAACATTCAGACAGAAAGAGTAAAACCTCTAACAACTTCCCAGTAGGCTAGTAATAACAGACCTTAGATCACAGCTACTTAACTTCATAAGAAAAGAGGGCCACATTCAAGCTGCAACAGATGTTAAATTCTAAATATATCGAGTTATATATATCAAATATATATGAGCCCATTTAGGTCCAGTTTCATTTCATTTCTCTAGGTCCATAGCATGCAAGTGAATGGGTGCCAAAAGTTTGACACACCAAAATACACACACACAGTATAAAAGTAATCCATAAGACTCCAGTGGTTTAATCCATGTCTTCAGAAGTGATAAAATAGGTGTTGGTGAGAAACAGATCAATATATCAGTAATTTTGCCAGAAAATCACCAAAAACACAAGAAGAATGTGAAAGTGAAAAGCAGGGAAGATAATTTATAGTAAAAAAGGACTTACACAATTATATTGTGTTATACTGTTTCTCACCCACAATTATTATATTGCTTCTGAATATATGGATTTAATCACTGGAGTCACATGGATTACTTTGAGATTTTTGGAGCTTCAAAATAACTGTTCACATATGGACCAAAAGAGCTGAGGAAATTCTTCTAAAAATATTCATCTGCGTTCAGCTGATGAAAGAAAGTCATACACATCTGGCATGCATGAGCGTGAGTAAATGATGAGAGAATTAAAATTTTTGGTTGAACTAATCCTTTAAACAGTCAAATTTCTTAACGAAAATAATGAACTAAACTCAAAACTGTTTTGGCAACATTATGAAAGCTGAAATAATGCGTTACGTCAGATTGTAAGTAACTATGCATGTATCTCTGAGCCACCAAACACTCTGCGCTCGACATGCAGTGGTGACTTTCCATTTCTTAAGCTGTCAATCATGAACATCACAATTACATATTGAGCGCTCAACCAATCACCACATAGAGAAGCTGGACTTTCAGGAGGGACAAAATACATACAGCAGGTTGAAAGCCCAACACGAATAGCCCTCATAAGCACGGTGTCCGGCGGGATCCAAAATGATATGTTCAGTGCCTTGTGTCCAACAAACCCCAAGCTGGCTCTTGGGGTTCGAACAAGCAACCTATTGGTTTCCAGGCCTGAGCTTCTGCCAGAACACCACACTGACCCAACACACACCCAATAGCCTGAAATCAAGGCATGCAAGCAGTCTCACATGCAGACAGTGACAGTTTGAAGGTTAAACGTGTGGTTTCCATCTGCATCTTAACCGCCCGCTGTAATTAAGCCTTTTTCTGGTTGAATAGCTACTGTCAGTGCACGTCAGAGATAGAGACAGGCCTATAAAAACAAATCAACTGTGATGTGCAGATGAAACAAAAGTGGAAAAAGGAAGAACTTTGCAGGAAATTGATTGAGAGACGTGGCAGCTAATAAAACTGAGGCGTCATCAAGGCATTTTGTCCTCGGTTTTCATTAACCTTGACGCCCGATGTACCAAACAGACCCTTGACGTTTTACGGTATACTATTTAACAAGCATCTTTCCTGTATTTAGAATCCACATATTCAAATAAAGGCTTTAAACAGCACTGTTTAAAGAGAAATATTGGTGTTTACTCTCAGGCTAATGGCCTCTCCAAGGTAGCACATTAAAACTGAAGAGCTATAGGATCATGCCAGAAAATAAATGAATGTATAAGGGACATTATTTGCACTCATCCGTGAGCTAGTAGCTCTCTTCAATGGCAAATCCATCAAAGCATGGAATAATTTGGTATTTAAATAGCATGCGCTGCACAAATGCTCTGTTAAAAGAGCTGTCTGTAGTTTTCATTAATGCGTGATTATATATTTGTGTTGGAAGAGCTTAAAGACAGCATTCTGTCTTGCCTGAAAAATTAAAGCATAATGGACGTGTTATTGCAATTAAAGCATAATGGACGTGTTATTGCATACAATGGATGTTTTAACTGACAATAGGTATGAATCGTATTGCTTCAGAAGACATGGATTAAACTACTTGAGTCATATGGTGCCTTTATGCTGCCTCGATGTCCTTTTTGAGGCTTGAAAGTTTGGACCCCGCTGACTTGCATTGTATGGATATACAGTATTCATACCATATCTCCATCAAAATATATTGTTTGTGTTCCGCAGAGGAAAGAAAGTCATACGACTTTGAAACGGCATAAAGGTAATGTTAAGAGAATTACCATTTTTGGGTGAACTATTCCTTGAAGCTGTTATGTGAGGAGCTACAATTTTACAGGCACTTACAATAGAGTATAACTTGTGGCAAACCTATAGGCCACCCAATCTAAACTTTCACCCTAATCCTCAGCAATCAGAGATACATTATACAGTATGGCTTTGTTTTGCAAGAACAGGATCCTTATCTTGTTTGTGTACAGACCTAGAGAAAACTCTGTGTGGTTTTGTCCTTCTCTAGGTGTCTGAGCTAGAGTTAAGCTGGACTTCAGGGGTTCAGGCTTCAGTCCTAGGGTGAGGAACCCCTCCAGACCCTGGTCATGACCCAGATGGATGTGCTGTCGCTGGGCTACAGAACAGAGGACCTGCAGGGGGGAAGAAAAACAGTAACCATCACTCAAGTCAATTTTTTGCATGTATCAATGAATTCATTGGAAAAAAAGGAATTTATACAGACAATGACCTGAATATGCCTCTTTTGTGATGAACATGTTTTCAATTTCCATATTAAAAAAAAAATATATTATTAATATTTTTTGTGGAGCTCAGGTAAAATAAAATGTCAAGATGGATGAACCATCCTAAGATTATAATAAGGAATATAACTCTAACTAAAAGGCTCAAATTCTTGAAAAGAAGTGTCATTTTTTTATTTTAAAACTTATTTTATAAACTGGGGTACTATACTGTCATATCCCAGTTTAATATGCAGTCAGATAAAAGTAACCCATTCATTGGTAGAGTACACCGAAAAGTGGAACAATTTTGTTTTAAAATATTATTCATGTTTTTGTTTAGTTTTTTCTCCCCAATGCACTCTAAGTCCTCGTGGTGGCGTAGTGACTCAATCCAGGTGGCAGAGGACGAATCTCAGCTGCCTTTGTGTCTGAGACAGTCAATCCGCACATCTTGTCACATGGCTTGTTGAGCATGTTACCACATAGACCTAGTGTGTGTGTGGAGGCTTCACGCTATTCTCTGCGGCATTCACGTACATCTCACCACGCGCCCCACCGAGAGCGAGAACCACATTGTAGCGACCACGAGGAGGTTAACCCAACGTGGCTTCACCCACCCTAGCAACCGGGCCAATTGGTTGCTTAGGAAGCCTGACTCGAAAAAAATATTATTAATGTTTAAAAAAAAAATATACAAATATTTGCTGAGAAAGCCCCTCATATAACAATAACTCAATATATGATTATACATATTTATATCAATATATAATTATACATAGTTATCTTTAAATATTTTAAAATGATATATATATATATATATATATATATATATATATATATATATATATATATATATATATTCAGATAATTAAAATTCATTACATTCTTGTGGCAGAAGAGTTCATCATTGATAAGACAAAAAGCAGCTTTAGAATACAATGTATTGTTTACTACCATATTATTGATCATAAGTCAATCATTGACACACAGTTCACAGCAATCCATTTCACAAGTGAATTTGTCAATCAGTTGGAGATTTATTATGAGGGCTTGTTTAAGGACCGTCAATGTACACCTACGTCAGACGTCTCAGGTGTGTTGCGTCATAAACATAAAATGTTTAGGTCACTGTGTCAAGTTAAATATAGTTTAATACTCAATCTTTAAACATCTTGAGATCCCTTAGATCGCATTTGCGCTCCTTCGAGTGTTTTGAACGCAAGAATGTAACGCATGTTTGTGGATCAAGTAGTGACACTGCCTACTGAAGTGTTTCTTCACTGTATAAACTGTGTGTTGCTCATACAGCTGAAATTTCACTTACTGCCCTCTGGAGTAAACAGGTGGTACTACAAGCATTTCTCAGGAATCTCCCTTATTATGGTCCGTGGGCACTGCACTGAATTAACGCGTTAAATCGACAGCCCTATTATTAACACAATTATTTAATAAGCGTTTATCTGGAGGATAATTTCATGCTTCTCTCTTTCACTCGCGGTGTGCACAGAACAATGTCCTGATGAGCAAAACATGGTATGTTATTAAACCCTGTGCCCCGTCACACTGATGGAAAAAATTCCAACGTTGGCAGGTCTGCAAATGTAAAACGTGGCGTATGCATTTTTTTTAATTTATTTTTTTAAGAAATTACATATTTTTAACCCTGAGAGCAAATGAGAAACAATTATGGTTTGATTATCTCCCGGCTGGTTTGGAAATGGACAATGAGGCAAGGAATGGAAAAAAAAAAAAATCTGCAAGTAGTAATAAATGACACAATTTTCTGAAAGCCAGACAAAAGAGTTGAGATAAGGCTCATCTCTGATAAAACATTTAATTTCAGGTATTTAATATAGTTCATTTTCTTCTCTCTGTAACACCATTAAACTCTGATAGTCCATTTGTGACTGACCGAAAGCTCGGTTTCCACTTGCCCCTCATGAGCTGTGTGCTGAGGGCAGTCTGTGATTTTTTTTCTTGCTATTAGCACACAGCGTGATATCCGCAGTTAAATTAGATACGAGTAATATCTAATTGATCAGGTCTTTAGTGTCCAAGAGTTTCCCACAAGGCTATTCAATTTGAACCCCAGAATTAGCTTTTTTCTTGTTCTCTCACTCAGTTCTATTCGTCTACGGAGTGGACGGGAATTCACTAATTTCTCAAAACATAACAATGGCTGCATTTCCTGCTGGCAACAAACGTGCTAAAATGGCCACCAAAGCAACTATTATGACTCAGAATGGCTCAGTTTAAACAGTGTTGGGGTAATACGAAATGTAATCAGATTACTTTTTGGAAGTATAGCCGAATACACACTGAACGATTTTTATGGTCCTTTATGATCTTGTCAGACTGTATGATACTCATCATACATGTTTCTTATCTGGCGCTCGAGCAGCTGTCACACTGTATGACTGCAACACAAATTTTCTGACACTGGCAGAACTTCATCAGAGGCAAAGATTAATCGCAAAGGCAATTAATCCACCATCAGTGAACAGGCCACACTATGCGTTCCAAGACTGTTGATTTTCCCCAATAACGAGATTTTTAATGGCAAAATCGTGGCCAAAATCATCAAGTACGAACCAGGCTTAACTAAATTATTGCTTTAAACTTTGAATTTACACTTGACTGTGTGAATCTCACAAAACCTGTGAAGAGCATGTCCATATCAATTTTTAATTCAAACTTAAAAGACAAGAATTTTGGATATATATATTTCTTAAAGAAATTTTAAGGAGAAATATTTTTAGAATTACTTTCTTTTTTTTTCCATTTTGAAAATGTTAATGTGCAAATAAGAGCTATAGCTATTGGTAGTGTCTAAGACTATGAGTGAAGAACTACTTACTTTGGATTATCCCTAACACAAAAATAGCACGACTTCAAAAGAATTGGAATATGACGCACAAATTGTAAGGACTACTTTAATGGTACTTTTTGTTTTGGTTATTTTTGAATGTTGACAGCCTCTGGTCACTATATACTTTCCTTTTATGGAAACAAACAGCTCAGAGATTCTTCAAAACATCTTATTTGTGATCCATAGATTATGTGGGTGATTCCCATGAAGCCTGTCAAAAATACTCTGGTCATACTCATATTTAACCCCAAGTCAATAAAAAAAAATTACAGAAAAAAAAAATATATTTTCATAAAGAAAATGAAGCCTTAAATTAGGATCATTAAGATTTTTTAAATTGTGAATTGTGACTTTCAGGATAATTTTTACCCCACAATTCTCATCACGTTTTACTTTTACTATTCCCATTGTTTTCAATGATGGGTCTCATTAATGTAACAATGTATTATTTTTTTTTACAGTATTACATAAAAAAAATATGCTGTTGTACAAACATTAAAAAAAAGTTTTAAGGGAGTGCTAATATGATGTAAATAATGTTACTGTTAAAAAATCTAAATAGCTTAATCTTGATCATATTAAAGCTTCATTTTTTCTTTCCAAAATTAAAAGACAAGTACTTTGTGTGTATGTATATAGATATATATTTCTTGAATACTATTTAAGGCGAAATATTTTTAGAACCATTTTGGAAATGTTAATGTGCAAATAACATTCCAGAGCTATAGGTAGAGTGGAAGACTATGAGTCAAGAACTACTTATTTTGGATTATCCCTAACACAAAAATATTGTATGACTTCAAAATACTTGGAATATGGCGCATCTTAAAGCTTCATTCTCAAAATATAAGATCTAAATTCCTATTAGTTTCTTATGATTTTGGAGTAAAATAGGACCAGGGCATTTTCTTGACAGGTTTCATGAGTATCACCTATATATATATATATACACTGAATACATGCATTGTTTGTACACTTTTACTGCATGCAGACAATGTACTACATATACAGTATATAGTATATTATATAAAGGATTTCTGGGGCCGAATGTACAAAAATATGTTTAAGAAAATGATTAAGAAAGTTTTTAGGATAAGTTATAAGTTCATAAGAAGGTATCTAGCTATAAATGTTGAAGGTGTAACAAAAAAGATCGAACATTCTGTCATTTCTGTCTTTTCAGAAATGCATTTTGAACTTGTTAAAAGTAAGAAAACAAGTTTAGAAAAATCTTTTTCTTAAGAATGTATAGTGACTTCAGTCCATGCACTCCACGGGTTTCTTATCACCTGAGAAGCTTCTGTAAACAGGCCCAGTTCTGTGTGCTCATGTTCTGATTTTGAGCAGCTTGGGAAAGTGAAGTGAAGTTCTGCAGAAGGGGTCATGGTGGGACAGGGAGAGGAAGATGTGCTCTTCTTTTCTTCTGTGATATATCTCAGTTCTTCATCAGAGGAGTCTTCCTCACTGGGCAGCAGGCAGAAAATATCTTCACCTGCCATCTCCTCTTCTGAATCTGAGTGGTGACAAACACAGAGAGAGCAAAAGAGAAGAGAACATGAGGACAGGAGAGAAAACTTTGAGGCAGAGAGGAGACGGAGACTACCAGCAGAGGTTTGGCTGTGAGGATGCAAACATGTGCCTCATCTAACAGCTCACAGCGAGCCGCTTGGACATGTCTAGCAGCACAGCTCTGTTCCCCCATCTCTCCCCTGCTTCCTCTCTGCTGCCTGTTGCATTAATAATGCTTATACTACACGGCTTGAAGTTTCCATCATTCTACTAGGCAGCAAATACTGCAGAAACAACCGCTGTGTGAATGAAGGGTCCACACTTGGGTTTTCTTATATATTCTTACAAGTTTTTGAGAGGCATGCATCTGAGTGCACGTAAATTTCATCAGTACTATTTGATGTAGATGCGCAGGACCCCAAGGGATGAATGATATTGGGTTCTTGTCATTTTCAGGGTGTTTCTCAATTTGTAATGACATCCTAGTCTGTTCAAATCCAATTATAAAACAATTAGTTCTAAAATCTGATTGGATAAACACATAAAAACATATGTTTATATATGATTGAAAACCTTTTTGAAATTACTGAATACGTTGCGTAAACTCATGTTTTCAAGGCGCAAGAAAAGCATTTTACTACCTTACTTTGTTCGACATTTGTAAGTCATTCAGTCTAATTGTCATTCTTGACCAATTTGATTTTCAAAGAGCTATAAAATATGTAATTAACCTCACAATGCAAGTTGCGAAATAACTATCTGAAAAATGTATGTAGCAGAAAAATATCTGCTTCGAATGCTTTTAAATATTTGCTTAAATTGCCAATCAATACATGCAGAAAACTATCTTTTACAGGTTAGTTGAGAATTGAGAACATTTCATGGAAACTTGCTATTAGATCTATCTATCAATACTCACACAACTTAGTCAGATTGTCAAATTTTCAGATGAAACACTAACCTGACATGCTCAGCTGTAGAGAGAGGGTTGTCGTTTTGGGTGACCTCCGTGAGCCCTTTAACCATTTGGAGGATGGTGCTGAATTGTATCCATCGGTATGAGATGATTTAATTCCTTGGGCCATAGGGGACCTTATGGAGTCATGAACAGGCCTGGTAAGTAAACTTCTATCTGAGCTTGATCCAGCCAGTGATGGTTCTCTAGGTGAAGATCTTGATGATGGAGCTGCGGTCCATGGTTGAGGTAATTTCAGTTCCGATTGAGGTTTTAAATTACCATGTCTACTGTTCACTGGGGAGGAGGACAACTGAGACCTTGGGGATGGAGAACATGGAGATTTTGGACTTCGTTTAGTGACGAGAAATGTTGGAGATTGACATTGTGAAGACCTGGGAGATGGTAGACTGCAAGGAGAGAGGACAATAGAGGAATCAAAGTCTTGGAGGACTGGATTCAACTTGGCTGTAGGGGATAAAGGAGATGTTGTTGGCAGAAGGTTCTTTGAGGATTTGTCCTGATGTGCTGCAGAAGACCTTGTCCTTGGTTTTGGAGATTCACAGAGAGGGGTGGACAGCATTATCTTAGAGGAATGTTCCACTTTCTGTTCTCCCCTTGGTGAATTTAATAGAAATGTTTCTGAGCTCGCTGATGTAGCTGGCAGGTGCTGTGAAATCTGAAGCATCGTTTGATGTGGAGAAGTTTCTGGTCTTGGCAAAGGTGATGAAAATTGGTCAGTCTCTTGTGATGGTGGCCAGATCTCAGTGACAGAATTATGTTCACAGCATGATCCTCTGGTCAGCTCAGACAAGGACGGTGTGGAAGTAACATCTCGACATCCAAATTCTCCAGCTCCATTTTCCTTCTCTGTCCTTTTTGGATGAAAAAAAACATGCATATCTAACACACCAACTGTATTAATACTGCTCCTGTTAAAAGCCTTAAAATGAGTCTTGTTGTGTCTGATAAAAAAATTTAATTTCAACATAACACTAGATTGATTTGAGAGAAAAAATGGCACTTCAATTTGAGTAGATTTTAAGATGGCATTCCTACTGTGAACTTTATGTTGCTTCTTGTGTCTTGCCTTGTTCTTGTATTGTCTTACATTTTGATTTCATTTTCCGGCTCAGCTGCGAAGGATCTGTGCGTTGCAACTTCTCCAACCATCTTGAAAAATTACAGTGACAAAAAAAGGATCACAAGACCCAAAACTAGAAACCAACAACATAAAAATTTGGCACAGGAGAAATGAAGGATAATACAGAATTCTAAAACTGTAAGCAAACACAGGATTTAGGAGTCCTTCACTGGACGCAGTCCAGAAGTACATTACAAAGACTGAGGTAATGGGCTTCACAATTACCTCATCTAACTCAACGATGCTTAGATAGGATTCTGCTGGGCTGTCCACTCTCCCAGCATCCTCAGCGGGAGTGATTGTGAAGAGTGAAGTAAAGTACTTGCGAAACTCCATCTGCTCAGCTGCAAATCAGAGACACCGATGAATCAGTCACATTATCTGAGAGGCAGCAAAACAGATTTATGTTCTGAGTGAAAAACTGAAACATATCAGCCCAGTGATCAGCACTGCCTTACTGATGTGAATGGGTCTCTTTACTCATCTACATGTTTGAAGATAAGGCAGTGCAGAAATTCAAAGAATTATGATTAAATAATTTTAAATCAAAACACAGAGTGACAGATCTCCAACAAATAGCACATGGTGCTTCATGAAGTTTCATATAATAATTTAAGTTGAATATATAGTAAGCATATACAGTTGAAGTCAGAAGTTTACATACACTTAGGATGAAGTCATTCAAACAAATATTTTAACCACTCCACAGATTTAATATTAGCTAACTGTAGTTTTGGCAAGTGGTTTAGGACATCTACTTTGTGCATTACACAAGTCATTTTCCAACAATTGTTTACAGACAGATTGATTCGCTTTTAATTGACCATATCACAATTCAGGTGGGTCAGAAGTTTACATACCATAAGTTAACTGTGCCTTTAAGCAGCTTCGAAAATTCTGTCAAGCCTTTAGACAATTAGCTTCTGATAGGAGGTGTACTGAATTGGAGGTGTACCTGTGGATGTATTTTAAGGCTACCTTCAAACTCAGTGCCTCATTGCTTGACATCATGGGAAAATCAAAAGAAATCAGCCAAGACCACAGAAAAAAAAGTGTGGACCTCCACAATTCTTGCTCATCCTTGGGACCAATTTCCAAATGCCTAAAGGTACCACATTCATCCCCCCCAGCTCAGTGAGAGCTGTGTGATTACCCGTCAGGGACGCAGTGATGAATCAGAGCCGCCGGCTGGGAGACAAGAGCTGCTCTCGGTGCTGACTCACATTCAACATGGGAACACACAGCCATCATACAGCTCAGGAAGGAGATGCATTCTGTCTTCTAGAGATGAATGTAGTTTGGTGCGAAAAGTGCAAATAAATCACAGAACAACAACAAAGGACCTTGTGAAGATTCTGGAGGAAACAGGTAGACAAGTATCTATATCCACTGTAAAACAAGTCCTATATTGACATAACCTGCTCCTAAACTGCCATAAAAAGCTTGACTACAGTTTGCAAGTGCACATGGGACAAAGATCTTACTCTTTGGAGAAATATCCTCTGGTCTGATGAAAAAATAGCCATAATGACCATTGTTATGTTTGGAGGAAAAAGGGTGAGGCTTGCAAGCTGAAGAACACAATTCCAACCGTGAAGCATGGGGGTGACAGCATCATGTTGCGGAGGGACTGGTATACTTCACAAAATAGATGGCATCATGAGGAAGGAACATTATGTGGATATACTGAAGCAGCATCTCAAGACATCAGCCAGGAAGTTAAAACTCAGTTGCAAATTGGTCTTCCAAATGGACAATGACCCCAAGCATACCTCCAAAGTTGTGGGAAAATGGCTTAAGGACAACAAAGTCAAGGTACTGGAGTGGCCGTCACAAAGCCCTGACCTCAATCCGATAGAAGATTTGTGGGCAGAACTGAAAAAGCATGTGCGAGCAAGGAGGCCTACAAACCTGACTCAGTTACACCAGTTCTGTTGGGAGGAATGAGCCAATTTTCCAGCAACTTATGGTGAGAAGCTTGTGGAAAGCTCCCCAAAATGTTTAACCCAAGTTAAACAATTTAAAGGCAATGCTACCAAATACTAACAACGTACATGTAAACTTCTCACCCACTGGGAATATGATGAAAGAAATAAAAGCTGAAATAAATAATTCTACTATGTGGCAGCGGGGGCGTGGTCAAGCGTCCGTCCGGGGGAGAAAGCGGTAAGGCCGCTTGCACCTGAGCCAAATTATGTCTAACACCTGTCTCTAATTTCAGTGAGCATGGGGAGAGCGGCATAAGAGCAGCCACAGAACCACCAGACGAGGGAGAGAACGAGACGTGCCAGTCTAGTGTTGGCGATCACTTAAAGCAATTCGAAAGTCTGTTTTTGTTACCTGAAGAACTTGAGTTCTGTTGCATGTTAATTCTGCTGTGGCATTAAAAGGAAAACTTGTGAAGTGCATCTTTGTGGCCTCCTTATTGCAAAACCTGTTACATACTATTATTCTGACATTTTACATTCATAAAATAAAGTAGTGATCCTAACTGACCTAAGACAGGGAATGTTTTCTATGATTAAATGTCAGGAATTGTGAAAAACTGAGTTTAAATGTATTTGGCTGTGTATGTAAACTTCAGACTTCAACTGTGCATCTTACCTGCAAAATATACCATAAGGAAATTAGAAATGTAGAAAATACAGTGACCCCAAAAATTATTTGGATACTTAAGTCACTTAAAAATGAATGAATGTCATTGCATTAAATAACAAAATATTAAAACAAGTGGCACCTTCAACCAAACGACAATAGACCTTTCTCAAAACTTAATTCACTTGTCAAAATCATCTTCTTGATTACTTGTATTTTTAAGTATGGCTTAAGTGTCCAAATACATTTTGGAGTTATTTTAACTTTGACATTTTTGAATTTTCACCCTGTGAAATTAGATTTTTTTAAAGAAAAATCACAATCAAACCCTTGACTTTCTTAATAAATATACCTGGTCTTTTTGTGCACGATTCATTAGTGCATGATATACTAAGACAAAATATGATGCCTCCATAATCTTTCATTAAAATGCACAAAACCGCGTATGTGTGGCAAAAATAATATAAGTTATAATTATATAATATAATAATACCAAGGTCAAATGGTCAAAGGTTTTCATGATCCAATAAAATTCAATAGATTAAATAAATGGTAACACTTTACAGTACAATTAGGTTGTATCATGAACTAACAATGAACAATATTTGTAAGAATTTTTTTTAAATCTTGGTTAATGTTAATTTATAAAAATACAATTGCGCATTGTAGTTCATAATGCATTAACTGATGTAACATATACTAACATGTGATTTAACTGGTCCCACTTTATATTAGGCATCCTTAGCTACTATGTACTTAAGCATATGATAGATTGTACTTAATATGAACAAAGGAGTTGTTGCATTGTAATTACAATGTTAACCTTACCCCTAACCCTATACTCATTAACATACCCATACCTTAACATCAGTAGCAGCAGATTTGAATCTTGTCAGAATTTTGCAGAACAAAATGTAGTTACACAGTAAATACATAATATTGTATGTATTTAATGTAAGTACACAGTAGTAAAAGACACCTAATATAAAGAGTGACCATTTCATTTATATATGAAACTTTTAATGTACAAAATGTATTCAAGATTAATAAATGCTATAAAAAAAATATTAATTGTAGTTCATAATGCATTTGCTACCTAATGTGAAGTAAAAACTTTTAATAAAAAAAAATGTATGTTCATGATGAAATCAACATTAACCCAACATTAGCCTAATAGTATTGCTAACGTTTAGTTTTAAACTAATGTAATTAACTTATGTTAACGAATAAAACCTTGTTGTTAAGTGATACAACATAAACTCTTGTACATTATTTCCCGATGATTATTCCGTTTCACTCTAAAATGTCACATTACAGAAGTGAATTGCTTCACGAATGCCGTTTATATCTTTAAACAGAAGATGGGCCAAGACAAAATGTCAACTTTGAGAAAAACACAGAACGACTAGCTAGTAGAACCCAAATCAGATGAACACTTAAAAAGACGACTTTCAATTTGTCAATTTCAAAGTAGACAGAGTCAGAGTTCAGGTGCTGATAGTCTGGGTAACACAAGTTCAGGTGGGGACAGATGAAGAGAGACAGGCTGTTTCGGAAAGTCTAAAGGTGGTCAGTACTTTGAAAGCTGTGCTCAACAGCTCTTCTCTCAATCAGCTGTCAGGGGGGCTCCGTAAGGCGATCATCCCCCCAGCTCAGTGAGAGCTGTGTGATTACCCGTCAGGGACGCAGTGATGAATCAGAGCCGCCGGCTGGGAGACAAGAGCTGCTCTCGGTGCTGACTCACATAACTAATTTCTACAACGTTTTGAGGTGAGTGCACATGTGTGAGTCTTTGTGAGTCACACCAGCTGGCATGTACAGTCAATGGAATTCAAGTCTTTTTCAATCCATGTTGAAAATGTGGGATACAAAATCTTCAAAATTCAAACCTGGAATTAGACAGCTTTAGGGATTTGAAAAATCCATATTTACTCTATTGATTTTGTTTTTTAAAATATTTAGATACATCCACCTATGTGCTTTTAATGAACTGAGATACTGTGTATGGGTGTTTCTTCAACTTTGGGGACTCTTACACTACCGGTCAAAACTTTTGAAACACTTAACTGAAATGTTTCTCACGATCTTAAAAATCTTTTTGATCTGAAGGCGTATGCTTAAATGTTTGAAATTAGTTTTGTAGACAAAAATACAATTGTGCCACCATATTAAATTATTTAATAATTTTATCAGTTAGTTTTTGAAATTGGACTTGGACCAAATAATAAAGTGCCCAATATAGATGGGAACACCTTCAATACAGTTTAAAAAGCATTTCAGGGTGATTCCTCGAGAAGTTGGTTGAGAAAATGTCTGCAAATCCTAGGCAAAGTGGGACTACTTTAAAGATGCTAAAATATAACATAGTTTTGATTTATTTTGGATTTTGTTTAGTCACAACATAATTCCCATAGTTCCATTTATGTTATTCCAAAGTTTTGATGACTTTACTATTATTCTAAAATGTGAAAAAAATTACAATAACAAATGAATGTTTCAAAACATCTGACCAGTAGTGTGTCATGTGGGTTGATTTTGTATTGATCTTTAATTTTAGCCTTGTCCCAGACCCAGAATTTGACTATTAAACTATGAAAATACATCATAAAAAAACTAAGTTTTCAACAATGATAATCTAAACAAAGAGAGAAATAAACATACATTAATTTAATGTTTATTGTGTGAAAATAATTTTTATTCTTTTTTAATATTATTTTTAAGTTGTGGCATTCATTTTCCACCACACCAAACAATGTTGCCCCAATAAAGTTTAAAAGTCAAGCAAGGCAACAATGATGTCATTAAGAGATGAAATACGAAACAAGTGATGTTTAAAGAGGACAATGGAAATTAAAGGTGAATATCAACCTTTTTGGTTGTCTTTTACAATTACAAAACAAAAGTATGAAAATATGATCAAATGTATAATATTTAGGATACGTAAAATGTTAGCAATGAAATCAGGGCTCACTTGTCAGTTTTTGGCTCAGTTCATCCATCTCTGCGGGTGGAGATGTGGATGGGTCTGGTCGGCGGTAGACAAAAGACTGAGACAGAAATTCTTCAATTTGGCCTCTGATGGAAATAAGAAAAAAAAAGAGGTTGTTTCCTGTAAATCACACACAGAAACAGCTTTCCTGCTCAGATGACAAATGTACAATTTGTCTCCATTTTGATATGTAATACCAAATCTTTACGAATCAGTCAATTCCAAATGAGTAATACCAAGTCCCTACATTGCTTCCCTGTTTCTTCCACATTTATCTATTTTTTCAAATACCCTGTTTAACCTACATAGGCAGCAACTCAACACACACCAAAACAAATAGCGCTCCTCAGGCAAAATGCAAGAAATATGTCCCATTATAGAAGCTCAATGAGTTGCGAATACAATTTCATGTTGTCTTTAAGGCCAGTGCTTACAAACTGTATTCATTTGTCCAGTGGCAATTTCTCAGGGTCAGTAAAGCCTTCTCTGCTGGCCTAACATGCCAAATAAATAAATATTTTTCATCCTTTCATTCTCAATCACATTTTTGCCTATGTATTTTTAATTGATTTCCACTCTTAAGTGTGACAACTGTTTCACAAATTGCATGCCCAAATCCGAAGCAGGTGGGTGTGATCTTTAGGATATGTCCCGGTCGAGGCCTTCTAGCTGGCCTTGAGTGACACAATCATGCTTTAAGTGATGTAGGTAATTCAAAGCGAGTTGGCTGTCTTATTCATTGTGAAACTGTGTTTTCTTAATGGCATGAATCACACTGAAAGCCTAGACTTATAATGCACAGCCCACCACTGCATTTGTCAATATATGAAGAGAAAGCAACATAATTTCAAGTCAATACAAAACAAAAGAGGGTGAATAGACTGTATGGCCCAGACCACTTCCTGTGTGAAAGGAAATCCCAGCTCAGCCAGATTCCCCTGACCCACAGGTTTAGTCCTCTAAACCGTTTCCCTCTCTTTACCGATGAATTACCATGCAAGCGCATTAGCAGAAAAGCCGTCTGTCCTCTGCACTCTCTACCCAAAACAAACCCTTTTTCATAATACTCGTTTCCCTCCCTGAAGCCAACACTTGCTGCCTCAGCAGGCAAACCCTTTTCATCATTGTGTGTTTGTGTTTGTGAGCATATGAAAGGATTAGACACCCCATAACACACTCCATTCCTCCCGAGTATGAGCTGAAGCCCTGGGCCTCACGTCTACCCTCCTCCCACAAACACACACACGCGCGCACTCTCTAAAATCCAGCTTCCTGTTCTGTGATTTTCCACACACCCATTTCAAAAGAAGGCAATTTGTCGGAATCACAATTAGACCCTTTTTGAATAGCCGACCTAAATACCATCGCTGTCATGGATACCATAACATTCATAAAGCCTGAGATGCTGTTCAAAGCACTTTACAGTTTTTTCACTGCTTTTGTCAAGGCTTTTTCATTTCCTAGGCGAGCAGTGCAATTTTACCGAGCTGAACAACTGTGTCAGTGTCTCGGTTCCGAAACAAAATGAGCTACCTTGATGTCTGCTACCTACATAGGCAGTTTGCCTTCTTAGGCAGCATCCTAAGTGAAAGTAAACCTCATAAGTGACTGATTTGGAATGCTTTACATAGGCAGCAACTCCACACACCAATGTAAACAGCACTACAAAAGCAAAAGGCAAGGGAGACATGACTCACAATTGATTTCAATAGAGTTTAGCATTAGCATGTTGCTAAGATAAAAATGCGCTGCCCTAATTATCATAACAAATACATAACGTACCAATATTGGGTAAAATATTCTATTTTCAATTAGATTGTGCTATATTTAGTAATACTTTTCTGTACTAAATGAGTTACATTTATTAATCAACTTGCTTGTGGTTTAGTCCTCTAGGCCAAAATATCTAAAAAAGGAAGAAGCAGCCTTTATTTTGGTCTATACATCAGGAGTGCACCTATGATGCTTTATAGATCCAGAATGTCTTTAAAGGGAACTAAGATTTTTAGAAGAATAACTCAGCTCTGTAGACCAAAATATAACTCGTTCTTCCATGTACATCCTACCATTACAGTCTCAAGGCACAAAGTTCTGGCCACCATTCACTTGCATTGCATGGACCTACAGAGCTGAGATATTTTTCTAAAAAGCTTAATTTGTGTTCTGCAGGAGAAATAAAGTCATATAATACCCTATCTTAGATGGCATGAGGGTGAGTAAATTAGAGATTTGTCATTTTTGGGTGAATTAACCCTTTAAGGAACATTTTTCATAGTTAAAAACAATGACTTGGAACTGATTAGCTAAATAAGTTTCCAGCTAATCTGCTGAGGCACAATTTAAAGGTGAGGCTTTTGTAATTAGCAACCATAAGTCATTAATTGCTCTTTGATGGACTTTAATTGTGGCCTGGGAAGGTAAACAACGCTCGTAAAATGTTCTAATTCAATGTGTCCTTGATTATAAAGTGTGAAGTGTCAAGTGTTAACCTGCGGTGTTTTTTCAAAAGGAGTTTCTCCATGTAGCTTAGCATGTCCTCTTTGAACTCCACATGGATGTGATGCTGGGATCTTCTCTCTGTCTGAGTACCCATTACAGATGCTAAAAAAAAAGATAGAAAAACGTAATCTTGTAGATGTTTATATATATATATATATATATATATATATATATATATATAATAAAAAAGCAGGAATGATTATAACTTCTTGCTGAACTTTACCAGACATTTAAATTTTTGTCCTTCACAGTATAATTTTGTTTACAAAAGCAACTTGGGGCATTAATAATGTCCAGTCAAAGATGTGCATCTATTGGCAATTTTACAATTGCTTTGAATGGCTATTTCAGTCATATTTTCGAGTCTGAGATATCCATTTTATAATAATGAACATTGTGCTATGGTGAGCAAGAGACAGACACAGTGGGTGAGCCATCAAGCCTCGGAGAGGCATTTATTAAACATAATAATAAACATAAAATGTCAAAAAATAAGGAAAATAGTGTCGAAGGGGGATGTCCAAAATAAAGGGGAATCTGGCAACCTCACGGTGAAAGGGGCGTGTGTATGAAGGGGTGGTGTCCACAGGAATGGTCCAGGACGTGGGCGGGGTCCGACAGCCACTTGCGCTCCCCTCCGTGGCTTCTGTGGGGGCCTGTCTTCCCAAGGGCCTCGGCGAGTGTAAGGTGAAGGCGGCCCAGCATCTGTGCCTATCGTCCACGATGCAAGTGGTGCTTTCCGGCAACTCATCTAATCCGCTGCGAAGTTTCCAAGGGAGCATGTCCAGCACGCATCTAACTCGGCCGCTACCCTCCCCGATCTGGTCCAGGAACCTGCGAGGACGCCAGTGTGCACACATGGAGAATAGAAGTTGGCTTCCTGAGAAGAGGCGAGCTCTACGTATATATGGCAGCAGTGAAGAGGCTTAACACATCTCAGGTGTGCCTCGTTCCCTGCTGTCTAAGCGAGGCTTATTAATTATGTGCCTGCCCACTCCCGTCATGAGCCTGGCTGAAGGAAGGCCCTAAGAGGTGGGGCGAAAATGACAAGAAGGAGGGACGGGTCGTTCTGTCACAACATACTGTATATAATTGATTTGCATATGTGATTAGACTGACAGAAAGACAGAGAGAGAGGGGCCAATGAAATCCGAACATTACACATCACACTAGTTGTTGTGTATTTACTCTAACCGCAATACTCTTACTCGCAGTACTGGGGTGGCTGTGGCTCCGGTGGTAGAGTGGGTAGAGCGGGTTGTCCACTAATTGCAGGGTTGGTGGTTCGATTCCTGGCCCACATGACTCCACATGCAAGACACTGAACCCTAAGTTGCTCCCAATGGCAGGCTAGCACCTTGCATGGCAGTTCTGCTGTCACTGGTGTGTGAATGGCTGAATGAGACGCAGCGTAAAACGCTTTGAATACCGCTAAGGTTAAAAAGGCGTTAAATAAGTGCAGACAATTTACCATTTTTAATACTCTTCAGAATCAAGCAGATTTAAACAAACTACTACAGAATTCAAATTTAACACAGAAGCTTAAGACTAAATGAAAAAAGTAAAGCTGTTTAGTTCAGAATTCAAGCACTCCTATTGACATAATTCGGTCTTTGTTGCGAGTGTTCTTTCTGTGTATTGTGAGAGTATAATAGACTAGAGTATAATAAACAGCACATTTGAAACTCCCTTAACACAGCAGTCATTATCACAGTACATGCACAAGCCATGTAGCACCACAGTTGATAAAACTCCTGCAAGCCATGTCCAATTACAGACAGAAAGAGAGAGACAAAGACCCTGTCTCAGATGTTTCAGAAGAAAGAAATGTTTCATACAGGTTTGAAATAACACGAGGTTGAGTAAATGATGACAGAAATTTTATGAATGAATTAATGAGTGAACGTTCGATTTATATAGCTTTTTCTGACACTACTCTCAAAGCGCTTTACACAGTGAACAGGGGACTCTTCTAAGGTGACCTTTACATTTAATTAAAGTAAAAAAAGGTCTAGTCTTCAATTTTCTACCCCAGTAATGTTCTGAACAATCGTAACTTACACTATTTGCATAATACCTACTATATCATTTAGCGTACTATGTGTAGGCAACAAAGCAAAAGACTTCTTCCATGAGACTGGAGAGCGAGTTAAGTGTAAATTTCACGTCAGCTCATTTACCAACAAAGCCTTACTTTGAATCCATACAATATGTGCTTTATTAATTTCCCTAATAGATTGAATTCCTGTTTCTGCGAATAAATTCTCAAACTCATAGTGTCATATGTTGTCAAATCACACTGCATTTCTGCAAACTGCGAACAGCACCTGGAAACACACACGCAGTCACTGAGCACGTTTTTCATGCATGTATGTAGTTACCTGGCAACCAATCATCGAGTCTGTCACACTCGCAGTGTGTGTTTTGTCAGTCAAGGCTACATGTGAGTATACATTTATTGCAAGCCTGTGTGTGTGAAAATATGAGCGAAAGCTATAATGAAACTGACAGTCTGTAACTCAATAACCTTACTTAAACACATCCACACACACACTCTGCAAATGTGTGTGTTATGGGTTTGGAACAACATGACGGGGAGTAAACAATGACCCAATTTTTATTTGTAAGTTTGTAGGATTACTTTTAGTTACTTCCTATCACTGGTTACCTGGTCGAGCTGTTATTGGTCTTCTGTCTCTCCACTCTTGCAGCGCCTCTTGAAATGACCTAGCTGACTCTTCTTCATCATAAAATCCTCTCAGCAGAGAGCTCTCCTCTTTCTCGGCACCCTCCTCATCCTCCACAACACCGTCATTCACAAACATCACCTGAGGCGATGACACAGAGAACAGAATGAGAGTGACAGAAAGAGTGAGAGAAAGAGACTAAATTAAGTGTGGCACATGGCCAAGTTTCAAGATTCCAGTTGAGTGAAGGTTCATGCAATCTTAGTTTTCTATACTTCCTTCCTCCCAGCAAAACTCAAAACAAAACCGTATCTACCCAGAGACAGTATAAGGAAGGGACCGGACACTTGTTGAATAATGAATGGAGAGAGAAATCGCTCAACATGGAGCTTGTAGGCATCCGATAGGAAAAGTAATTTACTCTCCCTCATGTGAACACAAAATAAATGATACTGTAAAATATCCAAGCCAATCTTTTCCCTTATGGGGACTAAGGCTGCTATACTCCATAACTGACGAAAATATCACCATAAAAGCATTTTACACTGCAAAAAATAACAATAAACAATACAATAATAATAAAGTTCTTAAATTACTTTTCTTGTTTTTTAGTAAAAATATCACCTTTAAAATCATTTTACTTGTGCTTTAGGGAAAAATGTTTTGGGGGAAAATCCCAAATAAATCAAAACTATGTTATATTTTAGCATCTTCAAAGCAGTCACCCTTTGCCTAAAAAATGTACTCTTGACATTTTCTCAACCAACTTCTTGAGGTATCACACTGGGATGCTTTTTAAACAGTATTGAAGGAGTTCCCATCTATATTGGGCACTTATTGGCTGCTTTTTTTATTATTCGGTCCAAGTCATCAATTTTAAAAACTTGTTTTATTATAAAATTTTAGTTTTGTAATGAAATAAATTAATATGTTGCCACAATTATATTTTTGTCTACAAAACGAATTTCAAACATTTAAGCATACGCCTTCAGATCAAATGATTTTGAAGATCATGTGGAACATTTCAGTGGTGTTTCAAAAGTTTTGACCGGTAATGTGTGTGTGTGTGTGTGTGTGTGTGTGTGTGTGTGTGTGATATATATATATATATATATATATATATAGTATATGTATAGTGTATAAATATGTTTTTGCATTGTATGAATCTTGTGCTATATTATGAAGTCTTCTGAAGCCGTATGATTGTTTTGTGTGAGGAACATTCTGCAATTTAAGCCATTATTTCCTGGAAATCTCTCTCAAATCTCATTCAATACAAATATAGTGCGTCAACAGTGCAGGTTTTATGTCAATGACAAGACACACGAGCACAAGCACATAAACAAATGAGATTTGAAAACTATGACAAAGAGGAAAATTATCAACTTTCTGTCTGTTCCTCACACAAAACTATCATATGGCTTCAGAAGACTTGAAAAATAGTGCACAAGTCATATGGACTACTTTTATGGTACTTTATAATACTTTATGCTACTTTATAATTATACTTAATAAAGAAAATGCCTTACACCCTGTTTACACCGGCATGTCCGTTGACGCGAGACAACACAACAGCTTGAGGCTGCCTACACTGGACACTTTGACACAAATGTTCTAAACTTTTTGAATTTGTTTAGTTGCGTCAGTGTGTGCAGCACAAAATGGAACGCCACACCCGTTTATTGTCAGCACAAAAGACTCTTGCGGTGTAGAGAGCATCACTGATTATAATTGCTTTTGACGTATTGTGATGCTCGCATCAGGTGTACACAGGGTGTTAGCTGAAACAACCTGCAAATTACACATTTTTATCTGAGCCTGAGCTAAAGAAGCAATAGTAACACTTTATTATAGGGATCGGAAATTAGACAGTAAATGATGACTAATAACTGCTCTTGTAAATGACTAATTATGGACTTGCATTTGTTAGGTCTTTTTTGGCTGAATTCTTATTCTTGCCTCACAGCCCCTTTAATTTATTGTTTTCCTATCAATAAAATTATTAGGTAAAAACATAAGATAGCAACAGCTACTATTGTGCATATTACATCCTTTGTAGGTTCTAAGTAAACTGTGAGAATGCCCAGCTTATAGGTGTAAAATAAATATGAAAAACATCTTTTAGCAAAGGCATTCAAAAGAGCTAAAAAAGCAAACTCAGCTTCAACTCAGTACAAAAGCAGAGACGGTAGTTATTCTAGATAATTATTCTTTATATATGGATCAGTAATAGGAACAAATTATTCATTCGAACAGGTTGCATTTTAAATAATCTGTTACTATATTGCTTAATCATTTATAAAAATGAAACATCTAGAATAGCAAGCTCATTTGAATGCCTATGTTGGAATAACACATTCTACATTTATTTGACACCTTTAAGCTGCACATTCAGACAGTGTAGTGAGCGCCTATAATGGATGTAATTTGGAAAATACTAGCTATTAATGACTTTTGTTTTTAGATAATATATTCATTTTTAGGGAAAAACTGATATAAATGGATCTGCCAATAAGTGCCTTATAATGCCAAACAAGTAGTCACTTACAAAAGTGCAAATAGCGCAGCAAATAAGTGCAATTATTAGTCATTATTTACTCTCTAACTTTGGATGCTTAATGTATTACGGAAGCAAACATTTTTTTTTCCATTTTCATGTAGATAATAGCTAGTTTATTTGCATGTCTGCAAATAGCAACGAAGCAACTTGGCCACCAAATGGACTGGCATCTTTAAAAATGACTTTGATCTACCACTCTACATGACAGTGACTCACCTGTGTGTGGTCTGTTAGGTTATCAGACATGGGCAATATGTTCTTGGCCACTGGTCTCTGCTCCATGGCTTCTCTTTCATCAGTGGATTTGTGGGCAGCACCTTGAGTAGGATGGCTCTCCTCGCCTGTTACCTGCTGCTGGAGGCTATCCAACACATCCCGAGTGCTGACAGGGGTCTGGAGCTCTGCCTGGTTACAGCACAAAAACCATAGATTTCAATCACACCGTTCAATTGAAGCTGCACACATTTACTGTATCCTGTTAATGATATGGCTAATTGAATAATGCCATAGAAGGAATGCACACACTATGGGTCAAGCATTTATACTAAACTTTAAAGTAATGCTATGGGTTAAAAACCTGTTAAGCTCTATGGAGAGCATTTCTTACCACAGAAAATAATTGTATTTGTCAGTTTGTAAAAACTAGCAAAATTCATGCTTACAGTAATACAGTAACAATGGAAGTCTATGGGGCAAGGCAATGCATTGGAATAAACATTACACATTATTTATGAACACTGTTTTGAAAGTATAGCTAGATGACTTAAACATTATATACTGTATGTTAACATGAGACTAGAGTGATAAAACTGCTCGCAAACCTTGTCTGTGCAAAGTTATATACAAGCTTTTTGTACAGATTAATTATTATAAGCACTTTTGCTGCACATTTCTGCTTATAAACCCTCCGTAATGCCCCATAAACTTCTATTGTAACTGCATACCTGTATTTAGTTCATTTCTGTTCAATTGAAAGGTACTAGAGGTGCAATGTACAAGATCTGGGTTTGTACAGAAGCTAAAATGTTAGCATTAAGCTAACCCTACTATAAATAAATTAAATACAAAATTTGCTGAGGGACGAGGCTTGATTATTTTCTGTGGTAATCGACAACATATCACTGATACTCTCCATAGAGCTTGACATGTTTTGAATAAGAGAGATTAATTCAAATATCAGCCAGAAAACACTCAATCGCATTCACACCAGGTAATTGCTCTTTTTATTACTGATTGCTACAAACATCATCAAAGTGAAAATGAATAATGGCCCTGAAGAAAAGCTTGATTATATCACGTAATTCACCTAATAACCGGTAGCTAGTCAACTAATTCCTCTTTATGACATCATGTCCTTAAGATAACATTGTTGTTTGCCATTACGGTGGAAACGACCGCTGAAAAATGTCGAGACGCTCTTGATATCTGCTCTCTCTTACCACTCCAGATAAGACCTGGACTATCTTTGTGAATACATTTTTATTACATGTTCCAACTAGATCCAACATTAATGCAATGAATTAGTTTATTGATGCTTATTGACAGTTAATGTTTGCAGATAGGAATCAACAGGAAACTGTTAAAGGGGAAAGTAGTTGTGGGCATTTTTAAAACAGAAACCAAAGCAAGTGAATCAAATGCAGGAAGGACAAAAAAGATGAAGACAAAGTAAGATTCCAAAGAACAAACTCGAGGACAATAACATAAATATTTGTTCCCTTTATCCCCCCATGGAGGCACATTAAACAGGATTAGGAAGTGCAGATCTGCATCAGAACTGAGTGTTTTTCTAATGCGATTCTTGTTTCCCTGCCAAGGCGGCATCTTCCCTTTAAGCAGAGCGCAAAGTTGTCTATTTTTATTTTGTTTTTTTCTTCCTCTTCATCTTTCACTGATCTAAGCCTTTGTTAGCAACCTCCATAGGCAGTATGTTAAGGCATTAAATGAATATTCCGGGTTTAATACAAGTTAAGCTGTATAATGTTGAGTACCACAAAAATGTATTTAGACTCGCCTCTACTTTTAATTAAAAAATCGGGGTTACAGTGAGGCACTTACAATGGAAGTGAATGGGGCAAATGTTTGGAGGGTTTAATAGCGGAAATGTGAAGCTTGTATTCTTATAAAAGCACTTACATTAATTCTTCAGTTAAAACACATGTAATATTTGAGCTGTATAGTTGTTTAAATAATAATTTTTGGATATCAAGGTTTGTTGACATTACATCGTCTTGGCAACAAAGTTGTAAAATGGATCATGACTTTACAAAGACAAGGTTAGAAAGTATTTTCACACTAAAATCATGTTAACACACATATTTTCTACATCTTGTGGCTTTACTTATGAAACAGTGAGTGTTTTAACGTTTAGGGATTAGCCCCATTGACTTCCATTGTAAGTGCCTCACTGGAACCCAGATTTATACTTGAAAAGCTTGAAAAGGTGCTTTAGCAATACCTTTAACTTGTATTGAACCAGGAATATTCCTTTAAGGCATGCTCCCGACACAAAGCTGTTACAAAAGTAGGTGTCATAATAACGCACTTCCCAAAGATAGCCCATTTTGTCCAAATTTAAAAGCAACAGCATCACAGATCTAAGTGTAAAAAATAAACCCAAGATGGCAGACGAAGCAAGAGAAATGTTGATTTTAAATATGATTATAATGTAATCAATACTGATAATGTATCTAAAACATCGTTTCATATACTTAAAAATGAACTATTTTACCAAATATTTTTGTGTGCTATATATACTTTATATATACTTATGCTTATTAAAGTATTGCGTCTTCAGCAATATGTTAACTAGTGTTAACTAGCACTGGGAAGTCTAACACATCTTAGTGAGCCGGTACATTTGAATGGTTCAATGAAGTGGTTAAAAAAACAACCACAAATGAGTCATCACTAAGAGGTTTTCTTGAAACTCCCCACGTGAATTTTTACATGTAATTGTGGTAGTACTCTTTAATAGGTTATACATCACCCTGAAGGTTTTCTTCTTTTCTTTTTCAATAATGACTGGCTGACATTTAATAAGAAATTAAATGGACATAAAATATTGATTTGAGTTGAAATGACATTATATTGTGCAAGAAAGAGAGAGCGGAGTCTCCAGAAACGGCTGCACTGAACCTCTGCTTCAAGCCACTAGGTTTTAGAACAGGGCTAACAGAGGCTTGTTTTTTTATTTCTCCTCCATCTGGGCTTGTTTGCTTGTGTTTTTGTAACTACTTTAACGTCTGCCAGAATGCAGCAATACTGAGCATCACACAGGGCTGAGAAGGAAGCTTTCTGTTGCACATGTATTGCATACAGTGCATAGTGCCTCGTAGCTGGATAAAAACATGAGGACGGATTACTTAAGCTTGCATAGGTCTCCCACAAGGTCATCGTCTCCAAGGATAAAGCAACCTCCACACCTTGCCAGCATACATGTAGTGTGCATTAACTGGAGAGGCCTTACACACTCCGGTCCACATTATCACATACACACACACTTATATACAAACACATTTATACACATAAGTGGAGTGATGCTGACCATATAGGGTCATGGTGAGGTGTATGTATTCTGTATGCCCTTGGGTTGGAGCAGAGCTTGCAATGATGGTCATAGCTGATTTCTCCCAGTGGTTTCAACACTGTCTGACTGACCCTGAGGTTGAAGTTACCACGGACCTGTACAGCTAAGCACCAGAGAACTATGCACTAATGTTGACTGGACTGTTATATTTTACTGTATCTCTAGAATAAAATGTACCAATTGCAGCTATAGGATTCATACGATTTTCAACCTGGTTGAAACAGAAACACATTCCTGTTCGTACATTTTTGCAAAATTCGTTTTATGTGGCTCGTTGTACGTATCGCGGCAGTTTCCTGGTGAAATGTACACTGCAGGCGCTAAAACAAGTTTTATTCTCTTTCGCACAAATTACAAGCAAAACAGCCAATTATCAGTTCATAAAAACGCACTCTTCGCTCTTTTCCTCGTACAATGCTATCTTATGAAATCCAAATAATTTTTTACTATAGCGCATGACTTGTAGCCAACATAACCAACTACATTTACAAGCTTGTTCAAGTGTGAATAAATCACACGGTAGCTCAACTGATAGTACATTGCACCTGCGATGCAAAGGATCTGGGTACTGAAGAGAGTGTGTGCGAGAGTCAACACTTGAGCCAAAAGTGTCATAGAAGCATCACAAAATGACATGGATGCGTTTTTCACCTCACATTTGCTTTTATGGCACTATCGGCTAGGTTTAGGGTTCAGGTTTAGGGCAGGGAGGTTGGTTAAGTTGATTTAAAACTTTATAGAGCGTTAACCTTAAAAAACCTGATCTGTTTGGGAGCAAATGCAACCATTTTTTAGCGCCACACAGTGGACATTTCCTCTCTGAACTGCTGCATGTGAAGTAGTCACCTAATATAATTTTGCAAAAAAGTCACCACAGTCACATATTTACAGTACAATGAGCTCAGGTAGGCTATTTCAGTTGTACGTAGTTGCACAGAAGTCACAAAATTAGCATTAACCTTTAATTCTTCTACTTATCATGGGCCTGTAGTTTAAAATGACACAAAAAAATGTAAATCCCTTAAGTGTAAAAGTGACTGAATGAGCATACAGCTGTGTAGAAGGAGAAAAAATGCTTATTTGTGGTACTTGCTAAGGCAAGTGCCGTCATTGGTGTATGAGTGTGAGTGTGAATGGGTGAATGGGACACAGTAAGCTTTGGGAACTACTAAGGTTAAAAAGGCGCTAAATAATTGCAGACCATATTACATATTACCACTACTCATACTTAGGGAAAGGAATTTGAACTAATTAGTTATACCACAAATCATGCAGATGAAAAATCCAATAGGCTTACATTGTAGGAGGAACTCGAGTTATACTGATGTTAAAATACATTAAGTTAAAAGGCGACTATTCGTGGCATGCCATTTGCAGCACAATTTCACTGAAAAGTGGTCATCCAGTAGCATGAGTTTGAAACAGGAATGTCTGTTTATTTGAACAATGACAGGTGGTGGATTATGTTTGCAAATCCTTTTGTTAAAGCTAGTGGAACAGAAATAACACACTTCACCTTTAAAGGAATAGTTCACCCAAAAATGAAAATTCTCTTGTCATTTACTTACACTTATGCCATCCCAGATGCATGTGACTTTCTTCCTTCTGATGAACAAAAATTAAAATTTTTGAAAAAGTTCTCAATTCTTTTGGTCCATACAATGCAAGTGAACAGGTGCCAAAATGTCAGCATAAAAGTAATCCTTAAGACTCCAGTGGTTAAATCAATGTCTCCAGAAGTATTTGATTGGTGTGGGTGAGAAACAGATCACTTTCACATTCTTCTTCTTGAGTTTTCGGTAATTTATATTCTTCATGCATAGCGCCCCCTACTGGGAAGCGAGAAGAATTTCAAGCAAAAAAACATATTGATCTGTTTCTCATCCACACCTATCATATCACTTCAGAAAATATAGATTAAAACACTGGAGTCCTATGAATTACTTTTATGATGCCTTTATGTGCTTTTTGGTGCATTCAAATTTTGGCACCCATTGCACTGTAACACACTGCATTGTATGTACCTACAGAGCTGAGATATTCTTCCAAATAATTATCATTTGTGTTCTGCAGAAGAAAGAAACTCATACACATCTGGGATGGCATGAGATATGAGTGAGAAACTGATTAGAGAGTTTTCATTTTTGGGTGAACTATCCCTTTAAGAAAACCCTCAGTAAAGTCTATAGGAGAAATATCACAGAGGGTTTTTTTTTTTCTTTCAAATTAAAGGGAGAGTAAACCCCACATAAACATTCTGCCATTTACTCATCCATATGTTGTTTCAAACCAGTATGACTTTCTTTCATGGAACACAAAAGGCCAAACGTTAACCATTCACTTCCACTGTATGACAATTCATGCTGGTCTAAGTTGGTCTTTTCAGTAGGGAAGACGAAAGAAAAACTGTGAAGTATGCGTCAGACTAAAACGCTTCCTACAGCCCCCCTTCCTCCATCACTGTTGGTCTGAACCAGCAAGAAAACCAGTTGATAAAGGCTTCAATCAAACACCTCACCATGTAGCCGCTCGAGTCTTCAAAACAAACTCTAGTTGATGCGGCGAGCATGTGGGTGTGAACACATCTGCTGTCTTCTGGATGTGTGAGAGTGTGTTTTTGTGTGGCAGCTCTCTAACCCAGGAACAGGTGTGTGTTATCAAAGTTGGTTTAAAGTGAGCAGATTGCCCACTAATGGTGACCAGACACTTTGTGTCCCGAGAAACGGAATTGAGGAAGTCAGAATCTGTTCGGTAGCATGTGGCGACGGTTCCACTCTGCTGCAGGCATGCGTAGGTGTATGTGTGTGTGTGTGTGTGTGTGTGTGTGTGGTTATGTAGGTTAGCGTGGGATGGACGAGGGATGTCAGAACACCTCCTCACCTGTACAGGGATCATCCGATGGCGCTTTAGTGCCCCCTTCTGGTGGAATCTGACGAAGCAGCCAACACAGTAGTCCTCTCCACATTCTGAACACATCTGAAACAGATAGTGGGAGCAAAATTCTGAGTGAAATGCAAGTGAACATTTTTCTATTTTGCCTTTTTTTTAATTTAATACAGTTTTTTTGTCATTCAATGTTCTTCTATCCTCAGAACAATTTCAATGGAAAGTTAATATTTAACAAATGTGCAAAGTAAGATGTTATTTCACACTTTTGCTTTAATGATAACATGTACTCAGGCAAGCATGAACTCAACAATGTCACGAATGTACTTATTTAATTACTGGCACTACGTTGTAATATTTCTTTGTTTTACATTTTTCATAATCCAAAAACTTTTAGTTTATTTCCAATGGATTAAATTACGATTTTAATGGATTTTAAATAAAACTTTTGGACACCACTGTTAAAGAAATGTTCCGGGTTCAATACAAGTTAAGCTCAATCAACACAATTTGTGGCATAATGTCTAATTTCTCTTGACTTGTCCCTCCAAAAAGCAAAAATCGTGGTTACAGTAAGGCATTTACTGTACAATGGAATGGTACATATGGCCAGTCCAAATGTGCTAAAATACACATTGTTTCAAAGTTATAGCTTCAAGATTAAACATGAATATAAACATGTTAATAATGAATAATAATTCCTTACATGTATATAGCACTTTTCTAGGCACTTGAAGCACTTTACATAGTATAGGGGGAAATATCCTCAACCATCACCAGTGTGCAGAATCCACACGGATGATGCGACGGCAGCCATAGCGCGCAAGAATGCCTACCACACAGTAGCTATTAACAGAACACATGTAACGGGATTACATATTTAAAATACTGAATATAAGTAACTGTATTCCACTACAGTTACAATTTAAATAATTGGTAATTAGAATAAAGTTATATTCAAAAAGTATTTTGATTACTGAAGAGATTTCTTTGAATTTTATTGTCATTTGTTTCATTTAATATTTAGTTCTTTCAGATGGAAAACATTTATACATATAAATGATCCAAAGTGCATTTGAACAGCGGTGAAACATTTTCTTATGATGTGTTACATTCATACGAGCAGACAGAGAAGTAAGTTTGAAGTAAGTTTGGAGCAGAAGAAATATTAAATTATAAATTGTGTAAATTGTTAGCTTTATGCTAAGCTAAAATGCTATTTCTAGCCATTTTACATGCACATGTTACCAGACACGATCATATTTTTTTTATCAAGAAAATTCACATTAGATCATAATTTCTTTTTTTCTTGTAAGACCTTTGATATTAGAGCAAAAATCATATTCTTGATAATAATTTTTTGTATTGTTTTCTTGTAAAAAGATCTAAAAATCCTTAACAAGATGAATTTGATTGATCTTGTTTTAGAAACAACTCTGCATAAGATACTTAGGTTTTTCAGAGAATGTATTTTTAACATGTGTATTTTGAGTTTTTATAGTCAAAACAATTGGAAATCTACCAGTGCTGAAGAAGTAATCCAAAGTATTTAGATTACGTTACTGACCTTGAGTAATCAAACGAAATACATTCCAAATGACATTTTACAGCATGTATTCTGTAATCTGTAGAGGAATATACTTCAAAAGTAACCCTCACAACCCTGGCTATTGGTTAAGATGATGTTAGTGTTATGTAATCGCTTGCTAAACTTATCTGTATACAGTTACTGTATATCCAATTTACATGACAACGAAACCCTGTAATCCCAGTATTGGATATAATAAAAAATAATAAACAAAAAGGGGTAGTAAGCGGTTTTATCAAACTAAAACAATGTTAACAAGTATAATGTTCACATCTTGTAGCTATACTTTTAAAACAATGTGGATTTCAACTGGGCACATTCGCTTCCATTGTAAGTGTCTTACTGTAACCACTTTTTTTAATAATCAAGAGGCGAGTCGAATTATTTTTATGTGGTAATCAACATTTTGCCACAAATGCTGTTGCACTCAACATGTATTGAACCTGGAATATTCCTTTAAAAACAACTATATGAACTCAGAATACTTACAGCAACATTACAAACTTTAATATCATCTATAAATATTTAAATATCTTACACATTGTATATCCTTTTTGAACTCAATACTATACTCATTAAAGTTGAGAGATAGGATTGCCGCTATCTTTAAGGAGCTCATTATTTTGTTACCGATTGCAAATGAGTTCAGAGGGTGAAAGGAGTGCCTGTTTGACAGACGACATAAGTGCATTAATTTAAAGAATGGTCGTAATGATCAAACAGAACCAAAGAGCCACTTGTAAATGAATCCACCCTTCAATGGTGTTTTGATTTGCTCAGTCTGAACTATAGGGCTAGATGGACTATACTATGCACAATATCTACATGCCCTCTCCCTCTGTGTGATGACACAGAACTTTAACTTGATAAATGTATGTTGGATACTTGGAAGAGTTTGAGTTTCTCAGGACATAGAATACTAGCTTACTCTATTATTATTTATGCAATAGAGTATGTATAGTGTGAACAGTAGCCCATGGGAATTATCTGTATGCATAGAATATCTTAATGACCTTGTATATTTGACAAAATGTGCAGTATCAAAGTGTGCAATTGCAACACAAATATGAATGAACCAGAAGCAGCATTAGGCATGATTTAAATGGATAGTTCACCCAAAAATGAAAATACTCTCATTATTTATTATTTTTATCATCATGATATCCAAGGTGTGTATGACTTTCTTTCTTCACCAGAACACATTTGAAGAAAAATAGAAAATATCTTAGCTAAGTAGATCCTTAAAATGCAAGTGGACAGTGATCTGATTTTTGAAGCTCCAAAAATCACAGATAGTCAGCATAAACGTCATCTGTATGACTCCAGTGGTTAAATTAATGTCTTTTAAAGTGATACTGTCGCTTATGGTGTGAAAAAAATATTAAAGTATTTTTTCACCGTTTTCGAACTTTAACTATAATCCACTATAACATGCTTACTATCTGATCAGACTGACGTTTTTACACAAAATAGTTGTATGCCACTTACAAAATAAATAATGCAAATAATGAGGACATCTGACAAACGTAATATGGTCAAAGTGCAACATTTTTACCGTTGAATAATGTACTCTGTTTCAATAGCTATTAAAAAAAAAGTAGGCTGTATTAGAGGTCTGTGCTGGCTGTACCCAAGAATGTAACATGACCAACCGGTATCATAACATTTTAAGTCCAAACACACATCCGAATTTGCTAACTTATAATTGCTTAAGAAAAAACAGAGAGATGCGGCATAACAGTCAAAGACATCCATCCAGTGCGTGTTTATGACCAGTTACCAGTGATGTCAATTATTCCTGTCTGAACATGCACAACCCATAATGAAGTTGTGTACTACAACGAAACCTATCATTGTTTAAAATGAAACAGTTCCTCCTATTCTGTGAATAGGCAGTCAATAAGCAGTCAAATAGTTGTCCATTCTGAACATAGCCAGAGCTTTAAGTGCAAGATTAGTTCCTGTAGGAAGCTCCAATGTTCCTCTAGGGTTGTGTTCATGTGTGTGTGGTGTGTGGTGTGTGTGTGTGTGTGTGTGTGTGTGTGTGTGTGTGTGTGTGTGTGTGTGTGTGTAGCTTTATTTATACTTGTGAGTGTCACATTGTTTTAAATGTCCTCACTAATATAGTGAAACTGGTAGAAAACCCACAAGGAGGACATTTAGGCGGTCCTCACTAGTAAAAAAAGGCTTATAATCAGCCAAATCATGTTTAGCTTTAAATCTACTGATGCACAGGTTTCTGTTAGGGTTAGGTTTAGGCGATATAATATATCTTTAGCCTGCTATAAAATCAATGGAAGTCTATGAGACGTCCTCACTAATATAGTGAAACAAACCTGTGTGTGTGTGTGTGTGTGTGTGTGTGTGTGTGTGTGTGTGTGTGTGTGTGTGTGTGTGCGTGTGCGTGCGTGCATGTGGAGGGAACCCTAAGGAGCTCTTGGCTCTACACATCCATAAATTCACTGAAACAGACACACACACACACAAAGATTTACTTGAACACACTTTCCTTGACAGCCAAATGCCAGTGTGCAAATTCTTAAGGTATATTTCCTCTCGAGACTGTCTGTCTCAAGATAACAGAGATAGCCCTTCAAACACCCCCAAATCTCCCATGGGTGACAGGGTCTCCTTTAATACGGCCACACAAACACACACACACAGTGAATAAAGAGAGGGGTAAATACAGTTCTGCCCTGTGGTTCTACAGCTGTGCCCATTACCAACTCCTTTAATGATGACATAAAAAGGCATCATTTCAATATGCCACTGTTTAAATAAATTACGCCAGCACAGTGTCAAACAGCAGCGCAGCTCCAAGGCGGCATTCTCCCCATGCTGCTTTTTAAAGAGGGCTTCCAGGCTACAGAACCTGCAGTTCACACCTCCCCTGCTGAGAAATACTGCTGATACGCAGGTATGCATGTGTGCTACTGTATTTTCATGCAGCGCAATGTACTGCTGCCAGTCATGACTCCAGAATAAGGGGGATATTTATGGGGATTTACAAAAGCACAAACAGCTTATTTTACTCATTGATGGTAAAATGGTAAGTGGTCTGCACTTATATTGCGCCTTTTTAACCTTAGTGGAATTCAAAGCGCTTTACACTGCTTCCTATTCACCCATTCACAAACACATTCACACACCAATGACGGCAGAGCTGCCATGCAAGGTGCTAGCCTGCCATTGGGAGCAACTTGGGGTGCAGTGTCTTGCCCAAGAACACTTCGGAATGTGGAGTCATGTGGGCCGGGAATCTAACTGCCAACCCTTCGATTAGTGTACTATCCGCTCTACCACCTGAGCCACAGCCGCCCCGTCTTTACTTTTTTAATAATCAGAATCCTACATCAAATCATAAAGACATGTTCTGAAGTCTCACAGAGACAAATTTTTGGCTACCGGAAGTCCATGAAGTCCAATCCACTTATTGTAGACAAGAACTGCCAACTTATAAAGGAAGAGACCTTCTGATTGATGTATAAAGCGACCACCCACTGTCGTTTTTAAACTTGACTTTAAAAATTGCGCAACAGTGCAATCTCACATTTTCAACGGTCTTTGTTCTGGAAGTATTATTCCCATTCCTTTTTGCTATTGGGATTTCATAAAATCTTTCATAAAAGAGTTCTAAGTGATGAACCAAACCAACCAGCTCTGAGGTGAATCACAACATTGCAAACTTTGATTTGAAGCAAAAACGGACAAGTAAAGAAAAGGACAAGACTGTGTACTAAACACCTTTCATGTGGGAATGAGCTACAATTTCAAGAAGCACTGAGAATGATGTAATTAAAACAAAAGAATCAAGGATGCTTCATAGGATGGAATGGATGAGGACTCACCAGTCCGGCCAGTTGAACTTCACATTGCCCGCACACTTTACCCCTCAGTCTGGTCTTCCTGTTAGCGCCCTGTGCCTTGTTAGCTGGTTCCGCCACCACCGGCTTCTGAACAACTGCATTGATATTCAAATAAACAAACATATTTCAAAACACTACAAAATGTGTTGTTTTTTCCCCCAAATTATTGAGCTACCTCGTCACCTACTATCTTCATAGGCAGCTTTTTTCTATGGCAGATAGATCCTCATACTGTAAGTGGCACACTTGGAGCATTCTAAAAAGGCAGCAACTTTTCAACCATCAGTTATGTGCATCACGTAAACCGCAAATATGATTGTCTTATCTGTGAAGGATACATGCAATGCTACCTAAGAATTTGGCAAAAACAAGATATGGTTGAATGCGTTTTTAAAAAAGGTTGATGCACCGTAACGAATATAACAGAATGCAGGTGTCTCGAGATGCGTTTTCAAAAGTTGACGTTCTTTTTAACCTGGCACGGCATCTAAAATCCGCTGCCCTCCTGTGCGAGATGCTGAAAAAAAAACAGCGAGAGGCATGGCAATGGTGAAAATTTTTACCTAGTAAAAGTTTAGATTTAAATTCAACTGGAAAAATGGCACAGAAGGATGAAAATGTTTTGGTGTAAACAGCACCTTATACAGCCTATTGTTAGGAACAAACCTGTTTGTAGTGCACCTATGATACTTTAAAATGCTGCCTAGGTGGGCAGCTTACTAGGTTTTGGACTGCTACTGAAGACTACTGCATGCAGAAAGGCAAAAACGTGGTAACTATTCAGTCAAAACTGAGATTTAACCAAAACCGGGTCTCTAAGACTATGATCTGTCCCAGACAGGTTTGGTTCAACTATGCTCAGCTAAAGAAATTTGTGTGACTTTCATAATCCACATTCAGCTGGACAACCAAAAAACTTTTAAGCAATTTTTCCTAGTTTCAATGGTGGCAGTTATTGTAATTCTGCTTTGTAGGACAATTTACTATAGCGTTCAAACATACATTTGTGCTAAAAAAAAAAAATAAAAAAAAAAAAAAAAGCTTCAAAAAACTCGAGCAAAACACATCTGAGATTCCAGTCCACCCACCTGACACTGGCTCATCCTTCAACACTCTAATCTTCATCTTGCCTGGAGAGAGCTGCTCAAAACAACATATTTCAAAAACCACATTATCACCAAAACCACTGGGGAATCACTTTTGCACTTTATTTTTGATGCCGTTTCCAAGGTTTTGGAAGTAGTCGGCCTGATTAAGACTGGATATCTTATACAGATAGACAGGAAGTGACAATGAAAGCAAGAAAAGATGATGTCTGATAAAATATTAGAGTGACTTACTTTGTGAGGTGCATTCTCCTTGTTCATCTTGGCACTTTGAAATCCAGGGGCGAGACCCACAGATAGTGCAGAACGCCAATGAGATGCACCCGATTTCCTGTGTGGAAATGTCAGAGAAAGCTGATGTTAAACACAGAACTGGAACAGGTTGTGAAAGTTAGTGGTGTTTACTAAAGAAAGAATGTCTTTTACTATTGTTCATACTAAGGGTTAGGAATTTAAACAAATCCATAACTAACCAGAATACCCTAAAGAAAATGTAAAAAATAAAGTTTTGAATGTTAACATACCTACAGAAAGAAAACGTCTAGGTTACGTATGTAACCTCTGTTCCCTGAACAAGACGTTGTGTCGAAGAAGCGACACATTTGGGGTCTCTCTTGAGCACCGAATATGCCTCTGATCTATGAAAAAAGGTCAATGAGAAGTTGGCAGACAGTATTTGCACACCCCACTCCCGGACATATGGGTATAAAAGTGGGGAAATACGTCAAATTCATTCAGGATTTTTCTGAGGAGCCGGAAATGGTCCGGCCACAACAGTGGCTCAGCTCAGCGACGTGGCCGGGAGGACACAACGTCTCGTTCCCTCCATCAGGGAACGAAAGTTACAGATGTAACCAAGACGTTCCCCATCTGTCGCTCACTTCAACGTTGTGTAGAAGAAACGATACTAGGGGTCCAATTTAAATCACGCCATGCGCTGAGTCGTGTAATTGTTCTGCTGACACAGGAGCGGAAAGGTATTTTACGTGCAAGGTCGACCAGCTGTGTCAGACTGCACGTACCCTTCCCCAATGCCCCTTAAAAGTCACCGGAATCTTTCTGGTTACCCTAAAATGGGGAACAAGGCGACGCTTGCCAACCCAGCAATGGGCCGAGCCTAGCCGGGACTCTTTTCTCTCTATGTTTCTCCGCATAGTGTAAGAAACAGCTGGGGCCCTTACACGCATTGAGGGAAGGGGGTCTTACCCAGTTTCCTATTCTTTCAGGGGGAAAAGACCCTGCGGAGGCCACACCAGCCCGAAAGGGGGAGGTAAGGGTGGTGAATACATCACATGGGTTTTTAGGCAACATGTGGAAAGTGGCGCAGTGGTAGATCCAGCCTCAAGAAGGGGGGAGTTGCTACAACACAGTGACCGGAGGGCAGCTGGGACTGCCTAAGGGAGACACGAGTCCACTCGTAAGGGGACCGTACTGCGGAAAATACACACAGGGGGAGTTCACGCAGGAGTCCTGACCTGTGGAGCACCTATTCCAGTGCAGGGTAGATTAAGTACCCACAGTGGACTGGGTCGGCGAGTTCCTCCGCTGAACTGCAGACCCAAATGGCTAGGGAGGAGTCATCCAGGGATCCAAATGAGT
The DNA here is from genome assembly GCA_032164185.1 of Moxostoma hubbsi. Classification (NCBI taxonomy): domain Eukaryota; kingdom Metazoa; phylum Chordata; class Actinopteri; order Cypriniformes; family Catostomidae; genus Moxostoma; species Moxostoma hubbsi. The sequence goes on along the minus strand of JAVLUX010000027.1, from coordinate 3,946,072 downwards.
GGGATCACACAGCACACAGTTTTACCTCGGCCGAGGGAAAAGGCGCTAGGTGCAAGCGATCTACCCGGTCAGTCCGTCAGTGTGTACCGAGTTCTACCGGCTCGGACGTGAGAAAACACGGGACGATACTGATTCAACCCTGAGATTGTAGAATCTTGCAAAGGTGTTAGGTGTTGCCCAACCCATTGCTATACATATGTCTGCCAGGGAGGTGCCTCTGGCTAGTGCCCACGAGGATGCAACACTCCTTGTTGAGTGTGCAAGGGGGGGGGGGTAGACATATGTAGAGCAGTGAGCAACTCGAGGCAACTGATGTACCAGCGCAGCAGGGCCCCTTTCCAATGGCACGCAGCCCCAACCCAATCTGGAGGCGTCAGTCGTGACCAGGAGGCGTCGGGACACATGCTGCAAGGGTACTCCTGCCCGCAGAAAGCAGAGGTCTGTCTAGGGTTTTACTGTTTGGCGGCAGGCGGGGGTGATCATCACATGGTGCGTGCTGCAGCGCCATGCTCGTCTCGGGACTCGAGTCTGAAGCCAGTGCTGAAGCGGTCTCATTGCATCAACCCCAGTGGAGCGACCGCCGCAGAGGATGCCATATGCCCCAGGAGCCTCTGGAAAATTTTAAAGGGACCGCTGTGCCCGGCCTGAAGGTGGCGAGGCTCGTTGGTGAGACGTGCTGACATTGAGACTGAGTCTAACTCCATGCCGAGAAAAGAGATGCTCTAAACCGGGGCTAGCTTGCTCTTTTCCCAGTTGACCTGAAGTCCCAGACGGCTGAGGTGCCTGAGCACCTGGTCTCTGTGAGCGCATAGTAACTCTCGGGAGTGGGCCAGAATGAGCCAGTCGTCGAGGTAATTGAGTATGCGAATGCCGGCTTCTCGGAGCGGGGCAAGGGCTGCCTCTGCGACTTTCGTGAAGACGCGAGGGGACAGAGACATGCCGAAGGGGAGGACTTTGTACTGATACGCCTGGCCATCGAACGCGAACCGTAGGACGGGGCGGTGTTGAGGCAGAATTGAGACATGGAAGTACGTGTCCTTCAGGTCTACCGCTGCAAACCAATCAATGCCGGACGCAAGTTAAGATGAGTCCATCTCCAGCCCCACGCTGGAGGCGGCCCGGGAAAGCATATCAGTCATCTGCGCATCAGCCTAAGCCTGGGCATGCTGGCCCGAAGGCGGCAGCCCAGGGAATTCATCTGCGTCAGACGCCACGCTCTATAATGCAGCGGCGAGCTCATCCAGCTTGAGTTCTAGAGGATAGGCAGGCTGGCTGTAAGGCGAGTCGCTGTTGCCTCGAGCTCGGACGGGAGTCAACGAGCGTGCTGGGGGGCGGGTGGTCCGAGGGGGCATACCTGGCGGAGCTGCACCCGCTGCCATCCCTAGATCGTCTCCATCGCCAGCCGCATCGTCCTCAATCTCATGAGAAGAAGAAGCAATGCGGGAGGCGGCTGGAGTGGCATGCTTTCTGTTGAGCACTCTACCGCATCCAGGAACTACACAGGGGTGGAAAGGCATCTTTAAAAAGACGCGTCCTGAAAAGGATGTTCAACGCCGCTGTGTATTGCTCTTTAGAGGAAATTACTCTTTTACAAGAAAAAAAAAATCACTCTTTTAATAAACTCTTTCAAGTTCTTCGCTATCACAGCGCCCAGGGGCAAACTGCACTCCCGTGCAGAGAAGGAGAAAGCCACTGAAGTGTGCCGTAGATCCAACAGCAGAGAAGCGTCAGAGGAACAGGAACGGGCTGACTGCATGCACAACCATCGGCTCTGAAGAAAATTTCAGAATTAATTTGACGTATTTCCGTGCTTCTATACCCGTACGTCCGGGGGCGGGGTATGCAAATACTGTCTGGCAACTTTTTCATAAATCAAGAGAGACCCCTAGTGTCGCTTCTTCGACACAACGTCGAAGTGAGTGACAGACAAGGAACAATAAATTCAAAAGGGAAAAGCACTGATTGATAACTGTTAATTAAGCTCATATAAAACAGAGGAGAACATTGCATTTGCCCTACATAATTCATACCCATAAACAGATAGAGGTCATCTGTTTTCTGATTCGTTGTTTTGGTTGCCACATCAAATCAACAGTCTAAATAATTCAAGATTGCGGGGGAGGCCGTTTGTTTAGGATGGGCTGTTGTGTTGGTACAGCCGCGAGCGCAAGCTTGTTCAAAGGATGGATATTAATGTTATGACTGTCTGCATAAGTGTAGAATATAATTTAGCAAAAAGCAGTAACTGCTCTTGAAGTGTCTCTTACACTTACAATTGTCCCACTGAAGGGTTGTGAAACAGTTTCTATGGGGCAGCATTTTGAAAAATTAATTTCCGAGATGACACTGTTTTCATAGTCAATCATATATGACTATCATGTCATGTCAGGTTAAGCACTCATGTGAACTCTCTACTAATTACTAATTTTGCATTCAGTGACGCTTTTATACAATGTGACTTATAGTGCACTAATTATGAGGGTGTCCCCCTGGAACCAATTTCAGCCTTCATCAAGGGTATAATGGTGATAATTCACTGAACTTTTAACCTTTCGGTTAGTGAACAAAATCCACTCGGCTACACCACCCTCAACTCTAGTTTATACAGTTGCCCTTTTAACCTGTTCACACTAGTGTTATTATTGTTAACAAAAACTTGAATGAATTAAATTAAATAAAAATAAAAACTTAAATTAAATGACTTTATTGGGGGAAAAAAAGAAACTCAACAAAAATACTTTTTCATAACTTTAAAACTAACTAAAATAAACCTTTAATTAAATAAAAAATATAATATTCTATGCATTTTTTTTAATATTGCTAAACTGCAATATTCAACACACGTTGTTAATCGCGTTAAAGGAATTACATACAAATACGTTTGAGGTGTTGTTTGATGGTGTTAACAAAGATGGGATCATGAGGATAATAAAACACTATTAAAAAAAAATATGATGAGAAATAAACAACAATGCAAGACATTGCCAATGCACTGACAATGTCTTAGAAAAAAAATAAAAATAATTGTTGAATAACCTCTCATATATATATAAATGTGCTAAATGTGTATCTTGTGAAAGATAAGAAGTCTCTAAAAATATTTTAAAATTAATACTTCCCTAGGATAAAGAATCCATAACAATGTTACTAAGGATCTAATACTCTAATATACTCATTGAATTACATTGTATCAGACATGTATATAATGTCTTTACAAGGTCTTTTATGTAAGTTGATATGTTCAGTCACGTGCATAACCACCAGTGACACTCTGCCAGCACGGTGCGGCAGTTGTCACAGTGATGCTAGCAGCCCTAGGGTCTACAGGGGTTTTCTCTGTTTTAAAGCAGAATGAATGAATTGGAGCAAACATGCAGACAAATACGCATACATTCCGAAACGTTAAAATGCACATACAATTTATACCAGCCGCCCAAAGACTCTGTAAGTCAGAAACAGAATTTGGAAGGTTCGACATGAACAGAGGACACTTCCTCTGCGTGCTGTCCACTCTCATTAAGGGCTGTTAATGTGCTGGCCTTTATCAATGTGATGAGATGGGCATTTGGGAAGGGGATTAACCTTGCTCCAGCCTGCCTACCTGCCTGTCAGCAGGCTGTGGAAACACACAAGCAATGTAGCCGTTGTGCTAATTTCAGAATCAGACACACACACTGAGTGCCAACAAGACAAACACTTATCACCTGTCAAGCTCACTGAGATCCAGCTCTTCTGGTACTCGTACCCAATGTGAGGCCACAATGGGACAGGTGAGAAGTACATTACTGCACACTTAACCTTGTGTTACATCAAATGTTTGAGTAATGGGCTGTTCACACCAAAGCGTTCCACACATTTCCAATTGTTTTCCTTTGTAAACATGTGCTACATATACTGTACATCTTTCACCGTTGTGCTATTTCTTACTATACATTTCAGCATTTCGAGCCAGAGGGCCCCTTTTTAGATGCAATGTCAAATTAAAAAGAACTTTAATTGTTAAAAATGAAACACCTAAGTTCACATCTAGGCAACCACAAAATATGAAAAGAAACTACCGGCACGTTTACAAGTAGTCCACTTTGCGAACACAGACACTCGATTGAGCAAAAGGCCCGATTCTGTCAGGTCTCATCAGCTTGTATGAATTCACCTGTGGCCCTTTAGTGCTCTGACTGCGCTGTGATAAACAAAGAACAGAGGAAGATTACATCAAACATTCCCAGCACAGCGCCCGCAACACAACTTCTGCTTTGATAATTGACCGCCGATAAGAGCTAATCTAAAACAGTTTTATTTAAAAACTTCCGTATGAAGGCAACCATTATTTAGATGTGGTACCGCTAACATCTAACCACTAACCCTTAATATAAAAGTACCAGAACACAATAAAAGGAATGAGGGCTCAGATCTCATAGATATGCGACCGGCTGCATTCTGCTGCGTTCATCTGATTATCGCTACAGGCTTCCGTGTGTTATTGATATATGAGGGTTTAATTGATGGTTTCAATCCCTATAATGAACTCAGAGGAACATCTTTGTTTTTATTGCCTCCGGTTCGCTTTCCGCCTCACTGATGTTTACACACATCAGTCATGGGGAAGATACCTGAAGCTTAAAGCTAAAATATAGCTTGCCAAACTAAAAACTACTCTTAATTTTAAAAGTTAGAAGTAACTAAGCTACAGGCAAACTTCTCTTTTGAAAAAGTAGTTAGCAACAAGCTACCAACAAAAAGTAGCTAATGTAGCTAGCGCAAATGCACCCACAAAACTGCAGCTAAATGCAATTTGTACGTACATACAATTCTGAGCGCTATACAGTTGAGGATGCAGCAGACCACTATTATTTGACACACTTAAGCAGGACTAAACAGCATCACTGACTACTGTGATCCAGGCACTTGAATTATTTCTTTAACATGCTGAAAGTGCGCTTGACAACACCGCATATCTGGATTTTAACGGTAGGTTATAAAGTTCTTCTACATCATTTTATCTTTATTTGATGAATTTCTGCTGATATGACCGAGAAAAACATAAAATGTACGCCAACATCTCTATTACTGTAAACAAAATTCATTTTACCCCCTGCTTTTATCTACCGGTAATAGCAAGATCTAAATTGCGACAGGTCATTTTTGGGAATCAAGTGCAATCTAAGCCTAATTTACATAGAAAGGAGGCTGTGTGCGGAGGAGGGGGCCGGGTCGTGATCCTACACACCCGGCCCCTAATAAGGCTAATCAAGCCTCAGAGTGGGATAAAAGCTGACTGGAAGATGCAGGTTGACAGAGAGAGAGATTTACAGACAGCTGTCCGACACCTGTGTGTGTTTGTCTTTTTGTTAAAGTTTCTTATTAAAATATTATTAATATTCCAAGCCGGTTCTCGTCTCCTCCTTTCCATTAATCCCTTACACTGGTGCTGAAATCCGGGAAGGAGGAGGGATGCGCAGTAGTAGAGTCCTTGCCACTACCATCCACCCCAATGGAGCAGCCGCGACCATCCGCCGGAGGATGGAGGAGCCCAGCCGTCTGAAAGTGGAGGAACAGCCGCCGACCGCGAGGGGAGGAGGGGCTCCCAACCAACCTCCTGGAGTGGTTACCGCTGCCAGGGGCGGGGGAGACCCCTACCGTCCAATAAAATCACGGCGAGGCGTTCCGTCCGCCAGGGGCTGGAGGTCTGCCTCTGATCCGTCCGGGGAGGCATGGCTGTCATCCATTAGCGGGTGGAGGAGTGTCCGAGGACCAAGCTACGGCGTATTGGGAGAACCAGCGAGTAAGTGTTTTTTTCTCTCTCTCTTTTCCACTGCCGTGTTCCGTGTTGGCCTTTCCCTATCTTTTTCAAATGTTTTGTTAATTTGGCACGATCGCAATTATGGCGTGTAGAAAAGAAATTACAATGTTTTAATCTAAATACTAGGTTGTAAGTAGTTAGTGAAAAAAATGCTGGATTTTGTGCCGAAATACTACACGTAAAAGTGGTGCAAATGTTTAGTGTATTCATCTCTTAGTGTAATTTCTGTGCCACTAGTGTCATCAAACATAATTGTGAAAATTATTTTTCAAAGCGGTTTCCCCGAACACTCCCCTGTCTTCCATTGGTAGCAAAACAGATAGTCCTTAATTTACATAACTGAATCAAAAGCATAGCAATGAACAATAGTTAAATATTCTGCTAGAAAAAGAGGACCTTCAATGCTACGCAGTGATTCTTGAATCAATCTGACTTTTTAATGCAGTGTTTTTTTTTTTTTTTACTTTTTCAACAATTACAAAGACAAAAAAGACGCATTATAAACAGATGGTCTTAATTAAAACATACTGTTGATGAAAATATAATGGGAAAATGTTATTAACAATGCACAAAACACTGTTTGTTTGTTTTTTAACAAACCACTCCTCTGGTCATTTTTGACCCATTTTCATTATGTTTCTTTGATAAAAATGGTATCCTTTGTCTGAGTGGTACAAGACTTTTCCTCCACTTGCTGTCTGAACACACAAAAAAATCTGGACTTGATTCGATAAGTCTAAGTGGTCATAAAAACATTAATGGGTCAAACGAATGGGAAATACTAAAATAGGGAGAATTTTGTTTTTATTTGTTAAATAAAAATCAATAAATAAGACAATGCAGAACACAACCACACATAAATGAAGGGGTAAGACTATAAATCATCCACAATGCAGAAAACACATGAATGCACACACACACATGCATACACAGTCAAATCGGTTTGTTTGACTATATTAGTGATCTTTCATAGCCTTCCATTCATTTCATATCAGGCTTATTATATTTTCTATTTCCAAACTCTACTCCTAATCCTAACCATCACACAAACATGTACACATCACTAGTTTTGAAGATCATCATCATCTGTCCCATATTGTGTGTTAGTTTTTTTTTTAAATAATGAGTATGACAATGTATAACTTTAAGTTTGTTAAAACATTGGCTTCTAGAGATCAGCCAACGCATGGAGCACTGGAGCCATCTACTGGACATAGTTGTCATTTCATATAATTGATATTTTTTACATTTCAATTTGATGAAATTAATGGGTTTTTATTGAAGAGAAGATAACATAAAATGTGCTTATATTATATATTATATAAAAATGAATAGTTCAAATTAGTAATTTAGAGCCAAATAAGGTCTAAAATACCTTAAAAAAATACCATTAAGATTCCCCCCCAATCCCTCCCAAAAATGCACAACTTTAGTGTTTTTTTACTTTATTGAAGTTAGTGTTATTACATTTATTTCATAAAAATAAAAGAATTACCAGTTTATTGTTTTGGGGTCAAATTTGACTTGAGGAGCTTGAGTGTGATTCTTAAATAAAGAATGCACAAGTGTTAAAGAAAAATGTAGAGAGACATCCTATAAACGGTATATGAGATTGATCAGATATATAGACAACATCAGTGTAATATTACAACTTGCATCTGCACAGACAATGAATCGAATGAACAGGTAAATTGCTAAATTGCACGCGTCAGAATGCGTAACTTGAATTGTAAATACAGATTACATTTTTCCTTAAAAACACGTTACATGAAATGCAATATCCTAAACTATCTAAACGTGAGCTTTTAAAAGTGGCAAAATACCCAATATAATCACTGTACGGTATGTTATTATTTCAGGAGCTCAGGTTTTATGGGAATATTAGTATCAATGTTTAATCTTACATATTGAACATATGAATCGTTAATATATTTGATACACGTTTAAATAATTGTAAGTAGCTTATACATTTTCAAATGTAACAGTTTGATGCATGTTTTTGTCATTTTGCACATTATCATCAACTAAACTGTTATTTTATTATTATTATTTGTTACTAAATTGATATGTCATTTAAGTCAGAGTAAAATTGACTAAAATGACTGAATATGACATGATGAAAATTGACTACACTTAAATGACATTTGAATCAAAATACAAAAATGACGACAAAAATTACAAAATGTTACACTGAAATTGGTTGCACTTTATTTTACAGTATGTGTACTTTCAGTATATCTGCAGTGTACTTACACAAGAAAGTACTGAGTAATATTAGGTAACTACATGTACTTAATATGGGTTAAGGTTAGGGTAAGGTTTAGGGCTATTACCTGGAAGTTACTGTAGATGCTGAAATTATATAGTAAGTAAATGTAGAACAGTGCTGTAAAATAAAGTGCTATCCTGAAATGTAACACTTCCAATGCTACATATAAGAAAGAGGACAGTTTAGGAGTTCACGTAACATTATTGCCTCAGTTCACTCGGCTGTAAAGCTGTAATGCTAATTGTAGCAAAAGTAGCTTGTTGCTAGAAAAGCTACAGTATTTTGAAAACAGCGAAACTACTGTCATGCTACTAAAAAATGTTGTTCAATTATTAGAGTCGCTACTTTTAGTCTGTTATTCCCCAACACTGCCGCATGCAAACATACAGTAAGTGCTCCGCATATACACTACCTTTCATGACTTGGACCGAATAATAAAGAAAAGCAGCCAATAAGTGCCCAATATAGATGGGAACTCCTTCAATACTGTTTAAAAAGCATCCCAGAGTGATACCTCAAGAAGTTGGTTGAGAAAATGTCAAGAGTTCATGTCTGCAAATTCTAGGCAATGGGGGACTACTTTGAAGATGCTCAAATATAACAGTTTAGATTTATTTGGGATTTTGTTTAGTCACTACACAATTCCCTAATTCCCTTAGTTCCATTTATGTTATTCTATAGTTTTGATGACTTTACTATTATTCTAAAATGTGAAAAAACGTAAAGTTAATATAAACACCTCAACATAATTATGACCGATTACGTGTTTGCGTCTATTTGGGAGTGTGTGGGAATATGATGTATTCGCCTTGGTGTTTCCCTCTCTTGTTGAGTCATAAGCTTGCAAATCGTGATGCATTCCCCCTAAACCTGCCGCCACTATAAATTCATAAAGTGGGCCTACACAGGTCACATTTTAGCATTATTAATGACGTTCTAGAGGAAAGGGGCTTGGCTGAGAGGAGAGGAGAGGAGAGGAGAGGAGAGGAGAGGAGAGAGAGTCGTCACATTAATAACTACTGATGTTATTTTTTCCCTATTCTTTTATTTTGACAGATAACTAATTTCCTGCCTTCCTCATTTTGGCATAGGCTCCCACTTAATCTTAATTTGTTTGGGAGAAATGGGAAGACAAGCATGGCGGAGCGGGGAGAGTAGAGCTGCTGGAGCCGAGACGACTCAATTTCCTTCGTCTCGATGGCTATGCTGATTCCATCACAGCTGATCGCTCTGAAGTCACACTGCCCAGATTACCTCCAGAGCAGATCAGGAGCCACGTACTCAATGTGACGGGCAGATTTGTAAAGCTATTTAGCCTTCTTACCACTTCCTATTTTGGTACTTTGGTTACATATACAGTACTGCGCAAAGGTTTTAGGCACTTGGGATAAACTTTCAAAGTGAGGATTTCTTAAAAAATTATGACATACATAGTTTTCATTAAACAATAAACGTCATACAAAGTCCATTAAACAGAAAAAAGCTAAATCAATATTTGGTGTGAACACTTTTGCCTTCAAAACTGCACCAAATCTCCTACTTACACCTGGATATGGTTTTTCTTGGTTGTTGGCAGATAAGATGTTCCAAGCTTCTTGGAGAATTTGCCACAGTTCTTATATTTATTTAGGCTGTCTCAATTACTTCTGTCTCTTCGTGTAATCACAGACTGACCCGATGTTCAGTGGGGGGGTCTGTGAGTGCCATGCCATCTGTTGCAGGGCTCTCTGTTCTTCTATTCTATTCTATTATTTTTGCAAAAGGAATGTTTGGGAGTATAAAATGTATATTTCCTATAGACACACTAATGTAGCACATATAAAAAACCATCTTAAGACAAATATTTTTATGAAACATCTAATGTGCCTAAGACTTTTGCACAGTGCTGTACATGCAGATGCACATATGCCATTAAGATCACTAGCCATTTATATCATAGGAATATTCTGGGTTAAATAATTCTGTAATTTAAGATCATACCATGAACAGCAAAAAAGTCAATCCAATTACTTTCGCTTGGTATACGAGAATACCAGGAAGACATCATAACTAGTAAACTTCATTGATATCAAACCTGATGCCAGCCACCAAATCTAATAACATTTTGTTCTGTTCCGCACACAAAAGTATCGTTCAGCTTCCCAATACTTGGAAAATAGAACACAAGTCGTACGGACCACTTTTATGGTGCTTATAATGTGTTTTATTAATTTGTTTGCCCTTTATTAGCTTTAAATGTGTCCCCATTGTACAAAAGTGCCTGGGTTTATTCCTGGCAGGCAGCAGCTGCCCTAACCACGCCCCCATCCCTAATCCTAACCATATAGCCTGCCAGGAACAACTCGAGACACCTTTCTCCCATTGCGGTGCACTCAGTGAATCTTACTCGTCCCATCAGTAAAACTCTATACTGACACCTATCATCCTGGATACTGGAAGATTGTTTACTAAGTGCTGCTGCTTCAAACTGAAGATGTTTGTTTATCTTCTGTTTTGCTACTTTTAGTCTGTGTTTTTATCCATATCATACTACATACTGTATATCACTTATGATTGTTGTTATATTGTTTAGTTTGCTTGATATGTTTACATGTTGAAAGCGCTATATAATGTAAACATGTTATTATTATTGTCATTATTATTGGTATTAACATGTACTGTCAAGATGGCAGTGCCCATGAGGCAAGTGAAAATGATGAGTGGCTAATGACTTTGGAATACCACTAGCCACAGTGGCTAGTAGACCAAAACGTTAATGTTACTGTTACTTACATGACTTGAGTCTAATCTGAGTGTACAGAATTTTTCTAACATATTTCTAAAAACATAAATGCTTTGTGTAAAACGTTTCTAATTAGCAAAAACTTACAGAGTGCATTTAAGAATGTAAAAATCATCACCCATTTATTAGTGATCTGTTCCTTCAAGTTGAATTTAACTCTGAATATTCCTTTAAAGTCAAGCTTGATTGACAGTATTTGTGGCATAATGTTGATTACCACAAAAAAATAAAAAAAGAATAAATAAATATTCTTTTATTCACGTGCTTTGTTCATTTTAAAAAACAAAAACAAGCAAAAACGGGAGTTACAGTGAGGCGTTTACAATGAAGTGAACGGGCCAATCCATAAACGCTAAAATACACACTGCTTTAAAAATATACATTGTATTTAAAAGGTTTGTTTGGTTTTTTTTAAACCTTTTTCAAGGAACTTTTCCTCTTTTTTTCTCAACCCGCTCTGTTTCAGTCATAGTTTGGCTCACTAATTTACTAACCTACTCAGTCTTTCATTGATTTAACAAGCTGTCTCACCTCCCCTCCCTGTCTTACTCACTCTCGCTCCTCTTTCTCCTGACACATGCGTTCTCTGAGCTCCTCCAGTCGCTTCTCCATGTCCTTGGTCTGCTGATCCAGCTGCACCGTTTCCATACGCAGTTCCCGGATATTCCTTTGAAAATATACGCAAATGTCACATACAAGAACCAGGCAATTAAACCATGATATCAATTATTCATGTTAGCTAGACGCAGGGGTTTTCAAACTGGGGTCCGGGGACCCCAAGGGGGCCAACAGGGGGTGCAAGGGGGTCCGTGGAAAATTTCAGTAATACACTAAATTTACCAAATGTTATATAATTGCCATTTCAGTTTAATCTAAATATTTTTCCTTCAGGTTTATACATTTAACATTACTCATTAGGTAGAAAAAAGATACGCTGTCGACATAGAGTGTGCTGAGTGACTCCAGCCAGGTCTCCTAAGCAACTAATTGGGTCGGTTGCTAGGGTGGGTAGAGTCACGTTGGGTTAACCTCCTCAAGATCGCTATAATGTGGTTCTCGCTCTCAGTGGGGCACGTGGTGAGTTGTGTGTGGATGCCAAGGAGAGTAGCATGAAGCCTCCACACCCACTACTAGGGTCTCCGCGGTAACGCGCTCAACAAGCCATGTGATAAGATACGCGTATTAACGGTCTCAGATGCGGAGGCAAATGAGATTCGTCCTCCGCCACCTGGACTGTGGCGAGTCACTACACCACCACTAGGACTTAGAGCGCACTGGGAATTTGGGCATTCCAAACCGGGGAGAAAAGGGGAGAAAATAAAAAAAAATTATAATACAACTAAATACATTTATGTAATTAATTATAAACAAAACATCTGTTTTTCTCATCATGAGCTCATCATAAAGACTTTTATATATTTTAGGATGGGGTCCCTCGCAAGGTGATTTTAATATTTGGGGGTCTTTGGCATCAAAGAGTTTGAAAACCCCTATTGATATACTACCATACACTCATTATTTAAACATGTTTAGAATAATGGTAAAGTCATCAAAACTATGAAATAACACAAATGGAAGTGTGTGAATAATGTATAGTCAGAAGAAGAAGAAAACTATCTATCTATTAATAATTTGGTCTAACTAATCCATTTAATAATATACTAATCACAGTTTTAGTTCTGAAAAGAAATGTAGGCGCATCACTCACAAAATAAAATAAACAATTGGAGCTCATCCATTTGCAAGTGCAATGTCTAACATGTTAATAATGTGATATGAAACTCAAGGGAACAGTCTGTGCAAACCTGACATTTAACTTCATTGACTTGGGCTTGCTGGGAAGAACCACAAAGTTGTTTAAATTCATGGTGCTCTCTGATCGGACTTCACAGGTTCACTGGCTGAATTTCCACTGTAGAGACTTGAGAAAATAGAGCTTTGGCATTCACATGGAAAGAGGGCATTGAAATAAAGAACAGTACAATAATGCATATGACCTGAAGCAAACTCTCACAAAAAAGTACTGTGGCAGTCCCCTGGTCTTAGATGATTGATTGGTAAGAATGATTACTATATATATGCCATGGTACTTTATTATGTCTTTACAATGGTGCATGTCCATAAAACATGTTACCATAGCACCTGTCCAAAAACACGTTATTACCATGGTAAAATAGCAATAATATAGTTAGTACTAAAATGGTACGTTGTGGTAGATTTTTGTTAGTTAGCTCTATACGATAAGAGAGAGGCCTGATCAGACAAGGAAAGCTAACGTATATATTCTCTGTTTTGTTGCTAGCTCGTTTGGGCTTGAGATTTATTCAAAACACACGTTGAAAGCTGTTAAATTGGCTGGTTTGAAAATCAGCAAATGTGTCCAAATGTCTGAGCTAAAACATAATTAACCCAAATTGCTTTATCAAAAACGTCAGATGTTTTAAATCACGCAGTTGTTACTTACTTTGACACGTTGCTCTTATGGAAAGTGCCGCTTGTGAAATTGTGTACGTCTGTCGCTATAGAAACGCGTGTTCTCGCGATGAAGCGCTTATTTATCTATTCAGGTCGTGCAGGCTCAGAACCATTTATTACATGTACAAACTGAGAAATATGATTTGTGTGTGTGTGTGTGTGTGTGTGTGTGTGTGTGTGTGTGTGTGTGTGTGTGTGTGTGTGTGTGTGTGTGTGTGTGTTAAACAAAATGTTCAATACAAGTTTAGCTCTGTCGACATAATTTGAGGCATAATATTGATTATGATTACCTCAAAAAAAATTATCATTTCGACACGTCCCTCCTTTTCTTAATAAACAATTTGCATGTAAACATGATTTTAGTGTGATAAAGTTGCTTACTAACCTGCTAATTTTACAACTTCGTTGCCATGACGATGTAACGTCAACAAACCCTAATGCCCAAAACGACTAAAAGTGTAATTTTATACCTTTACAGGGAGTTTTAACAGAAGAATTAATGTAAGTGCTTTTATAAATTATAAGCTTCACAGTTCTGTCTTTACGTAAAGCCTCCAAAAAATTGTCCCTATTGACTTTCATTGTAAATGCCTCTCAGTAACCTCGATTTTTGCTTTTTTCGAGTCAAAATATATTTTTGTGGTAATCACCATTATGCCACCATAGTGCTGTCGATTGCATTCACTTTTTTCCCCCTTGAATTAAAATAATGACTCACAAATTAAATCATAGAAATAATTTATGCAGAAATTAACATTGCAAGATTCATAAATTCTGTAATTGTTCATTGCTAGTTTATGATACCTAATGGGTTAACTAATGTTAACAATATAACCGTATTGTGAAGTGTTACCATTTTTATTCATAATATTGCATGTTATATTAATATTATTATATTATGATTATTATTAGTATTATTTCTAAAAACTAACAATGAATGAACTGTTTTTTTCTCCTTTATATTATTGTTTGTTCATGTATGACCATAATAACTAAAATTAGTGTAAAGTTGAAGTCAGAAGTTTACATACACTTACAGTAGGTTGAAGTCATTAAAACAAAAACAAAAAATTTTGACCACTCCACAGAATTAATATTAGCAAACTATAGTTTTGGCAAGTCGTTTAGGACATCTAATTTGTGCATGACATGAGTCAATTTTAAAGACAGATTGTTTCACTTTTAATTGACTATATCATAATTCCAGTGGGTCAGACATTTACGTACAACTGTGCCTTTAAGCAGCTTGGAAAATGTTGTCAAGCGTAATTTAGCTTCAGATGGGCTAATTGGCTTATTGGTGTCAATTGAAGGTGTACATGTGGATGTATTTTAAGGCTACCTTCAAACTCAGTGCCTCATTGCTTGACATCATGGGAAAATCAAAAGAAATCAGCCAAGACCTCAGAAAAAATAATTGTGGACCTCCACAAGTCTGGTTCATCCTTGGGAGCAACTTCCAAAAGCCTGAAGGTACCACGTTCATCTGTACAAACAATAGTACGCAAGTATAAACACCATGGGACCACACCGCCATCATACAGCTCACATTCTGCCTCCTAGAGATTAATGTAGTTTGGTGCAGAAAGTGCAAATCAATCCCAGAACAAGAGTAAAGGACCTTGTGAAGATGCTGGAGGAAACAGGTAGACAAGTATCTATATCCACAGTAAAACAAGTCCTATATTGACATAACCTGAAAGGCTGCTCAGCAAGAAAGAAGCCACTGCTCCAAAACCGCCATAAAGAAAAGCCAGAATACAGTTTGCAAGTGTACATGTGGACAAAGATCTTACAATTTGGAGAAATATCCTCTGGTATAATGCAACAAAAATGTAACTGTTTGGCTATAATGACTATTGTTATGTTTGGAGGAAAAAGGGTGAGGCTTGCAAGCCGAAGAACACCATCCCAGCCATCTAGCATGGGGTGGCAACATCATGTTTTGTTAGTGCTTTACTGCAGGAGGGACGGGTGCACTTCACAAAATAGATGGCATCATGAGGAAGGAAAATTATGTGGATATATTGAAGCAACATCCCAAGACATCAGCCAGGAAGTTAAAACTCGGTAGCAAATGGGTCTTCCAAATGGACAATGACCCCAAGCATATCTCCAAAATTGTGGCAAAATGGCTTAAGGACAACAAAGTCAAGGTATTTGAGTGGCCATCACAAAATCCTGACCTCAATCCGATAGAAGATTTGTGGGCAGAACTGAAAAGCATGTGCGAGCAAGGAGCCCTACAAACCTGACTCATTTACACCAGTTCTGTTGGGAGGAATGGGACAACTGTATACAACCTTTTATAAAATAAAGAAATACATACATTAGTATATGTAGAAATGAACATAAGGCATAACCTAACCAAGATTAATAAATGCTATAAAATATTTGTTAATTGCTAGATTATGGTGCCTAATGTGTTAAAACCTTATTTAGTGTTATGGTTATTATTCAAAATGTTATATGTTGTATAAATATTATATAAGCATGCTGTTTATAAATAAATAAAATATAAACTGTCTAAAAAACGATAAAATGTTGCAATAATTAAATAATAATAACAGAAATACAATGGCAAAGCATGACAAAATACATATGCATTTATTATTGTCCTTTTCTATGAATCAACACTTGCCTTCCCAATAACACCTAAATGTCTGTTTCATATAGCACAAGGACTGACTAAAATCCAAAGCACAGGTGAGGGTGTGCGCTTACATTGTGTGAATGGTAACATTGCTAAAAAGTTTCTTAAGGTGAAAAAAACTGCAGAGTTTTACTGTTTTCTTTGTGCTTATGAAGTCCTGATGTAAATCAAGCGTCCTGTGGCTTCCTGACAGAGAGGAGGGAGACCTCTATGGCTCCTGTAATTATGGACAGCTTGATTTCCCTAATTAAAATCATTTCAGCACTAAAATCAAATTTCATGTGGATGTTTTGATTGCAGTCTTAAGAACCCTCATTAAAGCTTCAGCACCGTATGTCTCAATTAGCCCACAAAAATAAATCTGCTGGTTTGTTGCAACAAGAGTCCTGCCTGTGTCAGCCATTTCATACATTAACTTTTCTTCATTTGTATGTCTCCTAATATTCATCTTTGAATATTCATGTATTCAATTAATTTGTTAAATGGTAACACTAAATGGTAATACAATGTTACTGTTATATAAATGCTACCATTCACGGTAAAGCCTACACTGTACGTGAATGGTGATCGTATTTATGGACTATTGTATTTACACTATTAGTATTTTTGATTGACAGAATTATCATTTTGGGGTGATCTAACCATTTATTTCTATTGGGAAGACACGCAGGCTTGAATGAGGTTTAAGATGCCATTTATTTGATGAATGTAGAACAGAAAAGTAATGTCTCTCTTTGGCGTAGGCCCCGTCTGGCAGTCCGAGTGAGTTGTACTCGGAACCGTCATATCCTGCCGGAGATAGGAGGCAGGAGCGAGGAGCCTACCCCCGTGCGGGACAGGGCTCAACTGGTGGTGGTGGGGTGGTGGAGGTTGTCGCGTTACCGCACTGAAACAGCAATGTAATAGATTGTGAGCAGAATTATAAAGCAATGGCTTACCTGCGATTGGCTAGGAATTACCCAGCTAATGGTGCGATGATGTACAGCTGCTAGTCTTCCCGCTAGAACTATGCTGCGCAATCCATTCAATCCATTAAAAATCCTTTTAATTTTAAGGATGTTTGATCATACTTAACATTTAATAAAAATAATATTTTAAAAAACTCTTCTGGCCCTGATTGAATGTCTTGCCCTTGCAGTTTTATGCAGCGTGTGTAGAAGTTATCTGTGTCCCTCATTTGAGAGAAACTCTCAATTCCACCACAGTCCTCATTTATATTCAGTTAGAATACAAGCTTTCAGATCTGCTATTGCAAAGGTATTCTTCCAGATCTGGTCTTGCTGCTCTGTTCCTCTTCCCCTTCCATTCCTCTGTACAGAGACGAAAGCAGAGGCAAGGCTAGCGTACCCCTTCCTCTCACCTGGCAACGCAGATGAAGGCTGCTTATAGATTTAGCTTTCCCTTATCTGCCACTTACCCTTCCTGCATGTGACTGATCCGTGCATGAGGACCAAAGAGATTGGGACCCATGAATGGATCCTATCCTATACATGACACTTTATGTTCCACTGTTTAAAAAAAATAAACTCTAATGGGTGAACTTGTTAAATAATTGCTTAAGAACTCAAAACATTGTTTACTTGTATTATTAGTTATAAGTGTATTATTAGTTTTGCTGTGGTCTCTAAATTGAAATTTCACTGGTATTGGTATCAACTACTGACATTTGGGATTGTGTAAACCCTTTAAATGCACTTGTAAAACTGCTTGTGTTGTATTGTGAAACCCGCTACACAAATGAATTGAACTGAATCATGTCCAGGTGACATTTCACCATAAAATTAAAAGAAAAACAAATGAGAAATTACATTTTGCATAAAGTAAAAAAACACTATGATTTTAGTTATTGTGGCATTGTTTTCATAACAATTCTGTACCTTTCTCCCTCAAATTTGTATTATCCCATTATTACCAATGGTATTAATTTTTGTTTCTGTAATACAGTTTTTTTTCTTTCTTGTATTTCATCTAATGTCCTAGACAATTGTCTATTGTCCAAGAAAGTTGCCCCTCCTATTTTCCTTTGGATCAAATTTAAACTAAAATTAAATTAACAAATGATCTGGGTTCTTTTATACCTGAAAAAAAAAATATTTGGTAAAACTTCAAGAAGGTTGTATTCATTAACATTAGTTAACATGAACTTTCGATGAATATTACTTTTAAAGCACTAATTAATCTTGGTTTAAGTTCATTTCAACATATACTAATGCATTTTTAAATTAAAAGTTGTATATGTTAATCAAGCAATATCGTGCCGTAGGTAATCACAGCAGTGCTGATTTAGGGCCATATTGCACAATTGCGAGTGTGATATTGCTTATATACAACAGTTCAATGAACAAGTACATTTTTAAAAATTAGGAAAAATTGAGTACGGTCATAAAAACGCATTTGTGCATGGAACTACCTTATTACACGACCGATCAGAAGCCGCCGTTGCTGGTTCAAACCAAATGATGCGTCCAAGCCTTTGTTAGTAATTCAAAAATGTCACTTCAGAAACAGTATCACGGCTTGTGCTGTTTCGAACAAGTTATTGGATAAACAAGGATGCATGTGATCACCTGTTACCACTCCCAAGCAGAGATGCTGTCAGCTTTCTGAAGTGTAAAAATAGCATCCAAGCAGGGGTATTTCTCCCTATTTCGCGGTAGCCGGCGCACAAGAGTCGATCACTTATAGAAACAGCAATGTCCTCCGCCATTTTAAACTCATAGTGTAATTAATCAGTCTGTTGTTTCTCTCAGCTCTGATGAGCCATAATGCTGAAGTTGTTCGTTTAAAGCCATTTAAAGCGATTTCCTAGCTTTAGTAATGTAGAAGTAATACAAGCAATCACGAAGAGCTGTTGTATGTAAACGGCTGACGCTGATTCACTTAACATCACCTAACTGGCTCATATTACACACAAAAATTATCTTTAGCCACCATCTAGTGGCTAACATATGTAATGTAAAAAAGACAAACTATAGCTCTTAACAGATCTGCACTGCTCTTACACTTTAGTTTAGGATGACAAACACAAGCAGAGTGATACACACACAGTGAAGCGTCAGAGTGCTGATGGTGTCAGACCATCAGTGCTTATGGAACATCTCTCATCCAATCAGATTCGAGGACCGGAACTAACTGTTGTATATCATTAGTTAATATGAACTAATCAGATGCACAGCTAGCTGTCTCAACTAACACGAACTAACAAATGTATCTTTACAAATGAACATTAACCAAGATTATTAAATGCAGTAAAATATTTTGTGCATTTTTAGTTCATTGTACCAAATGCATGTACTAATGTTAACAAATAGAACCTTACTGTAAAGTGTTACTATTTATGTATTATTTAAATCAGCATAATCTACACAAATATTATTTTTGGCTATTTTGAAGAAATATTAAAGTTATTATATTTATTTGAATTTGGTTAACGATTATTCAATTCAGTTTAATAGATTTTTGAAGTGCATGTTTTTTTTTGTAAACAGTTTTGATTATATTGACAGCACAACAAATATTATCATGATGTAGAAAAAGGACCTACTTTAGTAAACTAAAACAATTAAAATTCTACTTATACAATCAAAATATATCATTGCTTTTTCTTATTATGCTAATATGATTTTATTTTTTATTTTTTAAAATTTTTTTTGCATTACTGTAAATGACATTGGGGTGGGGGTAAATGTACTTAACTGTTATGAAAAGAATGTCACAATGCAATAAAATCTTAATGATTTTTAAATAGGTTTAATTTTAAAAAAGAAAAAAATAAATAAAAAATAAGTAAATACTTAGTTAATTCTTTCTTAAAATCTATCCCACGCCACAACTTTGGCTCCAGCCACCAGCAAGACAGCCAGACTACAGACAGCATACAAATGAGCCGGACATCACTATCAGCAAGATGGAGAGAGAGAGATTAAAAGCACAGAGATCATGTGGTGTAACAGTGACAGATGAGTGGTAAAGTGTGGCGCATGTGTTGAAATGCCACGGCTATTTAATCCATTATGGTGCTCGATCGCAGCGTCTGATTCAAATGTCATTTGTTAACTCTGGCTTTGATACGGGACGACTGGGTTTAAAATATTGTGAAATCCTCTGAGCTGTGACCACAGGGCGTTTAACAATTTAAATTCATTAGTCTGACTTGGCAGAAATGCACCATAGTAATAATTTGACCTATTTCTCAAAAATTACGTTCATTTCTTCCTGTAAATGTTACGTCTTCTCAAAAAGGCAATTCTTTCTCTCCTTTTTAAAAAGGGTATGAGGTTGTACCAGTTTAGGAAATGGCTTTAAAGCACGGCATTTTAAAGATGGTCATGATAAATAATTATGGTTTTAAAGAAAGCATTCATCATTTAGTTTATGGCCAGTCTTTCTATTAGAGGAATCTTGTTCTCTCCCTTCTGAATGAAAACAATAAAAAATTGCTTACACTTCCTGTTCTGGAAGGTCAATTTTTTTACTGAAAAATCATAACTAAATTGAAGCTATTAAAGGAAAACATTTTTAGATATATAACAATTTGATGACATTATTGATTCAATAATATGCCCTGATAGTTATATACAGTGCAGTTTTATTATTTTATTAAGGTAACATTCGCTAATGAAAATGAACCATGGTTTTACTATAATAAATATTGTTTTACAATGCAGAAAAAACATAGTAACTCCTAAATTAATCTTGGTTTCTTTAGTCATGTTACTACAATTTTTCTATAGTAAAACAATAGTTAATGTCTATAAAGGATAAACAAATAGGGTGACAACATTAAACTGATCATAAATGTATACCTAAACGTGAATAAACTAGAAACCAGCATAGATAAACAGTAGCAATAAACAATATATGGTGCTTTTTTTTTAAAAAAAGGCAGCGGAGCTTAGTGAATCAGTGAATAATTTAAGTAAATTAGTTCATTTATATGAACAGTCCAAAATAACGGACTCACTAAAATGAATGAAAGTTCCCAGTGTTAAATTTAAAGGTGCAGTAAAGGTTTTTTCACGAAATGACACACTGAAATCACCGTTAATACTTCTCAGATATCACTGAAATAGGTGACAAGAAAAAACACAACAGCCATAAAGCACATGCTAAACCACACACTTCTGAACTACTCTACGTTATTTTGTAGTGTAAGTAGTGCGAGTAGTATGTTAACACTGAAAAGGCAACTTAAAGAAGTGTTTCATGAGTACCTGGATGATGCACTTCTTCATCCGTCAAAACGGAGTGTGTTATGTTGGACACTTCATGCACTAAGTGCTCACATCTTGCTGTACATAGAGAAAGGGGCGGAGTTACCTGACTGCATTGCTAGTCTGACAAAACAATTGTAAATAACGGAGAATGTAGCAACTAGCGAAACGTCTGTGAAGACTGCAACTTATAAATGTAAGTTAAATGCTTTACCATTATCCCTCACAGAGTACATATGGAGGCTAAAGAGATCAATCAAATAATCAAGTGTTGAATTGAGGTTGGCTAACGTGCTAAAGCTAGCAGCAATTCATCTAACATGTTTGAAATGCCATTTCATTCAGCTGTTAAACGGTGACTGCATCCATGTAGTAAAACCCGTTAAGTGCTCCATTTGGGACAATACAACACTTATAATTCTTAGTGTATTTTGTAAGTGCATAGTGTATGGCGTGTCTACACAGCTGTAGTCTTGGTAAACAGTGGGGTAAAAGACGTCCGCGCCACAGTCAGATTGTTTGTTTAGCCAATCAGAAGACTTTCTGGCTGTCAATGAATATTCACAGCACAGGTCATGCTCGGATAAGTGCCGGTACAGTGTCCTGCTCCCGCAAAACACTCAGGGTGACCCTTCCCCCTCCATCTGCTCCAACGCAATGACCTCTAGTGCTGTATTTTGTCTGGTGGAAGGTCCAGAACAGCTCAAATAATTTACAGTCTGAAAGAACCGAGTTGCTTAAATTATTTGGTTTCCCCAGCACTTCGTGAGAGAGAGAGAGGACGGTTTAGGTGAGTGTGTTCGATTACTCCCTCGGCTCCGTTGCTGCGTTTACAATTCAATATGACAAATGCTGCATTTTGTGATGCTACGGCGCTACACATTGGAAAATGTAGCTCATTGGAAAAAAATAGCCCCTATGTGTGTGTGTGCGACCTGTATGTATTATATGGCTATTAGAGTATTGCACAATTAGCTTCGAAACATGCCAACGTTAAACTCTACTGAAGCCTATGGTGCACAGGGTAGCGGCCTATGAGCTTCCGGAAATTAACCACTTCTGAGGAAGTTAGGATTAGAAAGCAGTTGCTTACATAGGCTGTAGGCAGCAAGGCAGCTCACTAAACTTTGGACAGACAGTCTGGGTGAAATGTAACCATGGTACTAATAAAATTGAAAAAATGCATACAGACAGCATACAATAAATGCTTTGCCGCCAACATGATGGATCAGTTTGACAAGCTAGTTCCTCTCAGTCAGCTTTTTCTCACCCCCCCACATGACTCTACCACACTACCAGCAAGGAGGTCACTAGGCCTCAGAAGTCTGAGGGCCAAAGGTCAGATTGTCAGATGCGTCAATCCTGCAGCAGTCAGAGATTAACGTGATATAAGGGCAAGTAAGCATGTAGAGTTTCTCCTCTTCACTTCAGGGGAGAAAACGGGAAGAATGACCTTTTCACTTGCAAAGCAGACACTCTTTTTGACAGCAGTATTTCCAAAACTCACCACTGTGAGAGGCTGAGCTGTATGGGGTTACTGAGATAAACAGGCAGGGTTGGGAGGGTTAGTAAGAGGGTCAATAACATACTGAATCCAAATACTTTGGATTACTTCTTCAGCACTGGTAGATTTTTTCACTTTTTTTGACTATAAAACCTCTGCCAGACAAAATACACATGTTAAAAATACATTCTATACAGAGACGGGCCACTTCAATTAAAATGATTGGAAGAAATTGAAACGGCCAGTGGCAGCCAACGGTCAACAAAAAAATATACAGCCTCACCACCGCTCCCTTTAAACACAGAGCGCGTCTCTCCTCGGGAGACCGGTCTCTACCTGCTGGTGTCTTCGTGGCTCCAGGAAGGGAGTGTTGAGGGTCCGGTGCGAGTTAGATGTGCCGCCGGACCCACTCCCATGGCGCGAATTAGATGCAACGCCAGTGATTGGAGCAATCCTCACGGCCCGGCTGCTCAAGTGAAGCCGGCGCCACATGCGCCTCCGACCAATAAAATGTTACTGCTTAATTGAAATATGTTCTTTTATCATGACCTTGACTAACCGTATTGGAGATTTCGGTCTTTCCCCATTCAAGTAGATAGGAGCTGCACTGTCATGACGCTATTTACATAGAAAAAGTCTATATCAGAGTGAGAGATTATGTTGAGAAATATGAAGTTGATGGAAATCAGACAAGCGTGAAAGTTCCTTTGATCAGGGCCTGGCACCCAGCAGCCTGTTGGGCTCCTCAAAGCCACAGGACAGAGACAAACCAGCCAGTTGTGCAGAAAGGCTGGAATATTGATGAAAGGGTCACTAGCTCAGATCCATGGATATCAAGGATCTTCTCTACTCGCTTAATCAATACAAAAACAGATAAAATGGACCAAACGAAATAAACAAACTACACTATTTGCTTTCTTAAAATAAGTTCCTGGTCTTTCAGCAGGTTCACCAGTGAATGTTATTCCAAAGAATACAAATATAATGTTTGATCAAAATGTAATAACATGTACCACCTCATTCTCCACCAGGACTTTTGTTTACAGCAGACATCACCTAGGTGGGCAGGCTACTTCATCAACTGGCAAATAGCCATATAGGCATTGTTTTAGGCATCTCTTGAAGGTAAAGCAGCCTTACAAAAAAACTTGGCAGCAGTTAACGCAGAGTTAATATAATAAAAGTGAATAATAGCAAATTAATGTGTGATAGATTTTAGGAATGTTCCTGGTTCATTACAGTACAAGTTAAACTCAATTGACAGCATTTGGGACATAATATTGATTACCACAGAATTAATTTAGATTCGCACCTCGTTTATTAAAAAAGCTAAAAACATAGATGTAGTAGCACTTACAATGGCTGTAAATGGGGCCAGGCTACTAATGCTAAAATACAAATTGTCTCAAAAGCATAGCTTCAAGATGCCAACATTATACATGTCCACATTATTTTATTGCATTCAATCGGTAAGTTGCATCTTTTATTACAACTTTGTTGCCATTATGACATAATGTCGGTAAGCCCTGTAAGCAGTTTTATTACACTAAAACCATGTAAAACATATATTTTAACATATTGTTTACGTATTGTGGCTATACATGAAACATAATTTATTTTAATGCCTATGTACTGGCCCCATTCACTTTCATTGTAAGTGGTTTACTGTAGCCTAACCGTGTTTTCTTATTATTATTTTTTTTAATAAACGAGTTGAAATCATTTTCTGTGGTAATAAACATGACATAACTTGTACTGAACCCGGAACATTCCTTTAATTATGAAGTGTGTAATTTCAGCACCACTAGCACAAGAGAATTTTAAAGGGATAGTTCAACCAAAAATGAAATTTCTCTCATTATTTAATCACGCCGGACATCCCGGATGCGTATGATTTTCTATCGTCACCAGAACACATTTGGAGGTTGGAGGTTTCTTTTTTGAAGCGCATAACAGATAGTCAACATAAACATCATCCATATGACTCCAGCGGTTAAATTAACATCTTCTAAAGTGATACGATCACTTTTTGTTAAAAAAAAAGTTAAATATTTAAGTACTTTTCAACTATAATCCAAAGTAAGGGTAAGCTTCATGAGAGGGTGGAGTCCAAGCGGTGTGTCATGTGATGTGGTCACGTTTCCATGGATACCGACGTACTCTCACGTTCTCCATTCGGTTGATACATCCAGGATAAGGACTCTAATTACATCAGTAACTTTATAAAAGCTTATTTATTCTACATGGTGCAGGGGCGCCCTCATTGGGACTGCAATTGTAGAATCACATGACCATCTGAAAACTACTCGCTTAATCTCAGTCACTGTCTCGTAATTGGACACTTACTCTTGGATTAAATTAATCATGGCTGATTGTGAATAGCCAATTTCTACAATGACATCTATAACTGAAAACGGTTGAGTTTGAATGACGCTGCATCCATGCCACTAGGTGTCAGTGTTGGTCCAAGATGACAAAACAAAAAGTTACTGAGTGCACCTTTAAATTTACATTTATCAGATGCTTTTATCCAAAGCGACATACAGAGCCCTTATTACAGGGACAATCCCCCCGGAGCAACCTGGAGTTAAGTGCCTTGCTCAAGGACACAATGGTGGTGGCTGTGGGGATCGAACCAGCAACCTTCTGATTACCAGTTATATGCATTGGAGTGGAGGTGGTGTAGTGGTCTAATGCACGTAACTGGTAATCAGAAGGTTGCTGGTTCGATCCCCACAGCCACCACCAGATAAATCTGTTAGCCCACTTCCTGTCTCTCAGACTTGTCAGATGGACACATCCTTTCCCCTCAAATCCCTGGGACTTTAAGGACAGAAGTCTGAAGTCTCTTCTGTAGATGACGTCTGTTTCCATCCCATACAGCCTAATCTGTTTAGGGTGTGACCAAACCACTCTGTTATGGTGTTCATGAAAATTAATGACGTGCCTGTTTCACCTCTGGCAAGTTTCAGGTGATGCTTGGCATGTGTGGAGGAAAATCACCCAACATCCCTTGATAAATTGCTCAGTTATGGCCTTTTCCTTTTGAATCTTCTCTTACTGTTCTTATTAGAATCGATAAAAACAACACGGTTTCACCTTATTTAACCTTGCCCTTTCCACATTTTCCTAAACATTGAACCTGTTTTGTTTACATATGGAGCATTATGATTATTTTAAAGAAATAGTGAAGTACTGTCTATGTCTGCTTCACTGAACCGCTCACCTAAACTGTTTTAATAACCACACTGCCATCTAGAGCTCATCGACTGAATTATCTGCCCACTGATTGCCTAGATGTCATAGCAGGCATTATTTTGAAGACATAATGAAGATCAGTGTGATGCCTTCTTCACAGTCAGGGCTGCTGTAGTGTGATAAAACAGTTTCCCAATGGGACCATCAGCATTTCCTACTAAATGAATACAATGACACACTTTTATGCCCACGAGTGATAGCTTCACCAGATACTGATAGTCTTTAAAGTGGTGAGTCTTTGAAGGGACAGCTCACCCAAAAATGAAATGTCTCTCATCATTTACTCACCCTCATGCCATCCCAGATGTGTATATTTCAAGTGTCCATTTAATTACTTTTTTGGTTGGTAGCCAAGAAACAGGCAGGATAACAGTCAGACAGTCATGATTGCAAAATAAATGCCTTCAGGGCAAGACAACTCCGCTTCGCACAAGCATCCCTATTATTATAGCTCATTCAGTACTTATGGTTTGAGATTTGAACAAACCCCTAATCCTATACATAACATTTTGTCACGTAACTTGGCGTGTGCCGTTCATATATGAACTATATCTTATATTAAGGCATACATATGAGATACAAATTCAGTTATTAGCAATTGGCAAATCAAAATGATGACATAATTAGTCATAATGGTGAGAATAAAAGTCATAATTGTTACATAGTAAATCAAAATGATGAAATAAAGGATCTAAATTATTAGTAATTATGACTTTAGTCAAATTATGAGATAGTAAATGAAAATGATGGGATTGATGTCATAATTATGAGATACTAATGTAATAATCCTGACTTTTTATCTCATAATTATGGTTTACTATCTCATCACTTTCATTTAAGACAATCGCTAATAACTTTGACTTTCTAATCTCGTAATTATGACTTAGCATTTCATAAATATGAGCATCTCAAAGCAGGTTTTTTATGTTTCCCTGTTGCAGAAACTGGCTTCTATATGAATGTTACACATATGCAAGAAAATGTAAAAATACTTCTCTTAAAATCACCAGAATTGAAAGATTTCAGTGTTGTTTTTGCAAAAACATTCTCCCAGGAAAAAATGCAAATAATAAGGGGTTTATCTTCTTGATTCTACTTTAATGCTACTTATCCTATGTCTACGAAATCCTTTCAGATGGTGTTTATAATGTTATGCTGTTTGCAACCTCATGTTGAAGTTTCGGGTATTAAGCAGGGATTAAAAAAGTGAGCCACAATTATAATGAAATCAATTTAACCATTAACCCACATTGGCCCCTGGCACCTAAAATAATAATATATATATATATATATATATATATATATACTGTATATATATATATATATATACTGTATATATATATATATATATATATATATATATATATATATATATATATATATAATTTTATTTTTAAGATTTTTAAAGCAAGGGATACAGCAAAAATATGTTTGTTGAGAGACTGGAATTGACTATTAAAGCATGTCACACTTGCAGTCACCGCCACAGGCTGTAAGACCATCCATACCTCAGTGTCTTGCATCTTACCAGCCTTTGATAGACCACTAAATGATACTGGTTTTCCAATAAGGTGATACTTGTGATAATAGATGGTTTGAAAGGTGATAAAGGGCCCCTTTAAAGAAAGCCTGACACACACACTGACTACTTTTCCCTGTAGCCTCCAAGCACTGTGATTATTATTCCAAATAAATGGCTTACATTATTTATAATATGTAATAAAACTTTGGCGATACAATGCATCATTGTAATCTTCTTAGGATAATCTTTTAATTCCCTCATTATGAATTAGCGCAGAGTCTTACCTCAAGAGTGAGCCAGTGGAAACATTAGCTAAGCCCTGCTTTGATGTGTTACTGAGATTTAATTAGCTGACTAGACATGAGTCACCCCCTCATAAGACAAACAAACCCCAAAATGCTTTCTTTGTGCTGCGTTGAAAAACACAACACTCCCAGCGTCCTGCACAGAGTGACCTGTGGTTTCTATGTCCTCAGCAAAATAATAATAATAATAATAATTCTGCCTAGTTGTGTCCAAAACACCTCACTGTTATCAACTCTGTTGGTTACTTTCTCATGAGAAAGATGTGGAGATATCACATTAACTTCTGTTCAGTGGGTGATTTGTATGGCAGTGTAATGGCTGGTCATTTCTGTCACGCCAGCGTACAGTATTCCATTTAAACTCACCCGGAGTGATATTCAGCTTAAACGATTTCAATTTCATGGTCGAACACATAAAAGGCCAAAAGATGAGCTGATTAACAAGAATAGGTCATAAATTATTATAGATAGAAAGAAGGAAAGAAAGAAAGAGGAATACATTGTTGTAAAGAGATGAAGAGAGGGCAAACTAAAGAGAGTAAACACAAGAAAGCAGGAATAATGCATGTACAAAGAGAACATTAGGGACGTCTCGAATAAGAATGGGAATCATGACGAATGGAGCAATAATGTTTCTGATTCTTTGATTATGGTATTTAAAGGAACAGTTCACCTAAAAATGAAAATTCTCTCATAACTTACTCATCCCAGATGTGTATGACTTTATTTCTTCAGCAGAACACAAAGGTTTTTAGAAGAATATCTCAGCTCTGTAGGTCCATACAATGCAAGTGACCAGAACTTTGAAGCTCCAAAAAGTACATAAAGGCAGCAGTAAAGTAATCCATATGACTCCAGTAGTTTAATCCATGTCTTCAGAAGTGATATGATAGGTGTGGTTGAGAAACAAAACATTTTAAATACTTTTTTACTATAAATCTCCCACTTTGACCAGCCCCGACCAGTAGGTGGCGATATGCACGAAGACTGCAAACCTCCAAAAAAAAAAGAAAAAAGAAGAATGTGAATGTGGAGATTTATAGTAAAAAAAAGACTTAAATATTGATCTGTTGCTCACCCACACCTATCATATCGCTTCTGAAGACATGAATTTAACCACTGGAGTTTTATGAATTATTTTTCTGCTGCCTTTATGTGCTTCTTAGAGCTTCAAATTTCTGGTCACCATTCACTTGCATTGTATGGACCTACTGAGCTGAGATATTGTTCAAAAAAATCTTTATGTTCTGCAGAAGAAAGAAAGTCAGACACATCTGGGATGGCATGAGAGTGAGTAAATGATGAGAGAATTTTCATTTTTGGGTGAACTGTCCCTTTAAATTTCCATCACCTCAAAACCAGTATAACTTATTTTCTTCTGCGAAACACAAAATGATATTATTTAGCATGTAAACCGCATTAGTTCTTGTGTCATGATGTTTGATCACGAGATACGCAAGAAACAATGCATTTGATGCATATTTGATTTTGGCTCTGTGCGCAAGTTGAACATTATTTCGAATTGAGAATGAAAAACAACTTCAATTTCATTCTGTTCATCATACAAAGTATGGCTTCGTAAGACTTCGGAATATGACTCACGAGTTGCATGGAACACTTTTATGATACTTTGGGGTGTTTTTTAAGCTTTAAAGTGAGTCACTATCAACTGCTAGTGTGTGGAAATCAGCGATCATAGCATCTACTTTTGTCATATGGGTTTGTAATGAAATGAAGGTGAATTTGTGGGTGAGCTATATCTTTAAAAATGAACTAGCCATTGAAAATGAGTAGCGACTGAAATCACCCTATCCATGTGAAAGTGTATTATTCTGAAATCTCTGAGTGTCTGGGTGTCTCTCTATGCTGTGGTTCTCCCGAGGCTATGACCACAGTGGGAACCAGGAGAGTGACGTTCCGTATGCATAACCCTTATCGTGCCCCTTTTGCCCCGCACCCTCAGAAATTGGACAAGGAGAGATATTAAAGCTGAAGTTATATCTGTGAAAGTGGCCGGGGGTGGGGTGGGGGTGGGGGTGGGGGGGGGGGGGGGGGGTGTTGCACTGTCACACTGAATTCTGAATATTTGTCTGGCAGAGGAGGTAAAAGTCACAGTGCTCCTGAATGATTTAACACACTGAAATGTCATAGAACCCACCGAGAAATATCCCTCTGCTAATGCATCTCTTTAACACTCCCATGTTGTCTGAAGAGGAAGTCTGCTTCATGCTGTCCGCTGGTATGTGAGATACAAATGGCGCTGTTTTGGCGGCACGAGGGGGACCTACATAATATTAGGCAGGTGGTTTTAATGTTGTGGCTGAGCGGTGTATATATACATACAGTATATATATGCACATGTTCCTGAAGGTACTGATTGGAAACTGAAATGCTGATTCTCCACTGAACATCATGATCATTCTGAAGAGTTTGCATCTCTGTTTTTGAAGTACGTCATCACAGTGTGTGTGCTAATGTCTGGATCTGTCTTACTAAGAACATGAAAAAATGGTAAGCCACAAATGAAGGACCTTGAAGAAGGCTGCAACAGTGGCTCCTTATAAATGCACCAATGAGCACGCATGCACATTCACACACACACACACACACACACACACACACACACACACACACACAAACACACACACACAATATCAATCAATCTCAGTTCAGGATTGTCGACATAATCATCTGTCACTGTCTTAATGGCCGTCTCCCTCATGTCAAAATGATGAAACTGCTCAGTAGACAAGGGATGGCTGAGGAAAGTGTGTGTGTGTGTGTGTGTGTGTGTGTGTGTGTGTGTGTGTGTGTGTGTGTGTGTGTGTGTGTGTGTGTGTGTGTGTGTGTGTGCGTGTCAGCACTTTGCTCATTAACCTCGGTGAAGGTCTGACGGACAGCTGTCAAGATGAGCAGATCACTAATATATGTCAGAAAAAGAAGGGCTGGGGGGGAATAATGACGAGAGAGAAAGAGAGGAGCTGACGAAATCAGTTAGAGAGCGATTGAAAAAGCAAGACTTATTTGACACATGGCTCTATGATATTAGCAACATGCAAAGATCTAGATTAATAAATTCAGGTCAGACGCAAACGACTGACACCAAAGGCTACTCTTTCATATCTCAGGAGTTATGTTTAATTGAAGTTTCATTAATGTTTCCTAAAATTCCGAAGTGAAAATAAAAATACAAACCAGATTTTTACACTTGAGTCACTGATGCTTGTGAACGCTTTCTAGGGTGTTGTTAGGGTGTACAGGCTGTTATGGCTAGTTTCATATTTACTGGCCCAACAAATCAACAAGTTTCTATGATATTCTGGTCTCTGTATGGCTCAGCTGTCTCCTTCAGTGCAATTCTAAAAGTTTTTTTGGCCCTTTTATTTATCCATGATCTGAAAAAAATTAAATAAAAATCTTATCCTGTTTTTAGGATATAAAGCTAAACTATGTAACTGTTGGCCCTCTAGCGGTTGAAGCATAGAACTGCAAGTTAGTAATTACGTCAGTCGGGCTATGGCTCTGCTCTTCTGCGCCTATGACTCTGATGGTTCGAAGTGTCCCGATGTATCCATGGTTACAGATGATCAACCTATCAGAGCAAATGTCACTAACGACAACAAAACACGCCCCTCCCCTCAAATAATAAAATAAATAAACAACGAAAGGAAGACATATCTGAATATACTGTATGTCTTATTAGCATACATTAGCATACATTCTGCTATTGATTTGACTTATTGAAAACAATCGTTTCAAAATAAATAAACTTACAGAAGTTAGGCAAAGATGACATGAGACCTAACGATTTCTAGTCATCAGATAAAGTCAAATGGTGGAAACTATTACAACTTAGCTAACAGGCTAAAAGACATGGGCAGTAACTAGAATGGCATTGTTACCAGCATCATGTTTTTTTTCATTGTCCTTCCTCGAAAATTAAATCAAGCACTGCATTACCACAATCCACAATAAAATGCCCCATTAAAGTGGCTAACGCTATCTAACAAACTAACATGCTAAGAGAGCTACCTGGCTAACTGTTGGTCCAAAAAGTATCTTACCTGTTTCAGCTTCAAACTACTACCACCTATCACCGCACACTTACACGCACTGCTCCTGACCTTCTTTTCTTTATTTACGGACATGACGTAAGCACGCACGGATGACTGATGGATGTAATTTCCTGCCAAATCCGTTCCGACAGCTCTAAAATATAAATAATTATTATAGGCTTACCGTTTAGTGAGCTACTGCTTCCAAGATCAATAGAAAATGTACACAAACATGCTTAAAATAGCTTTTACTGCCTGCTTTCCATGGGTGGTAAAAGCTAACAAAACTTCTATTTTTGGTGAATGAGGCATATTGTATAATAAACCTAAAAAGGTATGTTTGAGCTAAAAACTAAAAGACAATTTACTTAATTTAATTGCATTGTGCAAATTGCAGTGCACAGATAGCGCCTGCATGCTTAAACTGGATTGGGGTTAGTTAATATTCAGGTTTTTGTCATTGAAATACCAACACGATTACACACAAACTCGACATGTTTTTTCCGTAAGTTCATGTACCCTGAAATCAACCCCATTCTGCCAAATTACTGACAAGTGCCATCCTCCATCACACATTTTTGCATCAAATTAAACATGAATACATTTCCCTCTTGCATAAGAGTTTGGAATGAGTGTGTTTCGATGCACTCTAGATTGGACATATAAGACAAACTCATAATCATTCAGAAGGCCTTGACTGTGAAGTGCATGCAAGTAAGTAGGCCTATGCGAGCATGAACGGGCAGTGCCATTCTGACCACCCTGCGGTAATGAGAGTCAGGTAGAGGATGATCTGATCCAAGGAATCACATCATTATGAGCACATTCCCTTCCAGTCAGAGTGAGCAGTCAGTCACTCGGCTTAACAGATCCAACTCTAATGAGCCTGTCTCTTTGTTCTGCACCCAGGGCTGTGATGTACTGCTGGTTAAACACACACACACACACACACACACACACACACACACACACACACACACACACACACACACACACATACACTCACAATTACTGACAGAAAGACAAACACTCAAATAACTGTCTTTACACGAAGATATTCTCTGTGCGTTTTTATTTGTGAGAGATTGTGAGTTATAGCAGATTGTGCATGTGAAGAATACAGTGTGTTTCAGAAAGAGAAAGAGCGTGCAAGAGAGATAGAAAGCAAGCTTGATTCTGGGGCAAATCTATATAGACAAAATGTGTTCTCATGTTTTTGTGAATACACTGTGGAGGTATTCTCATCACCAAAATTATGTATTTGCTGTGAGATTAATACAATTTTCACACATAACATTTTTAACCCGCAGTCATTCTTAAACCTGGGTTCTCTTGTTCCATTTAGGGATGAGCAATACCAATTTATTTGTATTATTATTATTATTTTTATCTGATACTAAGTACCATCAAGGCCAATATTGCCGATAAGGTTGCCAACCATCCCAAAAAATACGGGATTGTATTTAAAGATTAAATTATGCATTCTGCATCAAATTAATACGGGAAAAACGAGTTGTCCGGTATTTTTAATCCGGGCCAAAACAGACCCCAATCGCATGGAAAAACCTCTCAAGGGGGAGCCCACGATGGAGGGGGTGTCCCTGTTTTTTTCAACTTTGAAGGTGGCAGCCCTTAACGCTGATATCGATACCAATACAACACATCTATTAAACTGATTCCGATTTCTGAGCATAAAATTAGTAAATTTGGCCTTTTTTATTGTAGACCTAAACTGCAAATTTCATTTTTTGTTTATTGACAAGTATACATTATACTGTAGTTCAGTATTTGTCACTTTGAATCTTGTAAAACACAATAGATTTCAGGGTAAATAAATACTGAAATAATTAGTTAAAAATCTAAAGCTATTAAATCAATTACAATTTTTAATCCAATTAATTACATATCATTATTTGCTAAGAAAGGACCCCAAATAAAGATACTTAAATATAAATAATATATTATAATAAAAAAACAAATAAAAACACTAAACACAAAAATTACTTGTACGTAAAGCTTGAATTGCTCTGATGGTAGGAAAATACATACTCTTATTATGGAATTAACATACGGGTCAGGAGGCATGATTAATTAATGATTAATTAATTGTTTTATGCATTATTTTTTATTTCATTAACCACACTAAATTAACGCATTAAATTGACAGCCCTAGTAAAAACCTTTCATGTTGATATTTCAATATGAGTATTGATCCTCTCTATTCAACACAAGTAGCTACTGGAAGTTTCAATACCTTAGGATCGCTAAGGCAACTAATAGTTCCTTGTTTCACACTGTTCATACTTAGTACTTATTTGCATATATTTTTAGGTTAATAACATTTGCTCTGAAGCGAAACCCACTTTTTAAAATTTGGTGTGAATAATAAGAATATTGTCTGCATTATTACTTTCTTATGCAGAACACAAAAAAGATGTGCAGCTCTAAAAACAACGCAAGTTCTCGTATCTCTAGCGCTTATGAAAGCACAATGGGCGTCAAGACTTTCATTGCAAAATTATTTACATTTCAGGTCGTTTCTCACCAAAACCTATATCATCTGGCTTCAGAAGACTTGGAATATGATGTGTCAAGGTAGCCAGCTATTAGGTAGCTGTGCAGTTTGTAAACCTCACTCCCCTGACCTCAAGAGGCGCACTAGCGAATGATGCTAGAGGCAGTAGCCTTTAGCCTCCTCGTTAGCACGCCCACCTCCCATGCCGGAGACGCCGGATCGAGTCCCATTCGGAGCGGGTCAAGAAGGATCAGTTACAGTGGTGCCGTTACCCAGATGGTAGTGAGGTTTAGGGGGTGAGTATAAAGATAGCCATCTGGAAGCTAGCTGTGCAGTGTGTAAGCCTCACTCCCCTGACCTCAAGAGGCGCACTAGCGACTGACACCAGAGGCTGTAGCCTTTAGCCTCCTTGTTAGCGTGCCCACCTCCCACACCGAAGATGGCGGTTCAAATCCCATTCAGAGCAGGGTCGATAAAGACCGGTTATAGACGCATGAGTCATGGAATTTTATTTTTGAGAGAACAATTATTTTAAATCAGAAGCATTGTGCCCTAGAGTTACTAGCTTTGGGTTGCAAAGCCATAACATTTCCTACCTGATCTCCGATAGGTCATCTACGGAGTCCCTGATGTACACACTGCTGAGAACCTTCAGTGGAACCTTTAGATGCTTCTGAAACAATGGTAAATAAATGTCCAAAAATCTCAGAATCAAGAATACCACTCTCCTTTGTCCAGTCTTTATTAACCTGAAGTTGTTCGTGTTTCCCTCTTAAGCGTTGAGCGGTGGTTTTGTTCTTATTGCCAGTAAAGGCTGCCCCTTCATTCCGGAGCCTCTCGTCTTGTTTTGCCGGCATTGAGACATAAAGTGACACAACCGACACCTCCTCACCATCTGTGCTCCCACACAAAAGCCACCTGAATGAGCTCTCTTCAGATTCCATTTACTCTCTGCCTGTTTATCTCCCCGATCGGTCGTCATCCTGGGAAACCCCACTCTTATCTGTGCAAAGAGAGAGAGCAAAATATAAAAAAGAGCACTCTGAGAGAAAGATAGAGTGAAAGAAAAAGTAGTCTCAGATATTGTTAACTCAATGCAGAAGTGGGGAAGACAGGCAGGAAAAATGCATCTCTTGGCGTCTCACTAATGGACTCTCTCCTTTTGTGTTTCACTATAATCATTCGATTTTGCTCAGGAGGACCAGGAGCTTGACAGTATACTCAAACTCCTCAAGAGCCCTACTGATGCTTTCCTCTGAAAATACAAATCACAGACGGAGTTATACCTTGGCAGGATGACTTCCAGGACCTTTTACCTTTCAGTTTGTGATGTTCAGTTGTAGAGGTGTTTCTTTGTTAAGTTTTATTTTAGGTTTTTCATATACACCTGAATGTGAATATTTCCTACTACATGGTAGGCCAAAAGAAGCACGCCAGATGAGTAGAGTATCCGAATCCTCAGTATTCAAAAACAGTAGGCGAGAAATACCTTACATCTGACTATGTCATATATTTGGGTTACATGACAAAGCCTACGTTCCTGGGTGAAGTAAATACTTTATTAACTGTCCAGAAGAATGTTCTTCATCAAATGCAGTATGCACTCCAAAAGTAAGCAAATTTTAATGCAGCTAAATTTTCACCTCAGACTGTCCATAATCCATTTACAGACCGCAAGAAAATTAGCAAGAGCTAGCTAAAATCACTGGATGTAGAAAGATAGTAACCCTCTTTCTTCCTTAACACAACCCCTTGGAGGCAGAACAAATGTCCCGATGCAAGAGTGAGCCATTGCCAGGGCTGGACTGGCCCAGGATTTTACATCCAAAAGTTGAGCGGGGGGTGTTCGCTGTCCTTCTCTGCATATCACGGCACCATTTTGTGGTCCGTTTGCATAAAGTGGCGGCTCATTTTAGCTTATTTTATGCCCATTCGGACAGTTTCACAGCTGACCCACTGGCCCACTCGGTTCTCCCAATGGCCAGTCCGCCACTGATCAGCCCCAAAGTGCATCGGCCTACGGGGAAAATACTCGGTATGCCAGATTACCAGTCCAGCCCTGGCTATTGCTGATATCACAAGATACAATACTTTTGGCGGGACAGAAATTTCAAATGCAGAGTCTACAAACTATTTTCACCCACACCAGTCTATTATTGTGTTATCTTCACTTTTTGGTAAACCCACTCTTAAATGGCACATAAAGTATTATCATAAACTGTGGGTTGGTCACTTTTCGTGTTGTTCAAATGATCTCTTCCAGTCTAAGTGGGCAGTTCTTGACCAAAATAAGCTGCAAATTGACCAGACTTTATGCTTAGTCAAAAATCTATGCGAGAACCCAGACAGGTACGTTTCATCAACTTCTCAATTTGTTGAACACCCTCAAAACGATTCTCCTTAATGTAAGGTAAAAATATAGATTTCCTGATAAACGCAATCATAAACTAAACAATCCTGATACTGATTCTCAGAACCCAAAGATCAATCTTTTACTTTAAAGTTTACTCCAGTTGTGTTGATAATTATATCTGTTAAATAAAAAGCAATTGAACGGCTCAGTTTGGGCCCTGTTGTTAATTTCTAAAATGTATGTTTTTCGCTGTGTTCAAAGTTAAAGGTTTTCCTGTCAAATGTACAGCATCAGCAGAGAGCATTTCTTTCATATGTAAACAAATTGGGCATTAGAACTTCAATATACTCAAATGAATCAAAATCGAATAAAATCATACAGTTTGTGAATCACCATAATCAGCCCTACCATAATGCAACACAATGCAAGCTCAAAACTAGAGTTTATATGGGAGAAAGTGACATCACCCACACACATGGAGGACATGTCTCAATTGCCTTTGCTTCTTAGACAGTCTCAGAAGCGGAGGAACCCGGATTGAGGTGAGTAACCGCGCCACTACGAGGACCTAGTAAGTAGTGGGAATTGGGCATTCCAAAATTGGGGAGAAAAGGGGATTTAAACTATCCACTATATAATTTGCATTTAGCATTACCTCTTCGTATCGCATGTCTATTAGAACAAATCTAAGACCCATTTTTGGTCGCAACCCACCAGTTGAGAACCACTGTCTTACAGTTTGTGTGCAAAGCTGTGTAGATAATGTAATACCATTCTCACCTTGTGCAATTATATGTGAGTAAAGGTTCCTACTTTTCTATATGCACTGTTTGTTTGTGTGCATTAAGGAGCTTTTCTGCACGCACTGTATTCTACATACATTTCAGTCCTCTCAGTTTTGCGCCTCTGATTTGAACAGAAATTAAATTAAGGTATTTTTTTTCACTTCCTCATACCAGATAAAATTGCTTAATATCAAACAACAATAACAGCTGCATATTACCTGTGTGTGGTGTGAGGAGGGACAGAATGCGGCCATTAAAACACCATCTTTGAAGTCTCATTCCTGTTTTGACAGTGTAGATCGTTAGGCTGCAGATCTTCCTTACTCTTATTAATCTTTTAGGACATTACATTTTATTTGCGTTATTTGTGAGAATAAATAAGTTCAGATATATTGGGGGTTGTGGTGGCTTGACACCTGGGTCACTGACCGAAAAGTCAGGGGTTCAAGCCCCAGCACTAGCAAGATACCACTGTTGGGCCCTTGACCCTATCTGCTCCAGGGGTGCTGTTTCATGGCTGCTGCACTCTGACCCCAGCTTAGTTGGGATATGTGAAAACAACTGCATTTCATTGGCTCTGTACCTGTACTCTGCACAATGACAATAAAGTTGAATCTTAATCTTAATTTCCCCATAAAATCAAAATTGGAGTTTTGAGGCTTTCAGTCCAAGTCAATTCTAGTGCACTATTAAAAGTTAAATAAAATGCTATTTAGTACCACCAGCCTCTAGTGATGGAGTGCAACAGTTCATCATAAAATCCATCATAAAGGTTTCATATTATCATGCAACCATGTTTTACCCATGGTATCATGTCCAAAACACATGGTAACACCTACTGTCTTTTGAGGTAAATAAATAAAAATAAAAAAAGCTCCCAACTGCAGTTTTAGTGCACAAAAAACAAATAGCAGTGCTTTCTTGTAAAGAGCACCAGGATAAACTCCACTGCTGGTTTATCCATATAACTCAATTTGAAATGCTAATACTCGCACAAGCCTGCCGGCACAAGACTAAGACATTCGCTTTCAGGCAATTAATGCTTTTTTGATTTTGCTGCAAGCTGTATGCAGCACATATATTATATACTGTGGATAAAATTAATTGAGAATTTGGGCCTCAAATAATTTGTGCAGGCTGAATTTGAATTTTAGATGAGAACAGTAGCGTATTTTCCCCCTCATGCATATGTTTCTTCAGGCAGTTTGAAGAACCTCCTTGCAAAGGAGTGATTCACGGATGATAATGAGTTGCACAACATTTATCCAGCATGCAATTCTCAGATCATTTCAGCAGATAAGTTAAAGTGAAACAGCAGCACCAAGCAGTCCATTCTAACACGAGCAAAACGGGGCCAAACGCCACCGAGTGAGAAAAGCATGCTTAATGAGACTGAGAAACCTCTCCAAATATCTCATCTTGAAAGAGACAGAGTAGGAAAAAACACTAGGAGAGAACAGGCGAATGGCAACATATTATGGGAATAAATTAAGTGGTCATGCTAGATTTTCAGCATGGACCCCACAATGAAAACAGGCAACTGGATACGATTATTTAAAAAAAAATAATGTCTTTTCAACTGAAGTTTGAGTTCTTTATACTAAAAATGCATAAACCCCTTTATACCATGGTCTGTTCGAATACTTGCCTCTGATTGGATGGAATGTGTGCGTTAATACCATTTAATGCACAGGAAATTCCAGTCAGTTTTAATCACCGTTCTATATTAATGCACCTCCTCTACTGTCCTCTGTAATGAGACTTTGCAATAGTTTTATGCATCTGTTCAAAGAGGCTCTGGATGCAAATCAAGTCTCGATTAACAGCGCTACGATTAACAGTCACATGACAAAACAACATCATCATGTCATGCAGTGCTGTCTTTAAATTAACTGCGAAGTGCTACATGAAACAGAAAAGACAACAATGTTCATCAGCCCCGCATTACTCACCAAAAACACTTGTATGGAAAGTATGGTTTGACATTCAAGACAAGGCAAGACAGTTTATATTGTTATATGATAAAACCATCTAAAATAGCTACACTGTCAGCTCAACCTGTGTCTTTGACCTCTAGAGAGCACCCTGCAATCTCACGTCGAAGGAGACTGTTTCGTAACACGCAGCGCTTTGCTGTTTAGTAATCGTGCAAGGCCACGTGCTGATTTCATTCTTAATTCAATCAATTGTGCAGCCTTAATGGATTCCATATGGATGTCTCAGAGGTTAATGTCTACGGGTTTTGAGCATTTTGGATGGTTTTCTCCTCGTTTTGGACATTAAGTGCTACTTTTACAACTGTCACATCGGCAACTTTGCTTTTTCACATTAAGGTGAACATTTCAAGGACTATGAATTAAATATGACATGTTCTGAGGAGTGCCAACTCGTCTAAATTGTGTGGCTATTATTATTTCAAATTCACAGTTTTTATAGAGTGTCTGGTGAAAACTGTGACTATTATTGCACTACTTAATCTCTGTGTCTCATTCGGAACAGGCAGAACTCTAGATGTAACCCGAAAGTTAACCGTTGTTATTCTTCCAGTCAAAATTTGCACTGTAAAAACCAATGACAGATGTAACTAATCAATGCTGGCAAGTGACCAAGGTATAACCAGGAAAATCCATGGCTAGGTTTGCGTTTAACTCTTTGAATGCACTTCACAGAGGCCACTTCGCGTCGTGTGGTTCTTCACCTCCACGTCGTGCATTAAAATAGTTTAACACTCACCTGTCTCTGAATGAAATTGAATGGAACACAAAGACTTGTGTGACCACCCCTTTAATCATGGGCTTAACACTGCCCTACCTGGTCTAATAGAATCACGTTATTGTACCTACATTATTTTTAATAATTTTTATGTGACTTGTTGTATGTATCACGGCAGTTTCCTGGTGAAATGAACACAAGAGGCGCTACAATACTTCCTTTAACACAAACAAGAGTAAAACTGTAGATTATCAGTTAATAAACACACAAGTCGACACGTGAGCCGAAAGTGTCAGAAGCATCTCACATTTGCATTTATGAGATTATCGGTTAGGTTTAGGTTTTAGGTTTAGGATAGGGAAGCAGGTTTTGTTGAAACTCGATAGAGTATTAACCTTAAAAAGCTCACTTGTTCAGGAGAACATTTAACTCTCTTTTAGCGCCACATGGTGGACATATCACTCTGCATTGTCTTTCTTAAATTATTTCTACTCAAATCAACATTTTATGCTAATGTTTTATTTGCTTGTTAAGTAGCTGTAAAAATAAAAAAAAATGGATTATGTATAGTCAGCTGGCCATGTTCTTTCATTATCTCAAAATAACCCCCTTTAGGGTGATAAAAGACCCCACCACATAACGTCAGGGTCCTGATCACCAAGTCTGGGGTTTATATTGTGATGATGCTCAGCTGTACATTATCCCTAACATATTGCATAGTTGAAAGATGGCTCTTTAATTAATCAAGATGTAGATGTAACCCAAGTCATCCTGTTTCCACGGTGACTACCTCCCATCTCTGAGGACTAGAAAGCAACAGGTTCAGACAATATCTAGAATACATACAGCAGCACATGGTACATTTTTGGATTGTAATTGTCTTCTTTCCACATCACATTTGACTTTTAACTCCCATCAAAAAGTTCCTCTACTTTAATTGACTCTTCTGCCGGTGAGGGCATGGGCAGCTAGCATAGAGTAGGCACGTGGATGTCTGTCCTCATTTCTCCCATGGTAATTTAAACCCTCTGTGTGCGCCGAAAGATGGACCCATCAATAACAACGTTTCGGATCCCGTCTCCTGGGCTGACGCTCATGATGGAACGAGTGGAACTGTTGCTTGGTAATGGACGGATGGACTTATTCAAGGCAGAATCACCGCTCTGATGAACAGCGCACATTTTTTTTCCCCCAACGACTGGCACATGTCCAAAGCTCCAACCCAACTCGAGCAAAGCCAAGCAGGGCAACTTATCTGTGATGGGTTTGTGAGCCCAGTTTTGAATTTCTTCTCTTTTGCTTTGACAGCCTTAAAGTTCTAGCATCCAAAAACCTACTTTGCTCTCTGTTTCAAACAGATAACTACATCTTTGCTATACCCAATCACGTATTAGAAAGTAATGCAGAGGCCTAAGTAACAAACTTCATTAATCATTTGCATACTGACTATTAATCATTCTAAAGTTACTGCAAACTTGCTTTAGTCCCAAATACAATTTATTGACCTAAGAGACTATTTATAGTTAATAAGTTTAATGCTCCAATCACATCATGTCAGATTTACCTTAATAACAAGTTTCCATCCAGTAAATATCAGTCATTTCTTTGTCAAACTTGTAATTAGATCTTGGAAACTCTCAATTTTATGAAAGCTCGGACTTTTTAAACTGTCCAATTTGACGTCATGTAAAACCAACATTAATGAAAGTGGCTTCAACAATTAAAGGTGATGTGATTAAAGTTATGACATTTTACTATAGCGAGTGTTACCTAGTGCGTTTTTCGGCTAAAAAAACAACAAAAAACAGCCTGGTTGGCTAACAACGAGGATGGGTGACCATCTAAGACCAGCCAACTAGTTTAGGACGTTTTTTCAGCAGGGTTCTTAAATATTTTGCAAGAGTGTCTACATGTGCATTGATGTAATGTTTGCACGTGTAATGTTTAATGGGATGTAAAATGTGGGGGAAAATATATTTTTATGATTCTGGTAAGATATGACTTGAAACGCCCCCTCCCCTAAAGGGATATTCCTGGTTCAATACAAGTTAAGCTCAGTCAGCAGCATTTGTGGTATAATGCTGAATAGCACAAACAGTTTTTTGACTTGACATGATTTTAATGTGATATAATTGCTTATTAACCTTTTCTGTGTAAAGTTATTTCCAATTTTTCAACTTCGCTGACATTTCAACGTAACGCTGTAAACCTTAAACCGTAAAAAACAATGGTTGAAATAACTTCACAGATTAAATAAAATAAGTTTTAAAGGAAGAACAAGTGTAAATGCTTTTAGAAAATTCTTCTTCTGCCTTTAAAACCACTAGAAATGGGCCCCATTCACTTCTATCCTAAATGCTTCGCTGTAACCTCGATTTTTTTTCTTCTTCTTTTTTTCCCAAACAAAATTGACTGGAGGATAGGAAATGGAGCAGACTGACACACAAACTGGCATATATTTGTCCCCTCATTTTTGTAATCGAAATTGCCCAATGTATCAATGAAATGGCCCAATGTAACCTCTGATGATAAAGCATTTAGCTGTTATTGCAAAAAAGACTAACATGGATCTATTTTGGCATTATGAGGGTTGCCATTGAAAATAATAATTTGCAAGTTTGGGAACATGAACAGTTGTGAGAACTAGAATATGGTCATCTTGTAATTATATTGATGACATGAAATCCAAACTGATTTCTGAATCAGAAATTCACAATGCAATCTCATTAACATTATACTCTGTCAACAGAGCATGTTAGACTTTAAAAAAGTCAACCTAAAAGCAAAGGAGCAAGAGTGCATTAAAAAATAATGTGCTTACACAGCGGTTTGAGAAAGGCACACACACACACACACACACAAACGCACACACACAAACGCACACACAGCTGGAGTGGATATCTATGGAGTCTGCTTATGCCCAGGGCTAGTGGGATTCAAGGGCAGGATGATATCACAATATGCATGGACAAACACCATACCATCTGCTTAGTACAGTCTGCCAAAACCCAACACCTGGACATAGACTGGACACAAAGAGAGACACAGAGATGACTACGGTAGGTTTGTTAACCATTGCTCTGCAGAGCAGTACAAACTGGCATTCCAAACAAATATTTTCAAGTTATTCAACATTGCTTGAATTTCAATATTTATGGTTTGATGGAATATTTATGGTTCTTTCTAGTACTCTTACTCTAGTTAAAGGAAAAGCTGTTTGATTGACTACATCTTTTTCAAGATAGCATTTCACAAATGTTTTCCACACTGCAAGTGTTATATCCATCAATATTGAGCGTTGTGTTTTTTGCTTGGGCTGAGCTCAGGTGGAGGCAGCTCATGGTGAGACAGATTACGTTCACTACGAGCGCATGAAACTCAAGACGCTTTACTTTCGGCCAGCCTTCTGTCTGAAGGATGACGCCGTTCCCTTCCCCTGCCATCATACTCCTCCTGTGGCACCCTGGGGTCCATATGAGGGAGGCATGCAAGGCCGGGAGGCTGGGAGGCAGAGCACTGAGAATTTGAGGAGGAATGGTCGCTAGCACAAGCCTTACGTGCCTATCCATCTCCCAGACAGCGTTTTCCCCTGTGGAATATGCTCGTGACAACCTGCGCCCCACAATCAGCACACATGGTTACGTTTGCCAATAATGATTTGGAAGGAGATGCGTGGCACGGTCTTCCTGGCATTTACAGTTGGGTGCTGAACACAATAAAACACAGATAAGTTCTGCAGTTTGCGAGGTAGATCCCTCACTTCAACGACGTTCTATCCTTCACCGTGGCAGTGCGGGACGCACAAGTTTTGTGTTTGGAGGTACAAAGTCTCCTTGCCAAGGAAGCAGTAGAGTCAGTGCTGATGTGCAACTCATAGAAATGTTTTACAGTTGTTGAATTCCAATCGCCAAAACAATTTTACCAAGTCTCCGTGCAATATGGTCACCTCAGAGACAGATTTTGTCTTATGTTCATCCTCTGGACTAGTTTGTATTAAATCAACCTGAAATAATCCCACTTTCATGTGCAGAAAGCCCATTGTCGCAGGCCATACTCAAAATCTGGGTTCAAGAAAACTGCATACCAGTTTAAAGTCCTGCCCTTCGGCTTGTTCCTAGCTCCGCTGAGGCTGAGTGGCATCCATGTTCTGAACTACCTTGACAACTGGTTGCTATTAGCAGTTGCAGGAGCACGTTTGTGAGTATAGGGACTTGCTACTCACTCATTTGGTCCGCTTGGGCCAAAAAGTCAATTGTGCAAAGAGTGTATTAGTACACAGGCGGTAAGTCTCCGTCTCAGGCATGAAACCCTACTTGGTGGCCATGTTGCCGCGTTGGCCCAGTGAACGCACTCAGTAAATTCCCCCATACTCGGTGAG
Organism: Moxostoma hubbsi; assembly: GCA_032164185.1. NCBI lineage: Eukaryota > Metazoa > Chordata > Actinopteri > Cypriniformes > Catostomidae > Moxostoma > Moxostoma hubbsi. The sequence goes on along the minus strand of JAVLUX010000027.1, from coordinate 3,901,493 downwards.
CTTAAAGCAGGGGAGGCTTTTCCCCTTTAAAAGTTTTCAGTGAGCCCTGGGGCTGATGGCCACTCCTGGTACTCCTCTGGTCCTGCTCTCATGGTGATGACCTAGTGCATTAATCTAAAAACAGAGCTGTACTTTTTACAAGAGTGGATGGATGCAGGACTTTCTCCATTCATGCTCAAACTATATGTGGCTGCCAAAGCAGCATTGCTAAGACCCTCTCGTCACACTACTGTCCCGGTCTGGGACAGCGCTTGTCCTGAACATGCTTACAGGTCCCCTGTTTAAACAGTTTGTGTTCACTCTCCTTGAAGACTGTGCTGTAATTCACTCTGGCTTCAGTGAAGCATTAGAGAGACCTTAAGGCCTTATCTGTCCATGATTTTGTCTAGAGTTTGGGCCTGGCTTGTCTAAGGCTGTGCTTAAGCCCATGTGCGGGTTATGTGCCTAAAGTTTTGAACACTCCCTTTATGGTTCAGGTGATAACCTTTGAGTTGGATGAGGCACAGAATTTGCATATGCTCTGCTTATGTATGTTGATCGTACGAGTCATTTTCAAAGAATTTCTAATTGGGTTGTTGATGCCATTATGCTTGTTTTCAATTCACAAGGCGTTCAGCATCTCATAGGGGCATGTGTCCATTCTACCAGAGGCATGGCTTCCTCCGTGACTTGGGTGAATTTATTTGTCTGGCAGCTGGCAGGGCTTCTGCTAACACCTTTAGCTGGTTCAATCATGTTTCCTCTCTCTCTTCCCAGGTCTTGGATGTGAATGAGTGTTGATCTCGTTGTGTCCAGTGAACACTGAATATAGCTTATGTCCTACTACCCGGCTGGCTAGTGGCATCTGACATGCATTTGATATTCCATTCTATGCGTTTTCCCACTGCGGTGTGTGTGCAGATTTACACATGTAGGTGTGTGTTTGTATGCAATGTCTCACTATCCGTTGGCATAGTGACATACTGCTATACCCCTTTGAGGGGACTCTCTGGATACTTCCAATTATTCAATACGAAAGGAAATTGTGTTTGCGCTTTACTACCCTCTTGGCTAGTATCACAATACGTGAGTGCAATATGTAACAGCGCCATGGAATAGGGTCCCAATAGTGTCAGCCACTGACACAGCATCGAAGTGACCGACTTTAATGGGAACCCCCAGGTTATGACTGTAAACTCAGTTCGCTGAATGTAGGGAACGAGACGCTGCAGATGCTTGCCACACTACTTATTTCATATTGTAAAGGGACAGAGAGATGTGCTCTCCTCCCTTCAGTCGAAAAACCTGATAAGATGGCGTTGTGCTCAAGTTTATAGGTCCACGATAATGTGCACATCAGGGGCGGATCATCAAATGCCATCTGCCAGTAGATTAGCATGATTGTAAAGGGGTTCCGAAATCGTATCTCTTGGGAGGAGCTCCCCATAGCGTCAGCAACGGATGCAGCATCTCGTTCCCTCCTTACAGACATAACTGGTGTGTTTTGCATGACCGTACATACATACTTCCCTCAAAGACAGATAAATTGTCCAGAAACGGTCTGAGGGCTAACCGTTGGTGAAATTGCTTCTGACTTGGTCCATGCTGGCCAGTACTCCGTCTAGTTGAGTTGAGAGGAAAGGCAAGAACACAAAGCAGTGTAGACCTGGTGTAAAATTCATTGTTGTTAAATTACACCAATGTTAACTAGTATATTGAACTTGCTTGCAGCCAGAGCAACTAGAATAAAGAATCAGCATACAACCTAACTACAGGGTTACCACAATTTTTGACCAATTAATTCCCATGATATTGCCATGACTTTTCTATGATTTTTTAAGGACTTTTATTGGTCATTTTATAGAGATCGCACTGATCAAGGGCAATTTCTAGCCAATTTAGAGCAGAGCATAACCATAACAATTTACATTCACTATATATATAAAAATCCAGGCCTGGAAATCCCCATTTCCATTTTTTCATGACCATGTGAACCATGTAACTAAAATACCAAATCATCATACAGCCAAAGCTTGCTGAGTTACAATATTCCATTATGCATGGTTAACTTACAGAACAATTCAGTGCAACATTCAGAATTTTGTACACTACAACTTCATTTATGGTACAATACTGCTGTACTGTGTACTATTTTGCATAGACAGTATATAGAGCATGTTATTTTGAAAATCAGGTTGACCTTTGAACCCTGACAAAGGCAAATACTGTAAGTTTTAAACACAGATACACCCCAACAATGAGAGACAGACAGGTACTTGAAGCACTGCCACAGTCTCCAGGAGAGATACCACGGTAATCCATTACATAGCCTTTAAGACCATTACGTCAGGCATGCGAGCATGAGGCCACAAATTATCATGAGTTGTTAAAGCAGTAAAATGAAAATGAATATCTAATCAATCCTAACTGGAAGGAACGGTTACATTTAAGGAAAAGTAATGAGGGAATTGACAAACATCCTGCTCTCCAGTCATCAATCAACCTATTGTGATGTCAGACTTGCATTGTCAAGGACAAAAGGTTACTTCTGACAGTAATGGTGATGAGACGAAACATTTTTCTCCAGATGCTAATCAATTTAATTGGATGGAAATATGCAATTAAAGTGAGTGGTGACTGTTAAACATCAGTTAAAAATCAGCTCTACTGATAAGTCTGGTTGGTTCAAAGAGAGAGATTCTTAAGATTCAAATTGCTCGCTTGTTAAGTTGCAAAGCATGTACGTTGCAAAGATAAAGTTATGTCCTTCCTTGGCCCTCGAGCCTTGCTGAAGTTTGTGCGGATGAAGCATCCCACGGGGCATTCTATGTGCTGTTATTCCCAAAGATTATTTCACCATCACAGCTCCCAACTAAAAAAACCCATCAAAGTCTCATTTCAAAAAGTTCATTCATTCTCTAAGTCAAACTCCGTGCTTCAGACACAACACAGCAGACACAAGGAATGTTAAAGAAGTCTGTGTTATGGCTTCTGGTGCGGAGAAAATGAGCCACGGCACAAAACCTCCATTATTTATCTGCCCACTGGCCATATACGTTTTCAAGGTCCCAAACAACTGTTCAACACTTAGTAGTCATCCATTCCAATCAGGCTGCTAATGCAGTCACTGAGGTGTGCAGAAATTGAGCCGCAAAGCAAGTCACTTGGGTATGTATCGTAGACTCAAACCTTGTGATTTAAGATGTTAACTTGTGTCTATGCTTAATGTTCGCATATAGCTTTTTGCACATCAGATTTGCATTCATCATGCCCATGCATGAGTCCAAAATTTGGTTATGAAACTTAGAAAAGCTAGCGAAACAAATGAGCAATGCTTTAGAGAGTATAATGGAGTCTGACGTGCAGCACACTGTACGAGTGAATGCACACTTGCTGCGGAAAATGTATGCGTGTTTGTGTAATAAAATACGCTGATGTGTGCTTAGCCGTGAGTGCTGTTGCTGCAGTTGTGTACGTGAGAGAAAAACTCACTGAACTCGACGAGGGGACGTTCCCCCTACAATCAAAAGTGGCTTCTCTCTTATGCAGATTCAACACGTCTGGGCCATCCAATAAACATAATTGAATTTGAGTACAAGGATAATCGAAACGGGAGGAATGTTCCAAATAGCTTGTTAGTTATGCTGCGTTCACACTACATTGCATCCTCTCTTTCATAAGCACACTCTGTTTTGCATTCTACATCCTCTCCACTTTATCACCCTATAATTGTCCTCTCACTGTTCTGTGAAGTTTCAAATTCAGGACAAACTGAACACTGGTGCAATTCATTCCATGAAATTGGTGCCTTTTGTGTCCCTAAGAAAGAATCAGACATAGAATTACTATGACAACAAATACATTTGTGATTTAAAAACATAATAATACCATGTATTCTTTCATCAATATTACATTCAATTCAAGTTCATTAAAAATGTTTTTAAATCATTCAAATTGCATTTATGCCGATAAGGGTAAGGACAAAATACCTTGAATGGGAGAAGCAGAAATGGAGAGCGAGAGTGTAAGTAGGAGAAGAAAAGAAAAAAACATACAAGAGTGCCGTGAGAGGGAGCAGAGGTTACTCCTGGCAGCCCAGGCAAAGTGTAGGGCAGCTAAAAACGCAGCCACAGTTGCCTTTCCACACCTCCAATGAGACCGAAATCTCTACAGCCTCAGAACATCCAACCAGTTCCCTCAACAATGCGCCTCCATCCGGCTGTGACACTGGCCTGATCTGCCGTGATGTCAGTTGCATGTGTGAAGCTATGAAGAGGCTTGAATGCCAATGCCCTGGCTCCCAGTTGTTCAGTTTTCTGTGTGACCAAACTCCAATAAAACACAGTGCAGAAGACTGGACCAGTTCAGAGGTCAGTGTGTGGAAAGTGGTGTGTGGTCAGATACGATGATGATCTTTATCCAGGAACTGTGATGGCAATGGATGACTTCTATGCCCATGCACAGCGCAGGTCTAAATAGATTCTTTTGGCCTAATCAAGATGATGTACTCTGGTACCTAAATGACGACATAGTTCGTTTCACCCTGCCCCCCTGCCAGTCACTGCTTGCCATATGGAGATCCAGAGAGACATATGGTTGGAGCTTACTCAGTAAAATGAGTCATTTCTCTGTCAAACGTAATTGCCTTTGCTGAAATTTCTTACCTCCTTCTTAGGTTTTTCACTTTCATTTGTGTGGCTGTTCTCAGTCTGTTTTGAATGGCTATTCTCAGTTTGTTTTAATTGCTACAACATATAATGGTTACATTGTAAGTTTTGAAATTTGTTCCCTCCTTCAATGTGAAAACAAGGGTTTTCTCTTTGATATGTGATGTGAAGTTTGTTTGGCTGTTCTCTTTCCCCTTTTAACAGCTACAAAAATGTTATGCTTACCACAAGCTACCGTTCTTTTTTACCTTATTACCTTTGGTGAAATGTTGGCTTCTTTTATGTGCTGGCTGTGGTTCAGGTGGTAGAGCGGGTTGTCCACTAATCACAGGGTTGGTGGTTCGATTCCCGACCCACACGACTCCACATGCCGAAGTGTCCTTGGGCAAGACACTGAACCCTAAGTTGCTCCCGATGGCAGGCTGGCGCCTCGCATGGCAGCTCTGCCGTCATTGGTGTATGAGTGTGTGTGTGAATGGGTGAATGAGTCACAGTGTAAAGCGCTTTGAATACCAATAAGGTTAAAAAGGCGCTATATAAGTGCAGACCATTCCATTCAGTCTCAATAAAACTAATTTTTTTCCATAAATCATTCTCAAAAATGCATCCATGTAAGTTGCTGTCATTAATTTCATAAAAATGTAAAAATGATATTTGAAATGGCCTTCCAGGATTTTCCATTGTAACTTGAACTGTATTGTATTTTGGACAAAGCGCTTCTTTTAATATCTCTCTTGTAAAAATATATATTTTTCATAATTGACAAGTGATCACTCTCCAAAATAGGACATTACACAGCTTGAGATGGCACAATACAATTTCTTGTAATTTTAAGATGTCTTGATTTAAAAGCATACAGTGACCGCCAGCTGTCAGACCAAAATTTAAAGGAATATTCCACTTTCCATAAAAGTTGAGCTCAATAGAGCGCAACAGTCTTGTTCCAGAAGTAAAAATCCCATTAATTTATCCCATAGACAAATTGATTTTCAGCGATAACTTTCAAAAATGTAAAGACTGTGAGCTATGAGGTTGTTCATCGTTGGTATATGCTTCCATTGAAGCTATCCGCCCACATTATCTCAATTGTTTAAAAATCAGGTTTATAGCAGATTTCATGGAAAATATCTACATTATCCATGGTACAGCAGAGAAGATCCACTAATCAGAGAACCGCGGCAACGAAAACCGAGAAACGTGCCTGGGTTTGACCGTGCGCTCTCGTGACGCACTGTAAATGACGTAATCGAGTCGGTCTCCCTTCACCATTAAACTACTTGTATATTTGTACATATCGGGATATTTTTCAATAAACGTAAAACAAAATAAAATAAATAGTTTTCTATTCAAAGATATAATTCGCAATGCTTCCTGGGATTGTAGATTGTGCCCTCATGGAAGGCGATAAGTACACAGCCTTGTACCTTTGTCTTTATGTACGATTTTCAAATACCCGCAGTGTTTTTCTTTATTTAAAAAAAATTATAATCTTTAAATAAATCTAGAGAAGAGCATGTTATGGATTAAACAGTGTCAGCCCTTATTCCCAAATGAACATATAACATCTGCAATAATCAAAACAAGCAAGTACAACCCCCTCATTTATGCTTATTGCGGCCAATCGGCCATTTCGCGGCCGACCCACCAGACCCCTTGGTTTTCCCGATGGCCAGTCCTCCCCTGATCGACCCCAAAGTGCGTCGACCCACCGGGAAAATGCCCGGTATGCTAGATTACCAGTTCAGCCCTGGTGCTAGTGCTCAATATATTGGTAGAGGGGCGCACAGTCTTCACGAGAGTGCGTACTTCCGAAAAAATAAATACTCTCGTGCGGTGCCGCTGTCATTTTGCGCCCTAGGCAACCGCCTATTTCGCCAGTGCCACGGGCCGGCCCTGGCTATACTTTTGAAACAGTGTGATTTAATGACCTTAAATAAAACTGAAAATTATAAATTAGTATTTTGTCTAAAAGAAATGTGTTAATTTCAGGGATTTTCATTAGCTACATAAATTTGCAACATTTTCTAATATTAAAAACGAGCTCAAAATACCTCAAAATCATCCTTTAGATACCACACGCAAAGATCTCATGGAACAGGAAATGTTTGCAGATCATAGTGACAAACACATGTTTAGGAAAGTATTTTTTTTTGTCTTTATGGAGTTAAACCTGAGTTCATGACTCTGTAGAATATTAATTATTTCCTTCTGTGGAAACAGTACACATTCTAGCTAGCATCAAAGGGAGGAAGTCAACAAACACACAGCTAGTGTTGATAAAACACGAGCAGATACTAATGAACCTTTTATCATTCCGATTCTTTCCAGCACCCCAGTGAATTTGTTTGAGATCATCTTTGGTGGGCGTGTGTGTGATTTCATTCTCTCGCTCAACACAGATTCATAGATGGACGTAGAGACAGACACGCTTTAATTTACATAAACGCAAAATGTTTTGTGCTTTCTCGAGATACCCGGCAAGGGAGTTCTTTTGATTGTTTCTTTGATGAGTCTTGGAAAGAGACAAGCACGTTATGCTAAGATGCTGAATAATGCTGGTGAGACAGACGAGGCTCTTGAAACACCCCCCCTTTGTTTATCATCTTCCAGAAAACGAGGAAGAGAAAGAGGAGTGGGCCATGGGGCTAAGGAGAAACTGAGGACACTGGTAGAAAGAGAGATGAGAGAAGTTTATACCTGTGAAACAGTGATGAACATCCCACTCTGTTCCAAAAAACGGGTGAGCATTGTTTTCTTGAAAAATACAAATAAAACAGCATAAATAAGGTTTGATGGTCTGAGCTGGTCAGTGATACAAACCCAAATCCATTTATAATGTTGATATTTATAAATGAAGTCTGGCAGGCATCTCACCCAGCACCATGGATGAAATCAATACGCTGCCATGACAACATGTGGAGTATTTGACCTTTAACCTGTGTTCACCAGCCAGCACATCACTGCAGAGCTGGAAACACGACCAATGATGATCTTAGAGAAGAGGAAGAACAGGAATATCTTGGCTTAGATCTTAGCTCCTTCAGTGATGCAAAAAAAAAAAGGTGTGCACTTCCAAAAATCTACACCTCCAATAAAAAATATATTAGCCTGTTTTTAAAATATGCACATATCAATTTCCTAACAAAATGCCATCAAATTGAATTGTGTACTTTAAAAAAATACATTAATAAATGTATATACACTGTATATATATATATATATATATTTAAAGATTACTCAAATTTATGGAATATGTAATGAAATTGAAATACATATTCTTAAGACAATTGTTGCTGTAGAGCGGTGTTTCCCAAACTGGGGTATTCGAATTATGATGCAGAAAGGCTTATTCATGCATTTATCACCTCTAGGCTGGATTACTGCAATGCCCTCTTTTCTGGCCTACCAGCAAAAAACATAAATAGACTTCAGTATATTCAGAACACCGCTGCTCGTGTCCTTACACATACCTCAACGTGTTTACATATTACCATTCTGCCAATTCATTTGCACTTCAGCAGCCCTCCTGCAAACCTAAATCTATGGGGGGAAGAGCTTTCTCTTTCAGAGGCCCTAAGCTATGGAATGCTCTTCCTTTACTATCAGAAATGCTCCAGCCTTGGATTGTTTTAAGAAGTTACTTAAGACTAATTTATTTAAGGTAATCTTTTAATTAGGGCTGTCAATCGATTAAAATATTTAATCAAATTAATTACACGGTGTCCCGATTAATCGCGATTAATCGCATATACAAATATTTGCTGAGAAAGCCCCTCATATAACAATAATTCAATATATAATGATTAAATATTTATACATAGTTATCTTTAAATATTTAAAAATTATATATATATATATATATATATATATATATATATTTTCAGATAATTAAAATGCATTACATTCTTGTAGCAGAAGAGTTAATCATTGATAATTCAAAAAGCGGCTTTAGAATACAATGTATTGTTTACTACCATATTATTGATCATAAGTCAATCATTGACACACAGTTCACAGCAATCCATTTCACAAGTGAATTTATCAATCAGTTTGAGATTTATTATGAGGGATTGTTTAAGGACCGTCAATGTACACCTGCGTCAGGCATGCTTGTGTAGCGTCAGACGTGCTTGTGTAGCGTCTCGGGTGTGTTGCGTCATAAACATACATTTTTAGGTCACTGTGTCAAGTTAAATATAGTTTAATACTTAGAAAACATCTTGAGATCTCTTATTCGGATTTGCGCTCCATCAAGTGTTTTGAACGCAAGAATGTAACACATGTTTGTGTTGTTCTGCTGAAGTGTTTCTTCACTGTATAAACTGTGTGTTGCTCATACAGCTGAAGTGTCACTTACTGCCCCCTGGAGTAAACAGGTGGTACTACAAGCATTTCTCTGGAATCTTCCTTATTACAATCCGGGGACAGTGCGATTAATTGCGTTTATTTTTTTAACGCGTTATTATTAATACAATTAATCGCACTGAATTAACACATTAAATCAACAGCCCTAAATGTAATATTTAATTATATTAGTTTTATGTGTGGTTGCTGCTGTATGTTATTCATTTTGTGTTTAAATTTGTTGTTATGGTGGTTGCTTTTGTATGTTGTGTGTTTATTCAATCTTGTAGCGCTTTGAGTGCAATAAAAGCGCATTATAAATAAAAGGTATTATTATTATTACATTCTGAGATTTACAATTCTTTCCATTTCAGTCTAAACCCCACAAATTCAAACCCAGTTCATGTATTTCTCACTGGTAAAAGGTATTTTTGCTATTCTTGCACACCACGATGCGATGAATGTGGTGTATTCGAGTTATGCAGTTATATCATATCTAGCATTCCCATCTCAATCGGTAAGCCATTTATTCTATATACATATATGATTAATACAACATGTACAAATATAACATGTTTAATATAAGGGAGTTATAAAGATATTTGTGTTAAACAGACATATTTTCAAATTACCTTGTGTGAATTTTATCTATGCATTAGAGGGGGGTACGTGTGGTACGCCACTGTAAAAGGTTTGAGAACCACTGCTGTAAAGTAAGATATTAGAGCTATAAAATAATGTGTATAGCGTAGCTCAGTTCATTTGATGAGAGATGTCTAAGTTTTTGTTGACTTTAGAGTTTCAGACCTGAACAATGTCTCAAACTGTGCTTAGGTTTGACAAGATACCGTATTGACGTCAGCAATCAAAAGGAAACACGAGCTTCTAGTGTTTTCCTCAAGTAAAACAATCCTGAGGAGACTGAAGAGTCTACTATAAATTTGCTCTCCAATTAATCTCATTGCTGTCTAGGATAAACAAGCGACATATTCAAGAGATGTCCTTTGTATTTTTTCAGATCTTTTCAACTTGTAAGAGAACAGGTCAGAGAAAATTAAAACGAATCATGATATTTCAAACATAAAAGCAACTTGATTACTAAATACCATAATGATATTTAAAAAGCAAACGCATCTTGATTATTAAATACAATATTCTCAACCTTTCATCTAATGCAGTGCAGACAATCTACCCAAATGCCACAAAGATTTCTGCATGTAAACATCAAACTGCTCATTCACCACAGTTCCACACTGCCCCCACCTGTCTCAAGAGAGAATTGTATTGTCAGGGCTCTTTCTCTCGTTCCTCAAGGCATCAGAGAGGAATAGTGTGCCGTTGATATCCTGACACTTTGGAAAAATTCACAGCAGACTACATACAGTACATCTAATACTCTCAGAGCCTGGGAGAACATAATACAGAGAAAGTGTGAAAAACAGAAAGCGAGAGAAGAATCCATGGGATTTTTCACAAGCTCTGAACATAGATCTACACTCTTAACATCATCAGGCCTTAAAACAGTCAGATCAAGTGTTGATTGCGTCAAAAATAGACAGAATGGAGCGCAATCCTCTTGAGCTGATCCCAAACTACTCCTATTCAAACCTTTCATTGTTCTTTCCGCTCGAAACTTTTCCCCTCTCATCATATCTTGACAATTTCGTTTGTTGCCCCCTCCTTGTCACCTCTTCAGTTCTTCCCTCAACTCAGTCACCTTTGTAGTCGTCTCCTCAATCAGCATCTCTCTGTTCTGGTCCCGTTGTCATCTTTTTTTTGTTTTTTGGTAAAACCAAGCACGTTTCCACACCTGCATAAAGTGCACTGCCACAATGCCGGTCATGTGACCTCTGAACATGCCCACAGTTTTGGAACTAAGGTACAAGCAGAATCCAAAAGGTATAAAGGGACAGCGAACCGGTCATCCTTTAATCAACCTCGTCGTTTCAAACCTGTAAGACTTTCTTTCCTCTGTGAAACATTAAAGGAGCTGACAGGCAGAATGCTCAGTCTCAGTTTAATTCAGTTCAACCATTTAATTGAATTGTATGAAAAACAGAGAGGCCCAATGAAAGTGAATGTCGACCTACTGTAGGTGATACGGAGCATTTTCAACTCAACTTCAAACGGAGATGACGTGTTGAAAAAAAACACATTTTAAACCAGCCTAAGATGGTTTGCTGGTTTAAGCTGGTCTATCTGGCCTCCAAGCCTAGCCAAGCCGTTTTCAGATGGTTTAACTGGTCCGTCAGCTGGTCTCACAGCTTGACCAGCTGTAGAGTGTCGTAAACAGGGGGCGTTCCTTGCATTGGATAGATGCGGCAGATATACTCTTGCAACAGTACCTATGAAAGATCCAGAATAGATATGTGGCTTAGAGCACACCAAGACTCCACTCTTGCAACGCCACTGTTCGAAAACCCCTCTTAATCCCGCAAAACAGACTAGCCTGACCAGTCCAGGACACCATATAGGACCAGTTAAGACTGGTTTTCAATAGGGACCCCAAATCCAAATACTCATCTCCTTGAGCTGAGGAACGCACTAGCCCCTCAGTGAGCTTGTCACAAATATTGCTGTAATATTGAAGTTGAGATGTGACTTCAGGCAACCGTAACATACAAAACAATCCTCACTGCAGAAAATCGAACACTGATGGTTATACTCTAGAGCAACTGAGGGATTATGGCAAGCAGCATCTATGCACACAACAGGATTGGGACTCCACACATACACAGACCCAATGAGACGAGCTGCGTGTCTAATCCTGAACACTAGACGATTCCCCAAGGAGGTGAGACTTCAAAAAGGATTCCGCCCACAGCTACAAAGATAAAGCACCCCACAATTTTCAATTAACTAGTCTTTTTCATGTTCCGTTGTGTTCTCGCTGTTTGTTTTTCTTGTTTTCTTCAAATTCTATTTTCACTCATGTCTCTCTCTATCTTTCGGGGCAAAGGTACCCACACACAGAGGCAAACTCACACACAGTCTTTTTCATGCTGTGAGAAGCATATCAAATGCAGAGTTATGGCTCCCTAAGTGTAAAGATGACAAATAATGATAACGCCCAGTATCACAACATTTGGATTGTGGCCTTGGGCTATATAACCGACAGGAGCTGAAGATACTCACTGCCAACCTAATAAACGTATGTGATTGTGAGTTTCTGGCAATGATATTTAGAACCCCATAATGTCTGTAGGATGTTTCTCCCTGGTAAATTACACAAGTATACGCCCCCAGGCCATCTGTAGGCTAAAGATATCAATGGACACATTTTTGCGGCAAGAAAAGCTAGACGTAGAACAACAAATAGAACAGAACACCGACGTCTCAAGACACGCTTTTTAAAGTTCTTTTAACTTGATACGGCATCTAAAAAACATAGCACTACTACGCAAGATGCAGAAAAAACTGTGAGATGTGGCACAACGGACAAAGAGATCCGTCTAGCGCGTGTTTACAAAGAAAACAATTTAAAAGACAGACAGATAGACGCATTAAAACGTGTTTGGTGTGAACGTTCCCCTAAAATGACTTTCACATTACTCACATCGCTCAACACTAGTGTCGAGTTGTTTTGATCTCCACATGACAAGCATTGCAGATTGCATCATGGAAGAGCAATTTACAAGTTTACCAGGCAAGAAAGCAGGGAAAGAGAGAAAAAAAGCCCTGGCAATTACTTTGAAACTTTCACTCATTGCTAAAAAATCCAACATTGCTGGTCACCAGCTTAAACTGTGTTTTGTATGCTGGTGTCCCAGCATGGCATGCTGGTGTGCTGGTGACCCTACCAGGCTTTTTAATTAGCTAAACCAGCTTCATCTGAAAGACCATGCCGGTCAACCAACTTCACCAACTGGGATTTGCTGGTGAAAAACATGGCTGTGCTGGTCCACCAGCTAGACCAGCACCAAACCAGCACTAACCAGTTTAGACCAGCATGGGAACTGCATACTGGTTAAGGTGGATTTTTTAGCTGGGCTGCAGAAAGTAACAAGAGGACAAGTTTATGTTAAGGTCCAAGGATGTACTTAGTGGATTTAAATGATTTAAAATTATGAAACATTCAATATCATACTGTCGCTTTGTACTCTACAAAAATCACTACTTTGTTAAGTTGGACCAGTCATTGCAAAGACGGGTTTATCATGTGTAAATAGACCTTATCCATGATAGCGCCATCTTTGTCAATGTGAATGACAACGAGGCTGTGAGAGACAGACTTACCATCTCTTCAATGGCATAAAAAGCTCTTAGATCACATCTGATTTTCCACAACTCGTGTTATCTGGAGTTCTTTGTATAATGAATGTTCTTGGACAGATATTTTATCAATGTTTTGTCCATGGAACAAACAAAATACATTTTAAACTACAGTACAGCCCACTGAAGAGACAGTAAATCTATCCCTCACAGCCTCGTTGCCATTCCCATTAAAAATCTAAAATTGTGCTAGCGTGAATAAGGTCTATTTTCCAGTAATCATTGGCTAATGCTTCGAAAGGCCAGCGGCAACAGCATCAAATTTCAAATGGTTTGAACTTTGAGCACTGCGTTACAACAATTGACGGAAGTAAAACGTAGTGCTGGGGGTAACGCCGGTGTTGTAGTCGAGACTATCTCATCCAAGTCCGTGTCCAGGCCGAGGCCAGATAGGTCAAATACGAGTTCAAAGGCTCCAGAGTCCATAAGACCAAGACTATAAAAATGTGGTCTCGAGACAGAGTCAGAGTTCAGTCTCGAGTGCTACAACACTGGGTAATGCTGAAGCATGACTCCACAGACTTCAATGTATTCGGCATGCTGACACAAGTGATGTACATTCCTTTTTAAATGGCTGTTCAGACCAAAGACGTTCCTGCTGTAAATGCTTATCAACGTAACAAATAAAACAGAACGCAGGTGTCTCAGGACGCTTTTTTAAATAAGTACCTTTAACTTGGCGAGGCAACTATAAAACGTAACGCTCCACAAGAGATTGAAATAACAGCGAGACTCAACGCTATGGTCAAAGACGTCTGTCCAGCATATGTTTACATAGAAAACGATTGAAAAACAGCACAGATTGATGCAAAAACTTGTTTGGTGTGAAAAGCCCCTAAGATGGCTAGATGTCCACCATTAAACGAAATCGAAAATAAAATGATTCAATAAGTTAACAAATAATCAACATGTGTTCCACGATGGAGCAGGGTTTGCCCCTGGAAAAGATTGCAAATTGAGAGGCGCCTTGACAGGCAGTGAAGTGCTGACAGCTTCCGAAACACTTGCACGCTAAAGTAAGCACTTGAGAGCGTTCATTCTAAAAAGTTGCGTCATGAGTGACAAGGTTAAAACCCGCAGAAGAAATGAGCTTTTCTTATATAATTTAACAGGAGTGCTTCTATGTGTTTAGAAGGGGGAAAGAGAGAGAGTTGAATATGATCGTCCATATAAGCGAGACGTTAAAACTCTTAATTGCCCCATTGAAACTCATTGTGTGTGACATCAAAAAGACATAAAAGGGGAAAAAAAGCCAGTGAGGCATCTCCTTGATTAAGGGCTTAATAAAATGGCTCTGATTTGCATATTAATTGATATGCGGGTAGCAGAGAGTGACCAGGGATGAAGAGCTGTCTGGATGTGGCAGAGTCCTTCAAATTCAAACTCTGTCTAATTTCGACCCTCACGGAGTCGCAGGACACATCAAATGATATTTAGACACGTTGACAGTGATGTGTTCACCAGCTGCTCCGGCCTACTCTGCAAATGTATGCAAGTTTAATCATACCCACAAGACAACAGGAACTTGTCAAAATGACAAAATATGAAGTAGAAATATGACAAGGTTGGAGTTTACCTCAGCAGATCCAGACTCTGGACCAAATATCAAAAGCAAAATTGATGGATTTTGTGGACGGTCAACCTTACTGTAAAAATCTGAAGATAGTCTAGGCACCATTTGTGGATTGATCCTGCGGGTACTTTAAAGGAGCCTCAAATATCCTATTAATGTCTTCAAGCAACAAGATATAGTATATTATAAGTGTGTATAAGTGCATCAAACCCTTTTTCTTATGATGGGGTTACTGAAGGAACCATTGACAGTCCTTGAAATTCTTTTGAGTTCATGCAAGAAATAAAGTGCATTTCTCAGAGAACTAAAAGGGTGTCTGGAGGATCTCCAGAGGGTTTCACCAGAATAAGGTGAGGTCATCTTTCCACACAGCCAACGTACCCTTGTACAGATACTTAGGGTGATGGTTTGAGGTGCGTAGGTATGAAGTGAGGATTGTCTTTCTGTGATTGATGGAATAACTTCCAACAAAGCAAAAGTGTGGCCTTAGCATGCTCTTGCTTCTTTGACAATACATGGATGACAAAGGAGGACAAGCATACCTACACCGTAAAAATAAAGTTACTTGAGGCACCATTTGGGGTTCCTCATCTGCCACACCGGCAGAACCCTCTGAAGATCCTCCAGACACCCTCTATTAGTTCTCTGAGAAACTTAGTTCCAGCAAGAACTCTATGGACTTTCAAAAGTTCCTTCACTTACCCCATCATGAGAAGAACTTTTCAATATATTCAACCAATCTCTCCTATTAATCCATTTACCAGCTGAACTTTGAACCAGCTGATTCAAACACGCTTTATCAAACTGGACTTCAAAAGCACAGCCGCTCACGTTGAAATATTCACTCTCTCACAAATAGAGTCATTGCATCTTCACAAAGTCCCTTTGCGGTCAACTGATGCTGCAAACACTCCACTTCCCTCATGGTCTCAGTGGTTTCAACTCACAGCAGATGTCAATCAAAGTCTAGTGGAAAAGGACGTTTCTATGGGACACAGAGCCAAGAGTTCATGCTGGGAGAAGATGCATTATGCATAACAGCAACAAGAAGAACACCTGAGCAGAAACAGGGAAGGCATGCTGTGAATAAGGGATGATAGACGCACTGCAGTATGACAGTCATGGAAAGAAAAATCTCCAGAGCGACGACAAAGCACTTCTGATGCATAACACTGCACACATATGATAGGTACAGCTATAGTGTATTCTTACAGATGTGATCTTTTTCAGTGTATGATTAATACTGTTAGATGAAAGGTCAGTTGTCTCTAAAACAATGTTCCTCCTCAATTTTTGTCACTGAAAGTACTAGTTTATGAAGAACCCTTTGTTCTGTAGTACTTGGTTGAGCCAAGGACTTTTCAAGTCAAAGTATGGAGTTACAAAACAAAGCCATCATATTTTATTGACCACTTCAAAATTTGTCATCAAGGTATGAGGGCCACAAAGGGGAGGAAGCAATTTAATCAAAATCAAAGATACTCATTGGGTCAAATGGTTTATGCTGCTGCATCGGGCGGTTCTTTCTGTACCAATCCAGGCTCGTTGACAGAGTTACAGTTTCTTTTTCCATTGTGGTGTTGCAAAATCAGGGTTAGAACTGACCGAGCAAGTGCCACTTCACTAAAGCCATTTAACCAGCACGGTTCTCTGTTCTGAGTAGTAAGCTAACCGTGCTGAGAAATCAGAGTCAGTAACCATTTGTAATTGTTCTGAATAGCATTCCAAGTGGTAATGCTACTGGAAACATTACTCGCCTTGTTCAATACCGTTTGGCCCGATGGTAGAAAAGTGCCTATAGCCACACTGGCAGAACCCCTTTGGAAAACCTCTAATGTACCCTTGCAAAAGGGCAGCTCTCTGATGAACTTACAAAATGGAACTCTTTTAGTTCCTACAACTATTGTAAACACTGTCACTAGTTCCTCCTGTAATCCCATTATACAATAAAAGTTGAGGCAGTTGAAATAAAGTATTTTGAAGTTCTTCGTACACATCAGGATATTTAAGGCACATTGAAAAGGATGTCTGTCTAAATGTTCTCCCTTATAAAAGGTCTCAAAGGGTTCCACCAAATTGTCCCTCAATTATATTAATTAATTTATACAGGGAAGTACTTTAGTACTTATAGGTTGCAAGAAAATTTTCTCAAAACAACAAATGTGTTGTGCAAAGACATCACATCACCCATAGCACCATAGTTTCCAAATTTAAAAGACACAAATAAACCTGGTTTAAAACAGGACAAATTAAAAAATAAAATACACATAACCCCATTCATAAAGCGGTTTCAAAACTGCCCCAATCTTTAGGGCCTTCCATGCTGATGTGGAATATACCAAGATCTCGAGTTCAAGCCCAAACCAAGAATGTCTTTAAACTCCTATTTCCATAACAGATGGGTGTTCACGGTCCTTTTCTGCATATCGCGGCACCGTTTTGTGGTCTGCATAAGACGGCGGCTAATTTTTGCTCATCACGAGCCATTCGGCACGTTTCGCGGCTGACCCACCGGCCCCGCTCTGTTCTACTGATGGCCAGTCCACACCGATCGGCCCCAAAGTGCGTCTGCCCATTGGGAAAATGCCCGGAATGCCAGATTACCAGTCCAGCCCTGGCCACCGGTCCAGAAAGTCTGCTTGCTTTCTTCGTAGCGCTCATGGAAGCGCAACAGACGTTAAGATGGTCACTGAAAAATGGCTTAAATTGTTGGTTATTTTCACCAAAACAGATCATCCATATGCCTTCAGAAGAGACTTATGGAGGAATATGAGTCACAAATTGCATGGACTACTTTTGATTCGTTTTGACCCATTTGTTGAGCTTTAAAGTGAGAAGTGAGGCACTTTCAACTGACGAAAAGACGCTCTGCGTCTGTGATATTCATTAAAACATCTCCTTTTGTGTTCCACATGAAAAACCTCCTCAAATAACGACAGGATTTGAAATGAGGATGCTGCAATAGAACTGCAATGAACTTTTGAAATAAAGCATAGATTATTTTTTTAATTTTTTTTTAATAAAATGTGACATGGGCTTGTTTAAATGTCCAACAGGCAAAAATCACAAGTCTGATTGCTCAGAAGTAGTGATAGCGCACCTCTCCACAACAAGCTGACCGAGTTCAGTGTTGAACTTTAATATTTAGGGTTACGGGTCAAATTTAAACCCCTAACCCAAAGTATGAGATATAACAAAAATACAAAAGCTATAGCAAGCGCCTATATGTGCTAAACCATGACGAAAGAAAAAGAATCCAAACAAATCCAATTGAAATCTTTCCAACATGTGCGATGTTTATTTGAACAATTCCGTTAACAAATGTTTATTAAATATACATCTCTCATTCAAGTTCCAAGCATCAGATTAGACAGATAAACTCCAGCTTTTACAAGCGCCTTTGAAATGCCCCACATCTTGCCCCTTTAGAAGACCCCCATGCTTTTGGCTCTCATGGACTGACTGGACAAAATGGGGGGGGCATCAGAAGCGAGATAGAGGGAGAAAAGAAGCGAGAGCATCTCCATAGCAATAGCATGACTGTAAAGAGGAACACTGGGCTGTCAATCCAGTTTATGAAGAACATTATATGTGGGGTTAGAAATGATTTTAGAAGCCATCTTGCCTTAAGTGTTACTTCCACTAGACAAGAATCATAAATTACAGTCCAAAGGTTGTTTTTTTTTTACATTGTTCATATAAAGAATATTTAAAAAATAAAATACACTTCTATAACTCCTATGCAACAGTTTTGAAGGTCTGCAGTATCAAGTTGGTTTGGTGAATAAGCCTGTTGGCACTGGCAAACACGTTTAATGCCCTGAGAGAAAGGTGGAGAGAGAAAAAAAACAAGTTACTTCTGAAACTTGATATTTGATTTACATCTACAATGTTTTAGATATATTATTTCCCAATCAAATTCCATTTCAAAATACACTTTACTGGTTCTCTGTTGCGTTGATTACCATGGCATGCTTTGATATCGGCGTTAAAGATCACAAACACTTTACAATGTCATTTCCATTATGAATTATTAAACACTTTAAACTTAGCAAGGAAGACCACAAGTTGTAAAAAAGGGGTTCTTGCTAGGGCTGGGCGATATGACCAAACAAAATGATCATAATATTTAATCAGAAATTAACCCTAAATAATGTGTGACCTCTTTTTGATCAAATTTAGCCAATTTCATTCTCTTCAGCTGATGTTCGACTCCACTGAATGACTTTCTTGTGACGGTTCATTGTCCAGCACAGTAGATGCTGGTAATGCACCATAAACTGGATAGCCAATTGGCAATAAACAACATCAGAAAAAAAAAAAACGTTCTTTCCTGTGTCAGCGCTATGGATCAACTACAGTGCTTGAAAAAGTATTTGCCCCTTCCTGATTTCTTCAATTTGTGTGCATTTTCCATACTAAATTGTTCTAGATCTATTAACGAGATACAACAACCAGAGTAAACACAAAATACAGTTTTCAAATATATATTTTTAATTGAAGCAAAAAAGTTATCCAACACCTGTATCACTCATGTGAAAAACTAACTGTCCCCTTAAACTTAATAGCTGGTCATAGTGCCACCTTTAGCAGCAACAACTGCAACCAAACACTTCTGATAACTGGAGATCAGTCTCTCACAATGCTGTGGGGGAATTATGGACCACTCTTCATTGCAGAACTGCTTTAGTTCAGCCACAATGGAGGGTTTTCAAGCATGAACTGCCCGTTTAAGGTCCTGTCACAGCATCTCGTCCAGGTTCAGGTCAGGACTTTGACTAGGCCACTCCAAAACTTTAATTTTGCTTCATTTGAGCCATTCAGAGGTGGACTTACTCCTATGCTTTGGATCATTGTCTCCTTGCTGCATAATCCAGTTGCGTTGAGCTGCAACTCTCAGACTGATGACCGGATGTTCTCCTTTAGGTTTTCCTTTTTCATGTTTCAGAATTCATGTTTCCCTCAATTATTGCAAGTCACCCTGGCTCTGAAGCAGCAAAGCATCCCCATAACATCATACTACCACCACCACGCTTGACCGTAGGCATGTTGATCTTTTAGTGGAAATCTGTGTTTGATTTACGCCAGATGTAACGGGACTTCCAAACAGTTCCACTTTCGACTCATCAGTCCACAGAACATTCTCCCAATGATTTGAGGATCATCAAGGTGTGTTTTAAGCCTTAATGTTCTTCTGTGTTAGCAGTGGTTTTCGCCTCGCCACTCTTCCATGGATGGCATTTTTGGCCAGGGTCTTTCTGATAGTGGAGTCATGAACCGTGACCTTTATCAATGCAAGAGAGGCAGTTCCTTGGATGTTGTCCTTGGCTTTGTTTGTGGATGACGACGACTTCCTGGATGAGTCGCTGTGCTCTTGGAGGAATCTTGGAAGGTCAGCCACTTCTGGGAAGGTTCACTGATGTGCCAAGTTTTCTCCATTTGCAGATAATGGCTCTCGCTGTGGTTTTTTGGAGTCCCAGAGCCTTTCTGTATTTCAATCACCCTTTTCCTGATAATTTCTGGAATTTCTTTCGACCTTGGCATAGTTTGCTACTGGGTGAAACCTTTTAGTAAACTTCATGCTGCTAAAAAAAGTTATATTTAGGTGTTGATTTGATTGAACAGGGCTGTCAGTAATCAGGTCTGGGTGCGTGTAGTCCAGCTGAACCCCCATTATGAATGCAGTTTCATAGATTTGGGGATTTAGTAACTAACGGGGCAAATACTTTCCACACAGGCCCAGTTGGTATTGGATAACTTTTTGGCTTCAATAAATACAATTATCATTTAAAATTTGTATTTTGTTTTTACTCCGATTGCCTTTGTTACAATTTGTTTGAATTTTTGAAACAATTTAGTACGAGATAAAATCCTAAAAGTTTCCTAAAAGCATCGCAAGCTTAAGTTGATCATAGAGACCACTGACGCCAACTCTACTTAGGCTTACGATGCTTTTGGGAAACGCAGCCCTGATCGGTTCCCATTATAGCAGAGCAGCCTGCTAATCCTTCCTAACAGGCTGATTTCATGTCTGTGATTCAGTTCGCTCAGTGGTTCACAACCTTTTTTGATGAATGTCCCCCCCACTTCATTACCTAACCCTCCTTTGAACGCCCCCGTTGAGAACCCACG
The DNA here is from genome assembly GCA_032164185.1 of Moxostoma hubbsi. Classification (NCBI taxonomy): domain Eukaryota; kingdom Metazoa; phylum Chordata; class Actinopteri; order Cypriniformes; family Catostomidae; genus Moxostoma; species Moxostoma hubbsi. The sequence goes on along the minus strand of JAVLUX010000027.1, from coordinate 3,880,526 downwards.
AGTTAGCTAGTTGCCGAATTACTTTGCCGAACTGCTTGCAATTTTAGTGACACATACCTGATCCGATCATCTAGGTATTGGCTAAATATTGAAAATTACACAAAAAAAGTTTATCATCGATATCCAAAAACATTTTCCAGATAAAGATTGATATTGTTTTAATCGCCCAGCCCTAGGTCTTGCAATGAAAAAAACACTTCCATACTTTCCGTCTTTGAAATATGTTTTCAGAGTGTCGCTGAAGCTTTTTGAGTGTTTCACAAACTCTTTCTTCTGATGCTCAAGTGCCTGGATAACACAAAACCGTTTGCTTCCTTCAGTAGGTGAAAGATTATTTTGTATTCAGTATCCCAAATAAATCCATCTCATATAAAAGCATATTATCACGTGTGTAAAAGAATGACTCACCCTTCTGTTTTGGTACTGGTATTTTCTGAAGACATTGTTGACTGTGTCCAGCAGTTCTTTTATGGCACTGGCAATGTCTCTGTGAACACCAAATAATTGTATGTTTAGATATGCAGCACTGTTAAAAAACACCTGTATACATTCAGTCGAAGTTTGTCAGTGCTTTTTATGTGCAAGCTGTTTAAAAGAAATTTTTTAAAGGAACAGTCCACCCAAAAATGAAAATTCTCTCATAATATACTCACCCTCATGCCATCCCAGATATGCATGACTTACTTTCTTCTGCAGAACAAGAAGTTCTTTTAAATATCTCAGCTCTGTCTACACAATAGAAGTGAATGGTGACCAGAATTGTCACCATTTTGCAAAAAGCATACAAAGCCCACATAAAAGTAATCCAGTGGTTTAAATCATGTCTTCTGAAGTGATTGATCATTTTTGGGTGAGAACAGACCAAAATATAACTCCTTTTTCACTATAAATCTTGACATCAGCAGACTCCTTGGCGATTATGATTTCAAGCTCGATTACACTTCCTAATGCAATCTAGTGCTCTGCGCATGCATCAAGCAATAGGACATCTAATCGATCTTTAAATCAAGAAGGTGCCTAGAGACTGCAGTGGCAAGATGTACAGTTAAACGAGTGTTATATTTTGGTCAGTTCTCACCCAAAACCCTTTGCATCACTTCAGAAGATATTCATTAAACCACTGGAGTCTTATGGATAAATTTGTATCTACTTAATGTGCTTTTTGGTGCTTCATAAGGTCTGGTCACCATACACTTGCATTGTATGGACCTACAGCGCTGAAACATTCTTCTAAAAATCTACCGTACGTTTTGTTCGGCAGAAGAAAGTCATACAATCCGGGTAGAAAGAGAGTGAGAAACGCTGGGTTCACACATCCTCCGTGAGCGTGGCGTGAGCAAGGCATGAGCGGGACGGACGCTTTGGGACGTTCACATTGGCTGCATCTCTTCCAAAAGAAACAGCAGCACCTCTGCGCAGGAAATAAAGTTATCTATTGTTATAATCTGAGGTTACAACAGCGGGCAGTCACGTGCACAATCTTTATCAGCACAGTAAGATGTGATTGCTTAATTTTGTCTATACCATACACCTATATACACAGAATGGTAAAAGATCTTGCAGTTTATTATTCTTTACTTATTTTATTGAGTTTACTTGCATGCGGACATATAAATAGTGTACTATAGGTTCGGTTTGAATAATTGTGTTTTCTATAATCTCCTGATTATTTGTGTTGTACTGCACCTGGAGCCACTGAGCTCAATGCGAGACGTGCGGCAAATATAGCCCGAATGCCGAAACTATCTGCTCACCGTGTCTGGGATGAGTCACCTCACGACTCACGACTCACACTTGAAGTGTAAACAGTGTCATCTGTTGATATGGGCACAGAAACGAAAATGCGCCTCTCACGCCTCGCTCACGGAGGATGTGTGAACCCGGCGTAAATGATGATGAGAATTGTAATTTTGGGGTGAACTATTCTTTTAATAAATGCCCCTGGTCTTATTGTGAACCATTCACAAAATCTAGATTTTTTCTGCCAATGTAAATATGGATGTGCAAAACTACATATTTTCTGATATGTATCTGATCAGTTGTTTCTTTGCAATATTTGGATGCAAAGCCCATCGAGAATGGAAACCTGACAGATATTCAACAAATAAATTGGCTCATAAACTTTAAACATACCTTAATATAACTTCTACAATCAGAGATGTAGGAATTATGCATCAAACCAGAAATGTTGCTCAAAGCAGGTGCTTTAAAGTGTGACCGTAATAGTTTCAAAGTTTCTTGTTCAAGGTGGTTAATTTGTTACAAAAGAAAACAACTTCTCAAAAAGAGTTGACACTTGGTTTCACACTTGGTTTGTTTGCTTGGACCAAACCAAAGTTTGTTTCCTCCACCCTCCCCCCTGTCCCCGCTGGTCTCTGTTCACTTCATATTTTTTGGGTCTGAACTGCAGTCCGATTATGTCATCAACGCAAGTACAACTGGCAGCTGTTTAACCCTGTAACTAGGCAACAACTCAGGAAGACATCAGCTTCACCACAAAAACTTTACATGCACAAAATGACAATTATGTTTGTCTGCCGCGGATGCATTGAATGTGCAATGATATGAAGAATATTAGCGTTTGTCTGCCGCGAGCCCGAGGTTTCGTTGCAAGAGATGTGAAGAATGTGGGCTTCTCTCTGAAAGGGATTTATCTGCACACAAGCAGGTATGAGAAACGCATTAAACCAGAGTAATTGCGATCGTGAGCCTGCAAAGATGCAAATTATACATCATCAGAACCGGTTCACTTCCACAGTTTGATATGTTTGTATTCATATCTGCAGCGAACCGCAACGGAATTCACATGAACCACCCCCCAGTTCCAGTCCCAGTAGCAATTCTACCTTGTTTGGCGTACCGGGCAAACAAAACTTTTTTTTTTTATAATTTTTAGATATTTTCAAATATTAGTATTTTCAATATTATAGACAACATTCTCAGATAACAATTTTTTCTTTTGCAGTCTAGCTGCTAAAGTAAATGTACGTTGTTTTAAAGGAGTTTTAGATATTTATATAGGAAAACAAGCCAAAACAAATCATAAATGTATTTTGTTGCCGTGTATAATGGGGTGAAGACTTCCTCTCTCACCTTTGTTCACTTCAATCCATCTTTAACTCACAAAAAACAAAACAAGTCTCGTATTAATAAAGCTGCGTATTGCCAATTTTCTTCACGATAAGAAATGCACAGTGATTATATATTATGGCTCAATAAGTCACGAGCGATCATGTTTTAATCTAGCTGCTCGAGGGACGAGCGTCCCGTGACAGAGTGTTCATCAGGCGGGTGCAGTTTCAATCTCTCCCCCTTAGATCGGGACACTCATAGAAGAGGCGCTGACCGCAAATGCCAGTTTCGGAGTTTGTAGTTATTTACATGACCCGCTTCCATATTATTTGAACTTTAATAAACCTATAATGCATTCAATATAACTGCATTTAAGAAGTTACGCCGGGGTGTTTCCTTTAAAGACACTCGACAAGCAAGTTTTGCTTCAGAGGAGCGGCAGTTGCAGCTTCACTTATTCCGCAATGAGAGTGCTTCTGTATTTACTTACTTTGTATTTTTGCATTATAATTCCCTCATACTCCGCAATCTACATCTCCTGAAGGTGTTTGGAAAGTTTAGAGCGCATCTGGACTGTGATCGGTGTAAATCTTCCGCTCCTCAGTCAGGTGCGAGTTGCAATGCTGCTCTCACACGTCATCACTAGTTTCATATCATCTCGCGTTACGTTAAATGATATCAAACGACTATTCAACAAAACTTTTTTTGTCCATTTTTTTATTGATTTTGTCGAGAACGTCGACTAATCGTTTCAGCCCTAGTGCGCACCAGAGTTTGAATGACGTCAAAGTTCGGTTTGTTTGGGTGGTGTGAACGCTGTTTGCCGAACTCGGGTGCGCACCAAAAGTGACCGTGTGAAAGCACCCCAAATAAACCCCCTTTAATGCACTGTTGCTAACAACATCTACATCCAGTATACATAATTTGCCACTGAATGCCTATTCTGTTTTACTCAAAAATCCATCAAATTGCAGGATTTAAATGTGTTGCAAATGTCATTTGACTCAAATGTAAGGAAACAAAACTCAAGTCACATTAAAAAAAACTAAACTCTCACTTGATTGTCTGCAGGAAACGGACTCGGTCGTTGATTTCGTCTGGGATTTTGCTGAGGATCTGTTTTAGTGCACGAGCTCTGTCATTCAGGTCCTGGAACTCCCGCTCGGGCCTGTCAACCATGTACTCTACACACAAAGAACACGCCCACAGGAAACAATCAGTCACCATGGTAACAAATGTTGACTTCCATCTAATGACCGGTCATTAAAATACCAAAGCAGAACACTTTTAGGGGTAGTTCACAGAAAATTAAAAATTCTGTCATCATTCACTCAACTTCACGCTGTTCCAAACCTGTACGACTATCTCCTGTGGAACACAAAATTAAATGTTTGGCAGAATATAAGCATAAGTCAACATTTATTTATTATTACTGTACATGGAAAAACACACAAAGAAATTCATATGGGTTTGGAACAACATGAGGATGAGTTAAACTTTCTTTTTTTTTTTTTTACTATTTTTATGAGGTAATCATGACTGATAACATCTACATTACAAATCCTAATACATCCCATTAACACAAATGCTGAAACATCTAGTGGTGGTGGCGTAGTGGGCTAAAGCGCTGAACTTGTAATCAGAAGGTTGCTGGTTTGATCCCCACAGCCACCACCACTGTGTCCTTGAGCAAGGCACTTAACTCCAGGTTGCTCCGGGGGGATTGTCCCTGTAATAAGGGCACTGTAAGTCACTTTGGATAAAAGCGTCTGCCAAATGCATAAATGTAAATATCATCCTGTAGAATCCTGCAATTCAGTCAGTCTAACTAACACAGTCACCTCAAACACAGAAGTGTACATGGATGAATTACTGTTGAAACAGCAAAGCTAGGATTACAGTATTACAATTGGTTTTGATTGAATTTCAAGGTAAATTCAGAATTCTTCACAGTTTAAATCAACACAAGTGAGCAGCACCCGGAAACACCCGGCGTGTCTGTGCATTCATTAGCAGAATAAATCCAAATGTGTCAATAAACACTTGCAAAAATGAAGAAATTAAATTATGAGGGAAAGCACATTACCGTCCCAATTGTATTTTTAATTCATGAGGAAACAGCTCCACCCCCAGATACAAGAGGTGGCACTTTTAACAAGACTTTTTATTGCAAACAATACAATAGGAAGGAAAAAAAATGACAAATGAGACCTCTTTAATATCAAAATAGTTTCCCCTAGACAGCAATACGATTCAATGGAGACCTCTCTTTTGCAGGTCTCATAATTCATAAGTAAAATCTTGGAGTTAAAAAAATATATAATCAACCTCAAAACAACAAACTTCTCTTCTAGGATGCAGCATGTCTCTCTCCTTCTCCAAAACCTGAAAAACCCAACGCACCTTCAACATCATCAGCAGCCATGCGTAATAAAGACTCCGTGAAGTTGATCTCCACGTTCTTCTTCTCCAGAATCTTCATTATAATGTCCTGAGTCAGTCCGGGATTCTCCTTCTCTGCCTAACACGGACAGAAACACAGAGCACAGGTCAGTCCAAATGTTTTGTTTGTTTGTTTTTTAATAGGAATAATACCGGAGTTTAAATTGCATTTTTTTAAATACAAATCAGCCCAATAAATATATGAGAATTAATTTGAAGAAGAAAAAAAAAAAAAAAAAAAAAAAAAAAAAAAGTTAATGAGTTAATGATGGTTCAAAGAAGTGAACATAAAAGGTGAGTGTGTGTAGTCTTTCGCCCATTATACACTGGAACAAAATACGTATCTGATCAGTCTTGTTTGGCTCGTTTCCCAAAATAATATCTAAAACTCTTAAAATAACGTACATTTACTTTAGGAGCTATACTGCAGAAGACAAATGTGTTATTGGAGAATTTTGAATACAATATTTAATCAGTGCTCGACATTAACGCTAGTCCAGGACAAGTGGATTTTTAAAAGGGGGAAGTGAAAGATAATTTCACTTGCACGACCGGACAGGCAGACGGATTAAAACGGCAATAAAGGAAAAAAATAAAAGCGGCTAGATTTGTGATAGCCTACGCCTGTGTCACTTATTAGAAAGTTCATATTCTTATTCTGCTGTTGAACATAATTCATGTAATGAGCATGTCATTTTATAAATTGCTAGAGATCTAGTAACCGTTGCACCCTGTTTGATTGACAGGCAGCGTATGTGTGTGCTGAATATACGCGTGTTCCGAAAATGCTCGCACTAATGTGCACTTGAACATTAATAATAATTACGGCTTAAATACGTACACACACACACATTTATCATGAGGGCTTGTTTAAGGGACACTTTTACACCAACGTCAGACGCCTCAGGTGAGTTACCTCATAAACATAAAATGTTTAGGTCACTGTGTCAAGTTAAATATAGTTTAATACTCAATCTTTAAACACATCTTGAGATCCCTTAGATCGCATTTTCGCTTGTTCTGCCTACTGAGGTGTTTCTTCACTGTATAAACTGTGTGTTGCTCAAACAGCTGAAATTTCACTTACTGCCCTCTGGAGTAAACAGGTGGTACTACAAGCTTGCATTTCTCAGGAATCTTCCTTATTATGGTCCGGGGGCATTACGATTAATTGTGTACATTTTTTAACGCGCTATTTTTTGTAAAGTTTATTGCACTGAATTAACGCGTTAAATCGGCAGCCATAATAATAATAAATTTCATAATTCTGCCAAAATGTCCATCTTGGTGAGTTATTCATGTAAACACAGAGTGATGTTTAAAGTGAAAATAAATAGTGTATTTTTAAAGACATTTTGAATTAAAATGTTTAACTTTTAAGTATAAATATAAGCTAATAGACCGTCTGCCATCCAGTGTGTCATAATCAAACAAACAAACATGACAAGAAAACTTGACTGGGTAACTTTAATAGCTTTAAAACGTATTAATGATGTATAATAGAGTGAAGACCAGTAGTAGTTTTATGTTGCATTTAATTCTGAATGTTTACTTGAATACTTGATAGCCAACTGCTGTTAAAAACTTTTAAAGCTGTTAAAAAAAAAACCACTGAATAATCTCTTAATTTGTACTTTTCATCCATTTCTATTCATTGCTGTTTTTATTGCCATTTTATTACCGACCTTGTACTTGTCTTGAATATTTACTTCCCTTGAAAACATTCTTCCATAATTAACATATTAGTTAGTGTTATTATTTGTTGTGGTATTAAAGCTGGTATTGAGAATCATCAAAGTCCTCTAGAGACTCCTGAAATGTTGGTACTTTGATAATGTATAGTCTTTAATGTACATGGTAGATCTTGCTGCAATAGCATGATGAAAAAGTAGATCTCATTCCATAGATGTGCGAGCATCCCTGCTGATAATGACTTTGATGGAGGCTTTCCTTTATTTGACTACCATATGTGACATAAAATAATGTTCATATGACAATAGCCTCCTCTAGGACTGCAACTAACGATTATTTTGATAATCGATTAATCTAACGATTATTAGAATGATTTAACTTTATGTATTTGGTAGATGCTTTTATCCAAAGTGACTTACAGTGCACTTATTACAGGGACAATCCCGCCGGAGCAACCTGGAGTTAAGTGCCTTGCTCAAGGACACAGTGGTGGTGGCTGTGGGGATCGAACCAGCAACCTTCTGATTACCAGTTATGTGCTTTAGCTCACTACACCACCACTGCTTGTGTTCCGACTTAAAAGGTTGCATTAAACGTGCTTACTAACAATAAAGGAAAAAAATAAGATTTTAAAAACACCTCTAAATGACATTCACCGAATTAAAGGGGGAAAAAAAAAAATTTTTATACGTTCAATTCAGTAAAGAAATTTACTGTAAAAAAATCCTATAGTTAGTGTTTTTGTCTTGTTTTCCATTTAAAAATGTCTAAAAATCCTTAAAGATACATTTAAATGAGAAGCAACATATAAGATATTTAGACTTGCTTTAAGAGAATGTATCTGAAATATACAATAAGTGTATTTTGTATATAAGTGTATTTTTCACTTGGTTAAACTTCTGCGAGACAAAGACAAAATATACTTATATTCAAGATCTGTTCTCTAAAAGCAAGTCTAAATATCTGATATGCTGCTTCTCAGGTGAATGCATCTTTTAAGGACTTTTAGATATCTAAAAATATTAGTATTTTTTATATTGTATTCAACATTCTCAGATAACAAATTTTCCTTCTGCAGTCAAGCTGCTACATTTTTTTACGTTGTTTTAAGAGTTTTAGATATTTATATTGGAAAATCCAAAAAACAAAAACAAATCATAAACTTATTTTGTTGCCATGTATAATATAAGACTTCCTCTCAACTTTCTGTTCACTTCAATCCATCTTTAACTCACAAAAAAACAAACTCTCTTATTAATAAAGCTGCGTATTGCCAATTTTCATGATGAGAAATGCACAGTGACATATTATGACTCAAGTCACCGACGCCGGGGTGTTTCCTTTAAAGATGCTCGGAGCGGCTTCAGCGGAGCGGCAGTTCCAGCTTCACTTCTTCCACATTGGCGACGTTGTCAATAACGTCAACTAATCGTTTCAGCCCTAGTCTACTCCCCTACCAAGTGCAGATTACATTTCAAGTTCAAGGAAATCCTTTGTTAAAAAGAGATAGTTCAATAAATGCATGATGTTTCCAAAGTCAATGAGTAATCGTGCTAAATAACTGATCTCAAAATTGACCAAAATAATATCGATTATGAATTTTGCCATATTCGAGCAGCCCTAACAACCACCATTTCTGAAAAAGAACAATATAACTGATGACAACTCCGAAGTCATGCATCGCATACCAGTATTTGGTTTCATCATTTGCCCAACTTATCAAACTCATCAAGTCTTGAAACTGGGTGACATCAGCCGAAAAGGAAAAGTCATTTCAGAGGTGTAGCAAGTCAATACATTTTTATGAAAAATCGTGAAGACAAATATAGAAATACTAAGAAAACAACATGCACAGATACGATTCAATACGACCAGGAATGTTTATGAATTAAACAGAGTAAAATGTTGATTTAAATGATATTTTCAGACACAATATAAGGGATACTTCACCCAAAAATGAAACTTCTGTCATCCTCATGTTGTTCCAAACACATATGACTTCATTTCTTCCATTTAGGACTGACAGCTTCAGTCACCATTCACTTTCATGGTATGGGAAAAAAGAAGATGAAAAGAAGGTGAATGTTGACTGAGGCTGCCTAACATCTCCTTGTGGGTTCCATAGAAGACAGAAAGTCATATGGCTATGGAACAACATGAGGGTGAGTAAACAATGATATCATTTTTAGTGTTGGGTGAACTATCCCTCTATAAAAATATCAAGTATACAAATCTCAACTCAAGATCTCTCCTGCTCTTGTAATGACAAAGACATCACGTCTTCTCACCTTTATGAAAGCCGCTCTCAGAGTCTGTGCTGCAGACATATTCACTCTCTCCAGCTGTAACACACACACACACACACGATTATGAGGACTCTCCATAGCCATAATGTATTTTATACTGTACAAACTGTATATTCTATCGCCTAACCCTAAACCTAACCCTCACAGAAAACTTTCTGCATTTTTACATTTTCAAAACAATCCTTGAGGTGTCCTCATAAACCCAGTTAATAGCATAATTACATGTGTATAATCTAGAATAGTGCTAGTGAATAGTCCCTGTAAACCATATATACCTGAACACACATTTATAGCAAGACAGAGTAGGCCATTTAGTTTTAGTGTTGCATCCATTATACACAGTCATTATCACCAGTGCCACATTAAAAATGGAAATAGACTGTGGTGGGTGTGGGTTTTGCTTTAATTAGACATCTGAATAAATCCACACAAGTACATGTAGGTCTTGCAAGTAAGATGTGCTCTGTGTTATTATCAATGTAGGCAAGTATCAGAATTTGATTTCTGACTTGATTAGCAAAATCATACAAATGTGATTTCAATGTCTATTTTAATACGTTTAATACGTTTTAATAATTTGGTATAAGAATGATGTATAATGACCACTTAACTCTTTAATTGACCATTGTCCCAGGCAACCGATTTCCTACATTGCTGTGCTAGTTTTGTCTCTTTCTTTTCACAGGATAAAATCATTTCAGCTCAATATTTCACATGGATATTAGGATATTTCCTGTCCATTTATTTATTAATTTAGCAAGTAGTCGTTTGATAAGTGGGCTCAATTGTGCAACTAGATGCATCAAACGGAATTGCAATAACGTGCAATAGCCCACTGCCCGCCCACTTTTTCAGCAGTCTTGATTCCAGAAGTATATTTCCCATTCATTGTTTTTCCATTGGGTTTTTATAAAATCCTTTAATACAGAGATGTAAGCCATGCACCAAACCATCCAGCCCCAAGGTGAAACACAATATTGCAAGCTTTGATTTGAAGCAAAACATTTTCTGAAAAAAGTGCACAAGGTAAAAGGTACAAGCAGGGCTGGACTGGTAATCTGGCATAAAGGCATTTTCCTGGTGGGCCGACGCAATTTGAGGCCGGTAAGGGGGCGGGACTGGCCATCTGGAGAACCGAGCGGGCCAGTGGGTCGGCCGCGAAACAGGCCGCTATAAGCTAAAATGAGCTGCCGAGTAATGCAGAACGGACCACAAAACGGCGCCGCAATACGCAGAAAAGTCCCGCAACCCCCCCCCCCCCCCCCCCCAAAAACATTTGCCTCAAATTTTGGGCCACTTGATATGTAAAATCCTAGGCCTATTTATCTTCCCAGTCCAAGACTCTGTGCTTAACATTTTGAATAAGGGGAAAGTTCATTCCCCTTATGAATGAATGACCGTCTGACTGCACATTATGCATCTTATCACAAGACTACTTGCCAAATAAATGTGCATGAAACACTGATTTGGGTTTAAATTATTTCATAAGATTACTTTTAGAGATCACACAGTGATCCAGGGAGCAGGAAAGATGGCTTGCTAAGCGGTCTGATACGTGGATGTGCGGTTGTTACTGAGAAATATCAGACCCCTAGATGGCGCCATTCAGAATAGATTATTCCAGAGAGCCGTGAAATAATACACTGTTTATAAATTTCTACTAATAATCGATTCCCTTATGTAGAAAATGAACATCTTTAAACAATATTTATTAGATGGCTCAACTCAGTTCTCAGTTCAACTCAGTTGTTTGTTGATTAAATACTGGGACAACCAGATCTGCCCTTCTCAGCATAAATATACAGAAGACTGCTGTGAGATTTGTGTGACTACACTTGAAGCAAAGCAAATTTAAAACTACAGGCCTTCCTGAGCATGTGGGTGTGCTTCATTTGCATCTCCTAATCCTCCATTCCTAAAACGTCTTTCTGTTTGTGTGTCTCAACACAACCATGTCTGAACAGAGCCAACCAGCGTGCAAGCCACTCAAATACGGTTACAACCATACCTCATTGAAGACAGGGTACATCACGGCGTAGAGCGTCATGGAAACCATCGAGGTCGCGTTGGCTTCATTCTTCATCTCTTCCATTGTCATCCTCGGCAGGGTGTGGAAGGGACGGGGTGGAGTGTCATTCACTCCTGGGGGGCTCGCGATGAGGGGGGCCCAGACGATCCCTAATACACAAGGGCACCATGAGGAAGAGATTATAAAAGGGTAGCGGTATTGCATTTCACAAGTAAGGAAATGACATTTTCAACCTGCGTTCAAATGGTAGACATGATAGCCATGGGGAAGTGCCAAGTTTTCGATGGAACCTGTGAGTTTTGGCCAATTTAGGCCCCACAAGATTCAAGTATTAGTCATGTGCTGGGTGTAACAAAAATAAAAAAGTTAATTCCTGGTCATCACACCAATCCCTTTATGATGACGATGTTATGAAATAGCCATCTCAAGCTGTTTGGCCCAAAGACAACAGCAATTTGACAACATATCAGAGCTGCACAATTATGATAAAAATCATAATTGTGGATTATATCCCTTGATATCATAACTGCAATTAATTCTGATTAATGGAAATTACATTATTCTGCACTATAGTTAAACTACGTGTACTAGCTTTGTGTAGGATACATCCAAATCAAGCAGAGAACTGTTTCTAATTTACTTTATTACTGTTTTAGATAAGTCAAGACAGTGCCTAAATAAACAAGCAGTGTGAAAAACTAAAATTATATTTAAATAATAACATTAAAATAATTAATAAATAGCTATTTTTGATAAAATGGGAGATCTAAATGGAATGCAGTAATTGAAACTTCGCAATTAGTTAATTGTGGCAGCTGTAATTGAATTCATGAATATTTATTTATAGCTTTTTTAATAAAATGTGTCAAAAAAAAAAAGTATTTTTTAGTTCTAATTAAAAGTAGGAGTTTTGATAGTATCCATATGCATCTCTTTCCATAATATGACCACCAAAGTATCATAAAAATTAGTCCATAGGACTTGTGTGCTATAATGTTGTCTTTTAGTGTTTTTTTTCCCATCGTTTATGAAGATTCACAGACAATGTCAAAAAACCCTTTTCCACTATCGGGCTAGTACAAGCCAGGGCTATCAATTGGCCAGCTGGGACCAATATCCACGGACCTTGAGCCGCGAGACCAAAATCAATCTGCATTCCCACCATCGGGCCAAAAGCCCTGCCCCGTTTCACAAGCAAGAGGGAAGCTCAGGCTGAGGTATCATGTTATCTTGTAATCTAGAATATCGAGTTTATATTGTATGTAATAATTAGCTAGCTAGCAAGATAAGTTAGCGCTGACAACTCATCGACTGTAACTGCCATAGAGTCCTGAGTGGTCTCTCCACTAACAGCGGACGATGTCTCAGCACACCGTTCATGATCTTGAACCATGGAAAGTTTTCCTTTGGGCATGGCTTTGTCCATTGTGCATATTAACGGATTTGTACTATGCCCGCAATTTTTGTATTATTCCCCGAGCCTGAACAATTGCCTGCTGTATTCACAACCAGAAACTTCGGTAATCTTGGCACGGAAACCACTGACCTAACTCAGCGAAATTCTGCCTTTCACATTAACCGCACCTCAATCCCCAGATGGCCTTGTTTGGCCCAAGGGTAACTGGCGGGCCAAAGGACATTGGCCCCAAGGAAGCCCCGAGGATTCAAGATGAAGCCCAAGAAGTGACAGTGGGAACGCAACTAGCCCTGGCATGCACTAGCACACACTCTTTCAGCCCGATAGTGGAAACGTGGCTATTAAGAACTAGCTATTTGTACTTCATGTTTCACTGAAAAAATAACTGTTCAAAAAGGAAAAAAATCTGGGATTATGCACTTTCCCTGTTCAAAATCAACAAGAACATGCCACAGTATTTTTTTCTTCATCCGACATGTGTTAAACAATAGCGCTTGTTGTTATCTGCAGAAGGTCACGGCTCCTCTCAAACTACAAGGAACCTTACAAACCATTGAAAGTGGCACGCTTATCTCAATGCCACCGATTCAGGCTAATGGACAGGAGACAGTGAGTCACACTTTTTTATTCCCACCTGATCGGAAGGCCCCGCTGTGGGAGGCGGCCTTATCTGGGTGACATTCACATAGAGCAATGTGACGTAACAGAGCAGGCCATTGCTTCAGTCAATGTCTGTAAATACCAGCACTCCCCTTATAAAGCATGGTTGCCAGGTTACATATGCATTATAATAACTCACCTTTTTCCTCTTGACAAAGGCCAACCAACACATGATTCCTGTACTATCTCTAGTCAGAGTCTCAAATGGGTAACACCCTAACAGAGGTGAATCCTGTCTCAGATACTATAGTTTTCACTCAAAGGTAGTTTAAAGGTACAGTTCACCCAGAAATTAATGTTCTGTCATCATTTAGCCTCCTAAGATAAGGCCTAGCACACTCAATATTCCTGAAAGTTCACCTGGCGAGCTGTTATGAATCACCGAAACGAACTCAAACACCCCGTTTTAGGCCAGATTTTGTTCTAAATTACATAAATATGTTATCTTATTTCATAGGAAGTGGGCAGAGGCCTTTAGGCAGAATGTTAACCTCAGTCAAAATTCACTTTCACAGCACCTTCCAGCAATACAAAGAAAAAGAATGGTGACTGAGGTTAACTTTCTGCCTGAAGGCCTCTGCCCACTTCCTATGAAATCAGATAACAAACTTATGTATGGAAAGAAAGCCAGTCTGCCTAACTGTAAAGAAGTCATACGGGTTCAGATAAACATTAGATGAGCAGGGGGGCCTGGGTAGCTCTGCGAGTAAAGACACTGACTACCACCCCTGGAGTCGCGAGTTCGAATCCAGGGTGTGCAGTGTGACTCCAGCCAGATCCCCTAAGCAACCAAATTGGCTTGGTTGCCAGGTAGGGTTAAGTCACATGGGGCACGTGGTTCTCGCTCTCGGTGGAGAGCATGGCGAGTTGTGTGTGGAGCCGTGAGAGAATAGTGCTAGGTCTCCGCGGTAAAGGACTCAACCAGCCACATGATAATATGTTTGGATTGACACAACTGAGAATCGTCCTCCGCTACCTGGATTGCGGCGAGTCACTACACCACCATGAGGACTTCGAGCACATTGGGAATTGGGCAATCCAAATTGGGGAGAAAAAAACATTAGTTGAGTAAATGACAGGATTTTCATTTTTGAGTGAGCCATCCAATTAACAACCTTACTGGAAACACTGATTCAACATAACCCTGTAGCCTCAAGTGGACAAAGATTCCACAAATTATTCACATCACTTTATGAGCTGACGCAGTGGATGCATGTCAATAGGACATTACATGTTCCTAGGCATTTAATTTCACCCCAAGAGTCTGCATTACATTGCCAGAATTCAGTTGTTTATTACCAGTGACAGAATGATATCAAACAGGCGATTAATCATCTTAATCCGATTTTGATATTATCGGCATTGGCCGATAACTGTGCCCAGTGTCAGTTTAAAAATGTACAAACAGCCTTGTCAATGAATAATTCATATTCACTTTTTTTTTTTTATTATTGGGACAGACTAAGTGCTCTTTTAAGTCAAAATCAACTTATTTGTTATCATTATATATATATATATATATATACATACACACACACAGTATATGATCCTACTTTATGGTATCAGCCATTAAAAACGCATATCGGCTGGACCCGGTTTATCTTCTCAGCATTAAATGGTAATAAAAGAAAATTAAAATTATTCCTGGATTATCTTTCATAATAATGCAAGAAGAGGTTGTCAGAACATAAACATCTGGCTCATTTCAGCCCTGAATATGTATTTTTTACATTTGTACATTTATAAATCAATAACCATTCAACATGAATACTTTTGTCCAGTCCAGTTTTTCAGACAAGACAATAACAAATACATTTACTATTTTATTGCAAGATGATTTAAATAATTTCTTCCACAATTATGGTAGATACAGTAAGTTAGTACGAAAACTACTATTAATATTCGCCTTGTCTTTACCTGGTTTACTACAGAGCATCACATACACAGAGCACTAAATTGGACACAAAATGCAAATGGCAACTTTGCTATATTGCTACAATTGTCACATTTTTCATGTATCAAATCGAACGATGCAACATTGTCACGTCAGATTCTAATGACAGATTCCTAAAAGTTCAGATACGTCACGTTTACGCAAAAATATAACGTCATTCATCAAAACCAACACACCGAAACATAGTAACATCAGGCTGATACTAATGGCATATCTAAAATATTTACATTGCATTGATCAAATCGATCTACCGTGAGATTTGTGTAAAAAATGGTATCAAACGGTGTCGTTTTAAAAACGTGATTTTCTAAACGTCCTGTGAAATGTTCTCTATTAGCCTCGAGCAGGCCTGATTTTGCTCTCTTAAAAACTGATTAACCAGAAAAGCTTCAATAGAACCCTGATTCGATAAACACTGATTCGAGTCGGACTTTTGTAGAAAACATAACTTCAATCAAATTCAAACATCATTATTTGAATGTTTCCAAGTATTTGATTTTTTGTGATGATCTATTGTGGTTAGCTGGTTTGCTAAAGACTCTTAGCTAGTAACTGCTCGTCCCAAAACAACTGTATGTTTCTTTTAAATAAAGACAAAGATAAATAAACACCGTTTGTGATATATATAAGTTATATAACGTATTTTAGCCGTTCCTACCTCTGTGAGGCTCAATCCGACCGCTGATTAGACTCGTTAACTCTTTTGAATATTTTCCTTTCTGTCTGTCTGGAATCGCTTGCGAAAGACGGAAGTTTCTGCATGACCAATCTTAAGAATGAGGGGCGGGGCTGTGTGGCGGTAAGCACCAATCAGAGGATAGTGTTGGAATAGCGCGATGAGAGGTGTGACGGTTTGTAGTCCTCTGAGAGACTTTCAAAACGGCGGTCCTGTACGAAGCGGCTGAATAAAAAACTACAACTCCCTTGATACACTTTGTTAAACCTTACGACGCTCAGTCAAAAGATTGTCGTCCGTTTCGTCCATTCACAGTTTTCTTAGAACGAGTCACGTATTTATTTATTTTTTATTAAACTCTGACAAGTTCATATTTATTTATTTTTAATTTAACATTTAATGCAATAACAGTCCTTTTAGCATGAAAACGTAAAATAGGGAAAACAAGATCAATAAGGGCAATTTAAAGCAAATGTTAAATATGACCAATCAGGGGAGAGAGAGAGAGAGAGAGAGAGAGATTGAGAGAGAGAGAGAGAGAGGGCGGGACCGCCTTTCATAATAAAAGTGTGAGTGTGCGGAGGAAAGCAGAATTCAACATCAGCATCACACAGCATCACCATTTCTCTGACATCTCACGGTAAGACATTTCCACGCACCTTCTTCTCAG
This sequence comes from Moxostoma hubbsi, assembly GCA_032164185.1. Classification (NCBI taxonomy): domain Eukaryota; kingdom Metazoa; phylum Chordata; class Actinopteri; order Cypriniformes; family Catostomidae; genus Moxostoma; species Moxostoma hubbsi. The sequence goes on along the minus strand of JAVLUX010000027.1, from coordinate 3,863,608 downwards.
GCTAACACACAAAAATGTATTCTGCAAGTTTTATAATTCATATTCATTAAGCTATTTACGATATGTTGGTTTTATTTACCAAGGGGTGTGCAGATGTGATTTCCTAAAACAACAACTGAATGTTTTTTTTTTTCGCATCTGTCAAAGCATGTTCCATTTTATTTGCCTTCCATGTGTATTATACATACATATAGATAGATAGATAGATAGATAGATAGATAGATAGATAGATAGATAGATAGATAGATAGATAGATGACAGCTTAATAAATTATTATGTATTATTATTATTATTTTTTTATTGCCTCAGGCCATTTACCACATGAACAATTAAACAGCCTTCAGGACTCACATAGTGCAATAATGTATAAATATGTCATGTACATATGTAAATTCACTCATATTTAATTCAATAACAGTACATACCCCTACCTAACACATATATGGCAACTTGCACATGTACTTACACCATTATATGTTATATATCCTATTTGTTTGTATGTCTATTTATACTCTTAACCTCTTTTATATTCTGTGTCTCACTGCAATGTTCGGTGTGCGCTTGCTTGTTTCTCATATCACCAAAACAAATTCCTTGTGTATGTGAGCCCACTTGGCATTAAAGCTCATTCTGATATATATATATATATATATATATATATATATATATATATATATATATATATATATATATATATAATGTTACATGTGAAATAGAACATGTTATTAAAACTATTAATTTTACTTGTGAAATGTGTACGTTTGCATATAATATGTTTTGCCTTCTGCTGAAATAATCCAAAACATGACCGTAACCCATAACACTCGATAATAAAGTAAAATCGGCATATTTTCCTTGTTATTTATGTTCTCATTCCCCTGCATGTGTATATTTTTTCAGTGATATCATTGGCTTTTTATACATTTTCTATTTTTAAACACTCCTTGTGGTCTAGATTCAATAATTAAATCATTTTTGTTGAATCAGAAAAGGGCAGCAGAGGATATGTGCATAATGAAGGCAGCATTGCATCCTCTCACATTTGGGCGTGGGGGGGGGGGGGGGGGGGGGGGCTGCATGTCTGTGTAAATCTTGCGTAAATCTTCTCCTGCAAGAAACTCCTATTTCATGTTTCTGTAAATGAGACGCGTAGGGAGAGGGAGATCGTGCCTCCCTTCCTAAGCTCTCCTTGCTGGGCTGCTGTAAAATAGCTGGTTTGTTGTGTGTAAAGCTGGTGGGATGCTCTCACGTGGAGATAAGGTGTGCTTGAAAGAGTATGTGTGACGTAGAATATATACACTAAAGGAGAGGGAGGGTAAATTAGGTGTTAAAGTGCAATCGGTACAACATGGGAGGCAATGAAAGCGACAGATCGATAGAAGAAAGATGAGGGAAGAGAGAAGAATAGAACAGAATGGACGACAAGCTGCATGAAGGTGCAAATGAGTTGTAATAAATTGCAGCCCATCGTTCCAAGCCCTCTGCTGTGGTCTCAATCACACACACATACTGTATATATGTATATGTGCGCTCATTGGTGGACACCTCGATTGACTGCTGTTTTGCAGGCATGGATGAGCTTATTATTTAAAAGCATAAGTAACAGTGGCTGCTCAAGGGCTTTTTCTAATGTATTTATTTACACAATCAGCACATATGTCAAAAAATGGTCTTTTCATATATATATTGAAATATCTGATATATGTTTTAAAAACTTCACAGTCATGAGGGGCTAAAGGGGTCCTCTTTGATTTTCTTGTCATGCTGCATGTTGGTGACAATTCACTTTGATTTGGTGGAAAAAGTTAAACTTTTAAACTTTTGTTTAACTACTTATTAAAAAAAAAAATGTTTATTATAATAATAAACAATTATTCCAAAGTACTTATGCCAACATTCATTTTTTTAAAGAAGTTCAGCTTTTAATGAGACATTGATTAGTATTATTATATTTTTATTATTATTATTATTATTATTTACTGTCTCTGGATGGTTTACACTACTCAGACATTTTGTACTTTTAGCCCCAGAATAAAACCTTAAAAATGACATTGAATGCACAAATTAAAAACATGTTCATCATAGTCAAGAGAGGTGTATTGAAGTAATTGGTTTGTATGAATTGTATCTTTAATGTATTTTTTAAAAGCTTAATAGATCCAGACAAAAAAATAAATAAATGTGCGTCACGCAGTTGTTCCAAAAGCAGTAATTAGTAATTATATATTTACACCTCTGTAATTAGTTGTGTCTAATCCCTAACACTTATGATTGAATTTTAGCTTGAAACTAATTCAGCACTATTGTGTTAAAGACATGAATGATGTTTCAAATCATGTGGCTGGTTAAGGAGAGGTGTGTTAGTATTTTTCTATGCTATCAGACTGACAAATTTCTGTTAGTGGACGACAAAACAGGTTAAAAAAATCCCAGATTTACACTTACACATCTGTCTAAGCATGTTCCATTTTATTTGCCTTTCATGTGTGCATATATATATATATATATATATATATATATATTTATGAAGAAAAATTTGGAATCTTTCTTTTGAAATTATATGTGCGTTTGCAGGTGTACATGTATATACTGTATATGTTTTGCATTCTGCAGAAATAATCCAAAACATGACCATAACACTCCATGATAAAAATCAGCATAACTTTCCTGTTGCTTCTGATCATATAACCATTTATTCTCAGTCAATTCTCGATATAAATAAACTATACATTTAAGCAATATCACACGAGCAAGAGTGCGATATGGCCCTATATCAGCACTGCTGTGATTCGAGTGCCGTAGGTAATCACAGCAGTGCTGATGTAGGGCAATATAGCACGATTGCGAGTGTGATATTGCTTATTTGAAAAATGTGAAAAGCTGAGTACGGTCATAAAAATGCATTTGTGCATGGAACTACTTTATTACACGATGGATCAGAATAGTTACTGGATAGTTCAGTTTATTTTCCTTTTTGCAGCACACTGGGAGATTGTTATGTAAATGTAGAAGAAAAACAATGTTTTAAGTTATCTGCAACCACGTCTCATAGAATCATGTTAAAACACCTCCGGTATATTTTTACAAAATCATTTTTATGTGGCAAATTTAACATATCGTGCCAGTTTCCTGGTGAAATTAACATTAAAAGTGTTAAAATAGCAATTACCTTTATTCCCTTTCACATAAATTATGAGTAAAACAGCAGATTAGTAGTTCATAAACACGTACTTTCTGCCCTGTTCCGCACACAACGCTGTCTTATGACATCATAATACTTTTACTATAGTGCATCTGCTTCTAAGGCGATGCATTTCAACGTATGAATTACATAACCATCTACATTTACAAGCTTGTTTAAGCATGATCAAATTGTGCGGTAACTCAACTGATGGAGCGTTGCACTTGCGATGCAAAAGACTGAAGTTCGAGTCCCGATGAACACACGAGTCGACACGTGCGTCGAAAGCGTCATAGAAGCACCACAAAATGACGTGGTTGCATCAGCAATTGTTTATCATTTCACATTTGCTTTTTATGACACTATCGGTTAGGTTTAGGTTTAAGGTTTAGGGTAGGGATGTCAGATCTCCCGATAGAGCATTAACCTTAAAATACCTCATCTGTTTGGGAGAACATGTAACTTGCTTTTATTGACACTCAGTGGACATTTGACCTCGGAATTTCCTCAATACGTGTCATTTTTGAGTCACATTATTTTCTTGAGGTCAGGCTGATTTATTTACTGTTTAATTTTACAGATTTACAATTTACTCTTTGCTTTTTTGTGCTCAAAATACACATACTGTGTATGCTTGCGTCTTTCAGTTTACAGAGGACAACCTTCAATGTTTCGTTAAATGAGGTGGCTTACAGAATCAGTCACATCCATGTAAACCCTGATTTTGAGCCATGGCTTGAAATATTGATTTTTAGATGATGGCATATCTGGTTTTTGGGGACTGTGCCAGTACTGTCACTCATTGCTTGCCCTTAGGAAAGCACAGATGGCTGAAAAAGTATCCAGACAACATCTGTGCTCTCTCAAAGGCAATGTCTCTAAATGTGCATAATAGATTGAACTTCTCTGCCCTTTGAATACACATTCATTGCGCCTTGTGATGGTCTTTCTAAGCAAATGCAAAGCTGCTTGTTATTGATTGCTTTTTAAAATTATTATTATGTCACTTCAATGGGCTTCAACATTATGCCATAGGCAGAACTGTTCATTGTGCCCTAACTGTCCAGAGCAATTATTAATCTGCTTCTGAGAACATGTTGATGTTCTGGACAACGTAGAGGAGCAACAACAAGCTTTTTTCTCCTACTGGAAAGTTAATTTAGTCAATATCTTTCTAATTTTTCTTTACATTCTGTACGGGTCTTCTCTCGGATGGGTTCGTGTGATGGGGATACAATTCTATCAGTAAAAGTCATTCAGTTTGAGCAATAATGAGGAGATTCACAGCTAGATGGTGAAGATTAATCACAGTGGAAGAACCTCATATTCTGTGTGGATGACTTGTAGCTGAGAAATGTCAAGTCAACAAGGACTGTCAAGCCGGTTCTCGCTTCATCCTTTCCATTGAACCCCTTTATACTGGTGCCGAAAGACCCGGGAAGGAGGAGGGATATGCCGTAGTGGAGTTCTCGCCACTACCATCCACCCCAACGGCGCAGCCACAGCCGCCTTCCGGGGGTCGGAGGAGCTCGGCCGCCTGGATGTAGAGGAATTGGTCGCCGTCTGCGAGGGGAGAAGGGACTCTTAGCTGACCGCCTGGAGTGGTCAGGGCCACTGCCAGGGGCGGAGGAGACCCCTACCAGCCGCTGGAACGCGACGGGTTCTGGGACCCCTTTCCTCTCTAACTCCCACTACCACTCCGCGTTGGCCTTTTCCCTCTCTTTTAAATTTGACAGTGTTTTTTGGGGGGGTACTACACTGTTACAGGAAGCCCCCCATATTTTAGTTTCCCTTCACTTGTCCCCTCCCAGTTTCAGGAAGGCGGGGATGACCTGCCGGCAGATAGGGCTTCGGGCACGCCATCCCCCAGGGAAAGGGGTGGGGGGTGTACGTCATGCCGGAGGCTCCCCAGCCTGAGAGAACGAGGGAGGAATGTGACTTGGCAGAGGGTGAGGACAGGTCGTGATTTTACACACCCGGTCCCTTATCAGGCCAATTAAGCCTCTGAGAGGGATAAAGGCCGACTGTGGATGGTGGTGCAGAGAGAGAGTGATCGTTTATGGGCAGCTGACCATCGTGTGTTGATGTTTGTGTCTTTTCTTTAAGTTTTTCATTAAAATATTATATATATTATAAGCCGGTTCTCGCCTCCTCCTTTCCATTGAACTCCCTTTACAAATACTTTGACAGCATTCAATAATCTTAGTTCATGTTAATTTTAATATGAATACACATTTTAAATTCAAAATTTGAAAAAGAAATGTACTTGTTAACATTAGTTAATGCACTATAAACTAACAATGAACTAATAATGAACAATTGTATTTTTATTTGCTAAAATTAACAAAGATTAATACCAAATTCTGTATTATGCCAAATGCATTAACTAATATTAAGGTATGGGAAGTGTTGTAAAGTGTTACCAGAATAAGTCATGCGCATTAATTGACATATAAGGAATAATCAACGCAAGTTCTGCATACTGTCGATTACCAAAGAAAATCATTTTGAATTGTCTCCCATTGAAAAATAAGGAATAAAAAAATCATATTTACTGTAATGCAATTACAATGGAAGTCTATGGGACAAGACATAACTCTGGGATAAATGTTAAATATTCCAGGTTTAACAGAAGTTATAAGCTCTATGGATAGCATCTGTGCATGCTGTCGATTACCATAGAAAATATTGGCTATTAAAATTGTCCCTTGGTTTGTTAAATCAAACAAAAATTATGCTTACAGTAATGCCTTCACAATGGATGTCTTTGGGGCAAGTTTACCGGAGGATATAAACGCAGAAATTCACAGCTCGTAATTCTTCAGTACAAAATTGTGCATTATTTCAGCTGTATACTTGGCCAATTCATCCTAGACACCCTAGCTGTGGGTTACTTGGGGATGAAGTTCTGGTAATCATTACAGGCGTAATTCCAGTGAGTAAATGTTTCTCGATGTAAACAGTGAGTTTCTGCTATCCTTGCCAGTTTTTATTGGCTTTAAATGGTCATTACATTTAACATCGGGTATCCCTTTGCACAGACAAGGTTAGTAAGCGATTCCATCACACTAGTTAACACATATAATGTGGGAAAGTATTGTAGCTAAATCTTCTAAATAGTGTGTATTTTAAAGTTTATGGTGGTGCATTACTGTCAACACTATTTATGCTTAATTTTACAAACTGAGGGACGATTTCTAAAATTGTATTCTAGGAATTGTATTCTAAAATCAGGAATTATTTTCTGTACGTATGATGTATTCAACAGCACAACACAGATGCTAGCGGTAGACCTTAACTTCAAATGACCCTGGAAAATGTATTTAAGTGGTGATCTCTGTGCTTTAGGAGCACTCAAAAAGTTCAAGCATTCAGAATGAATTGGCCAATTACATTGTTGATCTTACATTGCACATACTTTCTCTGCCTTTGATAAACCTGGCTAAAATCGCTGAATTGACGTGTTGTGGGACGGGTGAATAAATGAGGTGATTTGAAGCATGTGTGCATTGGCAGCCCACGAGCGGTTGGGGGGTTGTTTTTGAAGAATGCCTGCGATCTTGAATCACGTCTGCTTTCGTCAGCACAGGGAGGGAGGAAGTGCCTTCGAACTTAGCAAGGATAAAAGCACCTAAGAAGGATTTCAGCTCCATCACCATGGCATGCTGTGAGAGAGGCAAACTCGGGGATTGTCTGTGTTAAGGTGACCCAAGGAAAAGAACGAAGAAGGTCTGCTTGAATTGGCAGAGGAACGACTTTCGAGTGACTTTCAATGGAAACACAGACTTATCCCATGATTGCAGAAGATAAGCTGCCTCATATCATTTATAATGTAGCCACATGCATTAGCCTGGTGGTCTCTATGGTGGCAGCGATTTATGGCTCTGTTTTGTGTTTATTTTCCAGCGGCAGGCAATACTGTTGGATAGTTGCTCCAGTGCAGATGGAGATACACACACACACACACACACACACACACACACACACACACACTGTAGTTAAAGCCTCTTTACTCTGAATCTCTGCATTGGCACTCTCAGTAAGAGCCAGATGCTAACCCTCTAATGATAGTTGGATGATGCAATGTTTTGACCTGGGTGGTACAGGCACTGCTGGGCGGATTAGAGCCTGGGTACTGTACACCCATCTGTATTTCTTTGGTTTAGGTGTGTACATTTTTTTTTTAGGTTATTTCTTAAAGTGAACCTTGGTACCGCAGCTTATTCTGGCCAAGATCCACCCACTTAGACAGGAAGAGATGTCTGATTGACATGTAAAACCTCCATCCATTTTTTTATTTGACGTTAAAGGGATAGTTCACTAAAAAAAATTACAATTCTGTCGTAATTCACTCACCTTCATGTTCCAACCCATTTGACTTTCTTTCTTCAGTGAAACACAAAGGTGACATGGTAAACCATTCACTTGCATTGCATGTTTTTATCCAGAAAATGGCAGTGAATGGTAATTTAAGATAATATTCTGCCTAACATCTCCTTTGTTCTTCACGCAGGTTTGGAACAACAAGGTGTGTACATTAAAAGAGTACATTTAAATGTTTGGGTCAACTATCCCTTTTTAAAGGAATGTTCCGATTTCATTACAATTTAAAGGAATATTTGGGTTCAAAACAAGCTAAGCCCAATCAATAGCATTTATGGTGTAATATTTATTACCACAAAAATTTATTTTGACTTTCCCCTCCTTAAAATAAAAGAGCTATAATCTGTGTTACAGGGAGGCACTTACAATGGAAGTGAATGGGGAACAATTATTGAACGATAAAATACTAAATTCTTCAAAAGTATTGCCACATGATATAAACAATATGTGTGTTAAAATTATTTTAGTGATAAAATAACTTACATTTTCTGTGTAAAGTTATAGATAATTTTACAACTTCATTGCCATGGCAATTTAAAGTCAAGAAACCCTAACCCCTAAAATGACTGTATAAATTACAATTTAAACAACTTTACAGCTCAAATATAAATGAGTTTAAACAGAAGAATTAATGTAAGTGCTTTTATAAAATTATAAGCTTCACATTTCTGCCTTTAAACCCTCCAAAAATTGGTCACATTCACTTCCATTGTTAGTGTCTCATTGTGATCTTGATTTTTGCTTCTCCTTTTGTTTTAAAAGGAGGGGCGAGTCGAAATTTATTTCTGTGGTAATCAACATTATGCTGCAAATGCTGTTGATTGACTCCAGAATATTCCTTTAAACTCAATCGACAGCATGTGCCATAATGTTTATCATCACAAAAAATACTTTCGACTAGTTCCTCCTTTTTCCTTAAAAGCCAGTCTCTAATTTAAATCAAGTTTTGTTTCTAACAACATGTATATGCAATTTTAGCAACAATGCTAAAAAAAAATTGCTGTCCCAAACGACACTGTACACTATGCACTCAGCCATGTAGTGAATTCATTTTTAAATTGTTTTACTGTCCCAAATGGAACATTTTACGTTTTTTTCACTACACCGAAAAATTGGCTTTTTAACAGCTAACGGAACCCTTACAAAAATTGCACATTTGACACAATCTTGCCGCAAATTCGCCACAGATCATTTTCACATGCAAATGAGCTTTGTGGCAAACTTGCTGCAAATTGTTTGCCAGAGGTTCACCAGTTGAGTCCCATCCTGTACAGGGGTAGGCTCCACACCCCTGCCTCCTATCTCCGGCAGGATATGATGGCTCCGAGTAATACAACTTCGGACCGCCAAACGGGGCCTACGCCAAAGAGAGACATTACCTTTCGGTTTTATGTTCATTAAATAAATGTCATCTTATTTCACTCAGTCTGCGGGTCTTCCTGATAGAAATATTTATACCAGTGGATTTGAATTATTTAACAGGTTATTCACCCATTTAACCATTGCTCAGGTCTATTCGAGCCAACAGCTGATTGGTCCCTGTTATCGGCACATCATTTCGAAAGTTCACTTGAAAGATTGGAGACAAGCTCAAGCCGTTGCAGCGCATCGCGTCAGTGGACGTATCCGGTGACAGCACACCAGGTGTGGCAGTGTCTAATAAATGCACTAAAAAACATCTAGATGCATCACAATTGTCAATGATGTCCATTTAATGCAGGTTTACATAGAAAACCAATTGTAAAAAGCTTTTATTGTGAATGGCCCCTAAAATGGCATAGTTTTGAGTCCTTATACATCTGATTAGCTTGTTTTCTATGTTTTTTATGTCTGATGTTAAAGATAAGAGCTAGCAGTGGACCCGGCGGCCCTACTCGGCAGTGATCAACTGGTTCCTACAGGTGACAGGCGCTTTATTAGAGTTAATTTAAACGGACCCTGGTCTCGCTCTGTCTTCTCTGGTCTCCAGTGGAGTTTCCTCATGACTGCCTTCTAGAGGGCTATACCTCTGAATGCTTTATCTTATTCTGACTTTTATCATATTTCATCTTATTCTGACTTATCCTCAACTCGCTTGACATTTCTCCTGCTGTCAAATTCTGCTCCTGTTCCCAGTGTCGTCCTCCAAAGATACTCGCTCCTGCTCAGTATGCTTGGGAAGAGTTTATCAAACAGATAAAAAAAGCAGTGCCTGTTAGTTGAGTACAGATTGAACAGTTGGGAGGGTAGGACATATTTAGAGCAGTTGCTCTTTTTGTGTATGTGAGAGTTGTGTGAAATTCAGGCATTTACTTAAAAGCTCAATTTTGCTTGAGGAAAAACTTGCAGTTTTGTCTTGGCTTTGTGGTTTGCATGCCATATATCAGACTTACTCAGGAAAATCTGGAATCGTATGTTTGCACGCAGCTTGACATTGGACCGAGTTAACCTCTGGATTGTGCTTTGAGGTGATTAAAAACACTGGCAGTTTCTCAAGGTCTCATTAGTTGTGACTGCTATGGCAAGAATCACTAATACTATTGCTCATGCTTTAGGTTTAGGGGATTTTTATGTAGGCAGTTCTTAAATTTGATTTAATAATAATCATATTAACATTAGAAATAGAAATAAAGAAGGCCTCAATGAACGACGTATTGTTAAATCAGCACAAACGTTTTGGGACGAGTTTAGCCTTTAAAATATATAAAACCTTCAGATTAAAACATGACTAGGTTTTTTTATTTAGGCTAAAAATTAGGGATGCACCAATCTGATACCTGGATCAGTACCGGCTCCGATACTGAAGCTTTTAGATGGATCGGGTATCGGTCCAACGAGCCCGATCCAAATCCGATGCGGTGTGTTAGTCATGTTCGTTACTTTCAAGCTCAAAAAATGACATAAAAGAACCATAAAAACACAATTAAAGTAGTTCATATGACTCGTGCATTTTATTCAAAGCCACTTGAAGACATGTGAAAGCTCTGTGAATCACAAAAGGCTGTTTAATAAGTAAATATATAGAATGCATGAGTAGCTCCAGCACGTCAGTGAATGGGCTTATCTGTTTACACACACACACACCCACCCACACCCACACCCACCCACACCCACACCCCCACACACCCACCCACACCCACACCCACACCCACACCCACACCCCCACACCCCCACACCCCCACACCCCCACACACACACACACACACACACACACACACACACACACACACACACACACACACACACACACACACACACACACACACACACACACACACACACACACACACACACACACACACACACACACACACACACAAAACTATGTGTGAGGTGGTGGTGGCGTAGTGGCTAGAGCACAGGGCTGCTAATCAGAAGGTCGCTGGTTCGAACCCCATGGCCACCACCATTGTGCCCTTGAGTAAGGCACTTAACTTCAGGTTGCTCCAGGGGGATTGTCCCTTTAATAAGTGCACTGTAAGTCGCTTTGGATAAAAGCGTCTGCCAAATGCATAAAATGTAAATATGTGAAATATTTGAGCGCTACTCACGAACAACATCTCAGATGTAGATGCGCAATAGTTCGGTTCAGTTATAATATGCATTTAGAACGGCACCGGAGGTGCATTTTTACCAGAATTTGAATAAGAAGCGAATTAAACTACTGTGAACTAGCCTACAAACATACACATACAGGACTGCCTGGAGAGTTCAGAATGTCAAAATAAAAGCGTGAGGGTTTAAAAGTTAAAGGTGCACGAATGAGATTTATTACTATACATTACTATTATAATATATTATTATTTGTTTACAAATGATAATAATATTTAAGTTGAATGGGTTACAAAAAATAACTGTGTGAATGAAAAGTGAGCTGATATCTTACAACTAAATTGAACAAAAAAAGTCCAGATACAAGTTGAAAAAATGTTGCTTCTGTTCTACTGATGATCTATACTGGAATTACTGTTAATTTGCTGCTACATTATCCAGTATACTAGTTAATAGTCTTAGTAAGCTATATATTTATTTTGAAATAATGTGTAGTTAGAGGTTTGTGTTTCTTTACATATTAAAGAGTACTCCCAATTAGTTCCACACAATAATGTAAAGATAAACTGATTATCGGATCGGGATCAGTTCGGAAGAGAAAAAGTGGTATTGGAGCATCCCTACTAAAAATGTTAACTTTTCCACATGTGGTTTCTGTGCATTACTATTCATCCCCTTAGATGACTGGTAGGGAATGTTTTTGTGATATAATTTTGTTAAAAAAAGTGCATTCCCTAACTACAGTTTTACTATAGTAAAATGCAGTAGCATGACTGTTGTAACCATTTATGTTGTAAGAACCAACTTTTAAAAATCATAGTACATGTAACACCGATTAAACCTGTTGTTACTAATAAAACTAACCATGTTTTATGAATTTGAATTTATTACCATAGTTTTGGGTTTTCTGTATTATTACTATGGTTTTACTATGAATTTATATCTGAATTATCTTAAATACGAGTTTCCTAATTGGAAATTGCACATGAATACCACCTCAAGTTGTAATTACAACTATAATTTAGAGATAGTTTGCAAATTAAACTTTCAAAATGGTAGAGGACAGTACGGTTTCTGTAGTGGAAAGTTTTATTCATATTTCTAAATGCAGCTACCTTATCACTTGCTGTTTTGATCAGAAACATTTACGTATATCAGTAACTATTTGATGCACATTTTAAATTTTTACACAGATAAAATGGCGTGCATTTGACCAAAATTACATTATCGTCTGGAAGCTGACTAAATACGGTTTCAAAATAAGAGTTCCCCAAGAAACATGCAAGAATGAACCTGGCATCCTCCTGGTGCCACAAAGGCAGCATATACACTCACTGGCCTTTATTAGGTACACCTGTACTTTTTCATGCGATTATTTAATCAGCCAATTGTGTGGAAGCAGATCAGGCAGATATGGGTCAGGAGCTTCAATTACTTTTCACATCAACCATCAGAATGGGGAGAAAATGTGATCTCAGTGATTTAGACCTTGGCATGATTGTCAGACGGGCTGGTTTGAGTATTTGAGTGAGTGTATATGCAGTGGACATAGTTAGAGTAGTTTGGTCGTATGCCATTTTGGACTTTGCCTAACTTTAACATTAAAATAACAAAATTCATTTCAAATCCAAAAATGCTATTATTGTGGAACTAATCCGCTAATCATGATGGAATTTAAGTGACATTACTGACCTGCAATCCATACAAGATCTGTTCTTCTACAGATCTGATCATTCCTGACCTCATGACTTGAGCCCTCTTTCGTTCAGACTCACGTGCATAGACACGCTCTGCTTGTGTAACTGGACCTGACCCTGGTGACCGTGCTCTGCACTGACAAACAGATGGCCGGTTGTGAATAAGAGAGAAAGGAGAGTGAAGGAATAAGAGAGGGTACACCTGAAAACCAGCAGACATGCCTGACCTTTCACTCACCCAGGCTGGATTCTACACAATGGTCTGACAGCCACCTGGGAGAGGTGCAACGAGAACAGTCGAATGGCCCCAACCAGAAAGAAATCGGCAACAATAAACCCCAATTCAGCTCTATTTCTGGCTCTTGTGTCCGGTTAATTCGCTGGTGACGTTGTAGAGGCTGCTGAAACTATAGAAATTGTCTTTGCCTTTGTGTAAGGAAGGACATTAAAAGATTGACTGCAAGATATTTCCCATTTTTTCATCCATCTTTGTATTATTAGTAGATATGTGCCGAAATTAGTGTTTCATAAGACTAGATAATGTAACAAAAATAGATTTTTACATTTTATGAAGAAAATGCGAGTGAGTGGTGCTTAGCTGTGCAAAAGTCGCCTCCACGCTGCTTGGGTTTTGTAGGTTGTCACAAGGACATTACTTTGGTTGTGGTTGGTTGCTAGATGGTTCACAAAAACAATTACTCGAATAACCCTCCGCTATGATGAGTTCAAAGTTCAAAGTCATTTTGATATTTGTTTCTAGGGGCTAAAGTAAAAAATGTGTAAGATAATTCCAAAAAAAAAAAGATTTTTCTTGTGTAAAACTGTTTTGTGTTCTTTAAATCGCAGGCGCAGTGTCACTGCTGTCATTGTTGTGAGCCATAGTTACTGTATCTGCTGAAACCCATTCTAGAACAAAAACAGACCACAAAGGATAGAGCACACATCACATTCTTTAACATACAATAGCTCTCATGCAAAACATGTTTGTTCCCCACCCCACGCCCCACATACACACACACACACACACACACACACACACACTTCAGCCTACATCACAACCTGTGCCACCTCTCTATCTCTCCATCACACAATGTCACAAGGCCACATTCTCCCTGCATTTTTTGTTTGAATGGAAAACACCGTTGCCAGGCAACGGGAAAAGCAGGGAGACTGTGCCATGCTAGGATGAAGGTACTTTATCACTATGTAAGGGGAAATGTGTGTGTATAGTGTGTGTGGGAGAAACAGAGGTATAAAGTCAAGTCATTTTTATTTGTATAGCGCTTTTCACAACACACATCGTTTCAAAGCAGCTTTACAGGAAATCATGCATTAACAAAAAAAAAAAAAATATCTATAATGTCTTACAGTGATCATTGTGTAGTTTGATTAAATATGATTGTAAAATGTGTATAGAAATTAAATAATGAAGTAATAATTGTAATTTGAAATATGTTTTAGTTACATTTAAATGCTGTTTCGGCTAAAGCAGGTATTTCAATTGTATGCTGTATGATATAAAAATAATATGAATGTTTAGATTATATTTTATCTAGTGTTTATAATGCTTCATTATCATCAACAAAGCTTGTGCTTGCAAATATGTGTAAAATGCACTTTAAATATGCACATATTAGAAAATCAGCATCTTATAATGATTTCTGAAGTATCATGTGACACTGAAGACTGCATTAATAATGCGGAAAATTCAGCTTTGGTCACAAATTGTATTTTACAATATATTTAAATAGAAAACTGTTCTTTTAAATTGTAAAAAGATTTCAGAATATCAATATTGTTTCTGTATTTTGGATCAAATAAATCCAGGCTTGGTGAGCAGAAGAGACTTCTTTTAACGGTAGTGTAGGTCTAAAATTAAGTAAAGTCTTTATGTAAAGAAAATATATAGTCAGATATCTTCTTTTAACTTAAAACTTGATTTTGATAATTAAGTCTACTCACATTCATTCTCTTTCTGTCACATTCCTCACTGGTAGGCCCAAGGGAGTGGTATTTGTCTCTCAGGTGTGAATTACCTCAATATTCATGATCGTTCACGCCTCCGCGCATATGACCTTTCAACACTAAAATTGTCTTACAAAAGTTAAATTACTATATTGTTTTGTATGAATGAGTGATCAGGATGGTTTTCACATCATTTTGTAGCAAAAACTCTAGGCTACAAGATCCAGTTCTCAAAAGTCTTGTGGACAAATGTGTAGTATGTGTTATATGACCTTATTTCAGTTACTTAAAATGTTAGTTTTTCAAAAACCATGCATAAACGTTATTTTCTCAAAAATACAAACATGTACATGTTGCTCACATATTATTGTAGCCCTGTTTGTGCTGAATACAGTGTTATCAGACTTGAGCCATTAATATGTTTTTAAGCAACTGAAAAAAGTACAAATGTCAAGGCATGTCAAAACTTCTCCAGGGCCCAAAACACCCTCAGACCCCAGAGGGTTTATAACCCCAGTGAGCAAGGTGAAGGCGACTGTGGCAAGGAACACAAAACTCCATGAGATGTTGATTAATGGAGAAATCAGTTCCCCTCTGGCTAAACAACATGAATATAATGCCAATCATTTGTTATTTCTGTGCTGTGCAAGTCATGGTTTTAAATTTGTGAATTAAGTAAGCGGTAATGTCCAGTGATTTAAAAATAAAATGTTTTTTTTATGAACTTTAAGATTAATGACTAATGTCTTTGAAGTCCATCCTGTATTAACTGCAGAAGTTCACATAGATGCAATTGTCCTTTGTTAGTTGACTGATGAAGGGATTTGTTGGCAATTAATTGATAGTCTATTTATTCCATTTCAAGAGTTCAGTCCATCAATAGACAAAGGTGATGCAGGCAGAGATTAATGAGGTGATTCGCAGGTCAATCTGCGGGTCATTTTGGTGAGGTTCGGTGGGGTCCATCCTAAATCCAAGGTTCAGGCAGTGGCATATGAAGTATCCCATGTCTTAGAGTTGGAGATGGCATCAGTTTATCCTCTGAAGAAGCTAAAGTGTTGTCTGGCTGGCACTGGCTGTAGTTTGTCGTCATCTCTCAGCGTCACGTAGCAGTGAAGTCCGACACCAATCAGGACGGAGCTGGATCTGGCAGGTTCTGGTAACTTTGGTATATGAATCAGAAGCTCACTTAAGGACTATGGAGCTAGACCCTTCAATGCTTTGTATGTAGTTAAAACAATTTTAAAATGAGTACAAAATGTAACAGGCAACCAATGTAACGATGATAAAATGTTTCTAATATGATCATATTTTTCTAGTCAGCACTCTGACTGCTGCATTTTGAACCCATTGAAGTTTATTTATTGATCTTGCTGGACATCCTCCCAGTAATGCATTACAATAATCTAGTCTTGAGGTCATGGTCATTGGAAATTTGTTTTTTAAATGACAGATCGGTATCAAATATAAGTTTTTCACTGTAGAAGATGATGTAACAGTACATCCATCGAGAGTCAAATAATATTTTAGCAGCTTATTTTTAGAGGTTAATATCTCCCAGGCCCGGGGAAGCATGTATAATGAGGAAAGCAGAGGTCCTGAAACTTAAATATTTTTGTCTCACCATGATGAGCAGGGAGGGGGCCCGAGCATATTACAGTGTCTGACATTGTTTTTGCTAATTCACACACCTCTTTATCATTATCTCTAGTGATCTCCGACTGGCTAAGCCAGACATCATTAGTGCCAACATGAATAACAATTTTAGAAAATCTACATTTATCATTAGACAGCACGTGTAAATTAGATCTAATGTCACAGCAGTGTGATACCACTCGTGTGATCCTGTCACGATCCTTATATTAACCTTTGTGTGTGTGTGTGTGTGTGTGTGTGTGTGTGTGGGGGCATGTTTATGTGGTTTACGAGGACAATTTTTTAGGTTACAAACTGGTAATTACAAGGTTATTATGCTATAAATGTGGTTTATGAGGACATTTCTAGTGTCCCCATAATTTAAATAGCTTAAAAAAACATATTCAATTATGTTTTATTGAAAATGTAAAAATGCAGATAGTTTTTTGTGAGGGTTAGATTTAGGGGTTGTGTTGGGTTTTGGGGATAGAATATATAGTTTGTACAGTATAAAAATCATTATGTCTATGGAAAGACCTCATAATGATAGGTTGACCAACATGTGTGTGTGTGTGTGTGTGTGTGTGTGTAGGTTTAAGTGGTTTATAGGGGTAATTTTTTAGGTTACAAACTGGTAATTACAAGGGTATTATGCTATAAATGTGGTTTATGAGGACATTTCTAGTGTTCCCATAAATCAAATCTCTTAAAAATCATACTAAACTATGTTTTTTATTTTATTTAAAAATGCAGATAGTTTTTGTGAGGGTAAGTTTTAGGGGTTGGGGTAGGGGATAGAATCTATAGTTTGTACAGTATAAAAATCATTATGTCTAAGGATAGCCACACCAACATCAACCCCAGAATATTCCTTTAAGGCTATGTCCAGACAAATACGTTTTAATTTGAAAACGCATTCATTTTTCTTGGTTTACGCCTCTTATCCATCTTAGATTGATGTTTCTCTCCGCCAAAAACGGAGGATTTCAAGGCATTTCTCCATAAAGCATATGTAAAACGATGATGTTCGGAAACCGAAAACAGAGTTTTTTATGTGAAAATGGATTTGTGTGGATGTGGCTCAAGCTAACATCAAATTTTGTCGAGACAAACTTTACCTATCGATTGGTCATGAGAACATTGTATCTGCATCACGCATGAATCAGGCTGTCGTTGTTTTTTTGTAGGAACAACATTTAGTTAATCGTTTAATAGTAACTGGCCTTACTGTTAAAGATACTTTTGTGCAACTTTCTCCGCTGTATACATCAACAACGAAGGTAACAATTTCAAATGTCCCGCCTTTCGTACCCAATGACGTTTTGCAACGTGAATTAGTGCGTTTTGTGAAAGTTGTAAGTCCCTTTAAAACTGTTGTGCTTGGATGTAAACATCCAGCTCTGAAGCATGTTGCGTGTTTTAGACGGTATGTGTACATGGTGCTAGAATCACCTGAGAATACACTGGATATTAATTTTCGTGTGAAACATGAGGGAAGATTATATATGGTGTATGCAAATGATGATGCTGTAGCTAATGTGGCCCCTAAGATTAGCGCAACTGAGTTAGTTTCTGATGTTAATACTGATGAAGAAGTAGCTAGTACTAGTGGTACTAAACAGTTCGAATTGATCGAATTGAAAAATCGTATTCAGGCATCTTGAATAATGAGGGAATGGATGTGGATGAGGAGCAGTCTGATGATACCGAGTCACAAGTTTCTATGTGTGAAAATGATGGTAATTCACAGGGAGTTGTATTTAACATATCTCAGGCAGTTTCTTCGGGAGATTTCAACAAAGATTCTTTGTGTAGTCTGGAACAAATTAATCGTTTTCTGGATGAAACGTATGTTAAACAAATGAACATAAATGACTTTTTCTCTGATGTAGACAAATTTGTTCAATCTGTTATGTTTAATCAGAGGACTGTTGGAGTTGAGGAACTTAATGAGAGAAAGTAAATCAAAAGATTGCAAATAATCGTGCATTACACAGTGTCTTTTCTTTGCTTCCCTATCATGCTTTGTTCTGTATTTCCCATCTTAATTTTGTGTGTGGAGGTTTTGAGGATAGGCTCTTTAAATATTAATGGTGGGAGGGATAGTGTAAAGCGTGCTATAGTCTATGAAACAATTGAACAAAAAAATCTTGATGTTATCTTTCTCCAAGAAAATCATAGTGATTTAATGAATGAAGCTGAGTGGAATTTGTGGTGGAAGGACAAGCCCTAATGATAACCACCCTAATGATAACCAGTACACATGGATTAAGGCTTTTAATAATAGAGTTAGTGCTGCCCGATTTGATTTTATATGTCAAAATATTTTAATAGTAGATTAATTGAATGTTGCATTTGTCCTGTAGGTTTTTCTGATCATCATTTAATCATTATAAAAATGATCATGTCAAATGTACCTAAAAAATCGGTTTACTGGCATTGTAATGTTAAATTGTTGCAGGATGCTGCTTTTTGTGATAATTTTGTTTTCTTCTGGGAAAATTGGAAAATGAATTGAGTTATGAGTTATTTTGAAAACTTGAAACAGTGGTGGGATGTAGGAAAGACTCAAATAAAAAAAAAAAATTGTCAGCAGTATACAGCTAACTGTAGTAATAGAATAAAGAATGTGATTGAATCACTTGAAAAGCAAATTAATTCAATGGAATTGCAGTTGGTTGATGCACATAATTCTGTATTGTACAATGATTTGCAAAAGAAAAAGAGAGAGCTAAGTCTGGTCCTAAATGAGAAAGTAAAGGGAGCTTTGATAAGGTCCCGTTTCATGTCTTTAGCAGTAACTGGTGGTGGTGTAGTGGTCTAAAGCACATAACTGGTAATCTGGTAATCAGAAGGTTGCTGGTTCGATCCCCACAGCCACCACCATTGTGTCCTTGAGTAAGACACTTAACTCCAGGTTGCTCCGGGGGGATTGTCCCTGTAATAAGTGCACTGTAAGTCGCTTTGGATAAAAGCATCTGCCAAATGCATAAATGTAATGGATGCCCCAACTTCTTTTTTTTTGTCAAGTCAAGTGGTTTTTATTGTCGTTTCAACCATATACAGTTAGTACAGTACACAGCAAAACGAGACAACGTTCCTCCAGGACCATGGTGCTACATAAAACAACATAGGACAAACACAGAACCACATGAGACTACACAGACTAAATAACATACCTATATAAAGTGCACGTGCAAACGTGTGCAAAAAGTACGGGACAGTACAATAAATTACTAACAATGAACAGGACAATAGGCACAGTGAGAGACAGTACACAGAAGTGCAAAAAGATGACAGTTTCTAAAAAAGCCAAATGTAAACATAACATACTATGATATAGTGTTCTATGCACATAGCAGTTATTGAGGTAGCAGACAGGTATAAAGAGGCAGTTATTAAAATGCAACTCAGGACACGTGTGTGTGTGTCAAACCAGTCTCTGAGTATTGAGGAGTCTGATGGCTTGGGGGAAGAAGCTGTTACACAGTCTGGCCGTGAGGGCCCGAATGCTTCGGTACCTCTTTCCAGACAGCAGGAGGGTGAAGAGTTTGTGTGAGGGGTGTGTGGAGTCATCCACAATGCTGGTTGCTTTGCGGATGCAGTGTTTTTTGTAAATGTCTTTGATGGAGGGAAGAGAGACCCCGATGATCTTCTCAGCTGTCCTCACTATCCTCTGCAGAGCTTTGCGGTCCGAAACGTTGCAAGTCAAAGTGGAAGGGAAGATGTCAACAGTCCAATTACTTAAAATTTAATGGGGCGGTTTTATAGCAGTGGTATTGTTTGTTGGTTTTAACCTGGAATATAAGGTGGCTCAACAAAAACAAATGCCTTGTCTTAAACTCCCTGATGGGAGGATAATGTCTAAGACTATAGAAATGAGAAACCATGCTGTGGATTTTTATTCAAGTCTTTATGCTGCAGATAACTCTGAAAATGATGACTGTATCACACAGCTTCTTCAAGGTCTTCCTCAGCTGGACTCTGATTCAAAAACTGTCTTGGATGTTAGTATAACATTTAAGGAATTTACTGCTGCTGTGGGACAACTCCGTTCAGGACGATCCCCTGGAATAGATGGACTGCCAGCAGACTTTTATAAAAGGTTTTGGAACTCAAATCAAATCAAATCAAATCAAATCACTTTATTGTCACACTACTGTGTACACGAGTGCAACAGCAGGTGAAATTCTTGTGTGCAGTTCCGAGCAACATTGCAGTAATGACAGTGACGAGACATAAACCACTTTACAATAAACAACATATTTACACAAAACAATTTACATAACAAATGTACACAATACACACAATGTAGAATACACATACACTAGATAAGGGTATAAATATATATATATATATATATATATATATATACTAACTGAATTGGGAGCGAGAATATATTGACAGAATGAGGATTAATAAAGTGCAGTGCTGATTGTTGATTGTGAGGGATCAAGTGTTCAAAAGTCTTATTGCTTGTGGGAAGAAGCTGTCATGTAGTCGGGTGGTGCGGGTCCTGATGCTGCGATACCGCCTGCCTGATGGAAGCAGTGAGAGCAGCCCATGACTTGGGTGGCTGGAGTCTTTGATAATCCTCCGAGCTTTATTCAAACACCGTCTGTTATATATATCCTGGAGGGAGGGAAGCTCACCTCCGATGATGTTGCATGAACTGCATTGGACACGATTATTTTAATGTTTTATGTGAGTTTATAAGAGATGATGTTTTACCTACTACCTGTCAATATGCTGTTTTATCATTATTGCCAAAAAAGGGGGATTTAGCCTTTTTAAAGAACTGGCGTCCTGTTGCCTTTCTTACAACAGATTATAAAACATTTTCAAAATTTCTAGCAAATAGATTAAAACATTACTTGGGTGTGGTTGTACACAAGGATCAATTATATTGCATTCCAAAGAGATCTATTATGGATAATTTGTTTTTAGTGCAAGACATGGTAGATATTTGTAATGGTTTCAATGTGAATGTTGGATTAATTGACCTGGATCAAGAGAAGGCTTTTGCATCATGTATGGTTAAGGTAGGGGGCGCTTTGAGTCGGCCAATTCCTATTCTAAGGGGCATTAGGCAAGGCTGTCTACTGTCTGGTCAACTATATAGTTTAGCAATTGAGCCGCTGCTTTTTAAACTTCGAGAAAGATTGTCCGGTTTTAATGTGCCTGGTTTATCTTTAGACTCAAGAATTTCTCTTTCTGCTTATGCTGATGATATCGCAATTTTTGTAAATCACACTGAGGATATTAAGTGTTTATATGAGGTACTCAATCTTTATGAGAAAGCTTCATCAGCTAAAGTGAACTGGGCTAAAAGTGAAGCTTTTTGGGCAGGTAAAGGGGAGTTTGAGTGTCTCCCAAAGTTACCTGGGGACCTTAAGTGGGGTAGAGAGGGACTTAAATTGTTGGGAGTTTTTTTGGGGGGTCAAATGAATTTCAAAAGCTAAATTGGGAGGGTATAGTGGAGAAAGTGTGCAGCAAGTTGTCTAAATGGAAATGGTTGCTACCTCAGTTGTCCTATAGGTGAAGGATTTTAGTGACCAATAATTTGGTTGCTTCTACTCTGTGGCACAAAATAACTGTGTTACAGCCTCCTGTTGGACTTATTGAGGAAATTCAAAGGAAACTTGTGAATTTTATTTGGTCTGGACAACACTGGATTCGTGCTGCTGCTTTATACCTTCCTGTTCAAGAGGGAGGTCAAGGATTGATAGACATTAGATCCAGAATTACATTTATTTACATTTATGCATTTGGCAGACGCTTTTATCCAAAGCGACTTACAGTGCACTTATTACAGGGACAATCCCCCCCGGAGCAACCTGGAGTTAAGTGCCTTGCTCAAGGACACAATGGTGGTGGCTGTGGGGATCGAACCAGAGACCTTCTGATTAACCAATTAACAGTTATGTGCTTTAGCCCACTATGCCACCACCACATGGCTTTCTGGTTAAAAGCAGCCAGAGACTGTTGTATCACATGGATGTATCATGGCTGGAGATAGCTTCTGCTCTTCTCAGGCGGGTCAGAAGTATGGGGTTGGACAAACACTTGGTCGTAATGGAGCTCCAGAATGATGATCGTGTGAATCTTACATCCTTCTATAAGTCAGTTCTGGAGGCATGGAAGGTGTTTACCATTTCACGTTCATCAGATACACATGCTGGATTATGTTTTTTTGAAGAGCCACTTTTTCTTAATGACTTTCTACCTTCAAGACGTATGTCTGGTCCCAGTCTGCTTGCATGTCTAACTGCTGCTGGATGCACAAAGTTGGGACATATTTTGACTATAAGCTCAGAGGAATTGAGTTAAAGGACTGGGGTGAGATCTTTGAGGCTGCTGAAACGAGCTACTACTGATATATTCAACTCTCTGCATGTGGATCATAAGACTTTGGCAAATGACTCCATAGTCATTCGATCAATGGAGAAAGGGGGTTCCTTATGTTTTCCCCTCTCTTAATGTAAATATTGCTGTAGGAGAATGGCAAGATAACGAGAAGTGTCTTTTGTCTTTTAAAACTCCTCAGCTTGCAGTTTTTGAGGAAGTAGGGAAAAAAGCCCTGTATATTTCTTGTGTGAAGGCATCTAATTTGAGTGGACTTCCTTCAACAAAATGGACTGATTTTTTTGGGAACTTTTTCTTCCCCTAGAAGCTGCTGGTGGTCCTTACAAACGCCCAATTGATAAAAGAAAGGGTGACCTTCAGTGGAGGATTGTACATGGGGCGATAGCCACAAACAGATATGTGATGCACATTGACCCTTCTGTAGGGGTGGGTTGTCCATTTTGTACAGACGTTGAAACGGTTTTTCGTTTAAATGATTTGTTTTCACTTTTATCTCAATGGTTTACTGAAATTGGTGAAGCTTTCTCTTTTGAAATGTTTATATATGGTCCAAAGTAAGTGGATTTTATTGATTTCTTTGCCTGGTACAGCAAAACTTGTTATTTGGAAATAAGTTGTCAGGACGGTGTTCTCTGGATGTGTTGAAGATCTTTAAAGGCTTGGTGGCGGCTCGGCTTAGAATAGAGCATGCCTATTATAAAATGGTTAAATGTGTAGAACTTTTCATGTACGTTTGGGGGATAAATGAGGTACGTTGTACAGTAGATGATGATGATGATTTAGTGCTTGCTTTTTAAAATGTTTTCTTGTTTTTACTTATTAATAGTATTTATTGTTATTATTATTATCTTTATTATCTATTTTGTGTGTGTGTGTGTGTGTGTGTGTGTGTGTGAGGTTTTAATATTTTTGTGAATACTTTTTTGTTTTAATAAAGGTGTATTAAAAAATGTCTCTCTCTCTCTCTCTCTCTCTCTCTCTTTATGTCCCTCCCTCTATTTATCTGACAGTTTATCTGACTATCCATGTGACATTCTGTCTAGCTGGCTATCTAGTGGTTTGTCTTACTGTAAAGTCAATCTTCACATTTTTAAAACCAGTTTAAACTTTCCAACAAGGCTTTGTCAAGCCAACATAAAAGCTTGTCTTGACAAATTTTAACTATATAGTTTCTATTTTGATTTCCTGTCTGTACATATAATTGTTACCTCTTAACAAGTGAAATATATATATACTCTTAATCATACATTTTTTACAGCTTAGTTTCCATAAATGTTCTGGGTGGGTGGCGGAGGGAGTTTTGCATTTTGAATCAGAATTTGTCTATATTTAACACTTTCATTTAAAAAGAACAGTGGCGCACGCTTTTTTCCATTGTTGTGCTATTTAATGCTCAGGAGACTGTGATGCCTTTCATTCGCATATAGTTGCATTTACTAGTGTCCTCTCAATCTGACTGTATCCTTCTCTCCGTTCTCTCATTAGCTTGTCCCTCGTTTACCATGCTGCTGCTCGGACTCTTGCTGCTGATGTTGCTACGGGGGAGTGGTTGCCAAGCGGCAGATGTTCCTGAGGACGTGACAGCGGAGTTCTCGGTCAGACTGTACCACCAGCTTCAAATCACAGGAGGGGAGGAGAACATCATTTTCTCCCCGTTGAGTGTGGCTCTGGCTCTAGGCATGGTGGAGCTGGGTGCCCGGGGCTCTTCTTTAGAGGAGATCAGACAGGCTGTGGGCTATAGCCATTTCAGAGAAGGTACGAGCATCTACATGAGGGTCACCTGAGATGTTTTAACCCTTTACTTTTGAGTCCAACTGTCCCTTTTCACATTTACGAATTTGGAACGTGGAATTTAACTTCTTTAGTCGTGAATGGATTAATAATGCAAATGTTAATTTTGCGTTCTCGTTTGCTTCGTACACATAGACAGTAGGACACTCTGAAGACAAATGCCACATTTTGCTCCAAACTGCTCAGACCCAATGATTGCCGCTTGCAGCTATTTTTTATTTAAACTCAGTGACCACTTTATTAGGAACACCTGCACACCTACTTATTCATACGATTATCTAATCAGCCAATTGTGTGGCAGCAGTGCAATGCATTAAATCATGCAGATACAGGTCAGGAGCTTCAGTTA
This sequence comes from Moxostoma hubbsi, assembly GCA_032164185.1. Lineage (NCBI taxonomy): Eukaryota > Metazoa > Chordata > Actinopteri > Cypriniformes > Catostomidae > Moxostoma > Moxostoma hubbsi. The sequence goes on along the minus strand of JAVLUX010000027.1, from coordinate 3,838,710 downwards.
ATGTTCACATCCACCATCAGAATGGGGGGAAAATGTGATCTCAGTGATTTCGATTGTGGTGCCAGACGGGCTGGTTTGAGTATTTCTGTAACTGCTGATATTATGGGATTTTTACGCACAACAGTCTCTAGAATTTGCTCAGAATGGTGGCAAAAACAAAAACTCAATTTACCACTCTGTACAATTGTAGTGAGCAGAATAACATCTCAAAATGCACAATACGTTGAACCTTGAGGCAGATGGGCTACAACATTATTAGGACCACAGTGTTCCTGATAAGTGCTCATTGAGTGAATTTAAATCATCATGAATTAAAGGCAACACAAAGTATACCATCATATATGAATGGCAATATTTTTGGCATTATAGTAATGAGAAATTTCTTAATTCTTTCTTTTGATTTGGAGTGAAATAAGACCTTCTTGACAGGTTTTGTGAAATTGTCCCAAATATTATCTGTGATACACTTTAATAATACTAAAATACACTTTCCTATGGAGATTTTTAATGGAATTTTTACTTTGGAACCCTACTTTTGCGGTCTATTCTGCAAAAGCATTTTCTTACACATTTACCATTGGGATTCCAGATGAGGAATTCTCTCTGTTGAGCAACGTAACTCAGGCCCTGTCCACAGACGAAGAGCAGTATGTGGTACGGCTTGCCAATTCCCTCTTTCTACAAACGGGGGTTCACTTCAGCGAAGAGTTCCTTCATCTCATGAATAAGTACTTTAAAGCCGAGGTGGAGACGGTGGACTTCAGCGAGTCAGCAGCCGTGGCCGAACACATCAACGCTTGGGTCCAAAACCGCACTGAGAGTAAGTCTGTTAACACTGCTGAATGAAGACTAGATCTAGATGGCCCTGTTGTGCTGTAGTTTTAAGCAGAATTGTTGAAATATTGTCCTTGTTATGTGACTGTTACTAACAACTGTTGATACCTCTAAATGACCCCATGAATTGGCCTGACGAGTGCACTTTTGGTTTTATATTCTCCGGGGGTGTTTAGCCCAGAGAGTAGCACTAATCCCGGAGCTTTGATATGGGATAATTTTGTGATACTGAAGAGATCATACCGATCTTTCCTGTTCTGAGAAGTAAGGGAGGCGTGCAATGTTTATTTCAGTATTTGGGTTTGTTTTTGGATTCCAGGCAAGATCCACAACCTGGTGTCGGCAGACGACTTCAGCAGTGTTACAACGATCATGCTGGTGAATGCGGTTTACTTCAGAGGCAGCTGGAAGAACCTGTTTAGACCAGAAAACACAAGAACTTTCTCCTTCACCAAGGACGATGGCAGTGAAGTTCAGACCCTGATGATGTACCAACAGGGAGACTTTTACTACGGTAAGAGCATGTGTGAAGGCACTTCAGGTATAAGAAAACAATGTTTGGATGGACGGACGGACGGACGGACAGATAGATGGAGGACAAGTCCAAACTGACATTATGAATGCCAACTGAGTAGAGCTGAAGTCATAGTGTCTTCACATAGCATTCAGTATTCAGTTGTCCATCTAAGTCATATTAAAGTCCTTGCATCACCTCAGACATACAGTAGATTTCATTATCATTTAATATACTAACCTCGCCACATTCTTCATCCTCAGGAGAGTTCAGTGATGGCACCACAGAGGCTGGCGGAGTGTATCAGGTTCTGGAGATGCTCTATGAAGGTGAAGACATGAGCATGATGATTGTGTTGCCCCGTCAAGAGGTTCCTCTAGCCTCTCTGGAGCCCATCATCAAAGCTCAGCTGCTGGAGGAATGGGCCAACAACGTCAAGAGACAGAAGGTGGAGGTCTACCTGCCCAGGTTAGATTTAAAAATGTTGATATTTTGTTATCTAATGAACTTTCATTCATTGTAAGTGTGGCTTAAACAAGATAAGCTCAATCGACAGCATTTTTAGCATAATGTTGATATATATCATGTCATGTCAGTCCCTTGGCCCATCAGGCCTTTGGGGAGACATGAGGGACGATGCAGTTGAGATTGCCCTCCAGTCGTGTCTGTTGGAAGCGGTTGACTTACATGGAGAGGGATGTCCAGTCCTTGATGTTATCGAATCATTGTCGTCTACGCTTTCGCCCACCTTCCACTTTTCCTTGGAGGATTGTCTTTGAAAGGCTGCTGTAGTGGGTGACGTCCCCAAACCAGGCCAGCTTGTATCTCTCCACAGTTGCCTGAAGTTTAGGGCTGCACAGTTGAATTGGTTCCACAGTTGAGGGCCATCCAGGGTGTTCATTCTGCTTGACACAAATTAATTGTGTTCTAAATAAGAGATGAGGAGCAGCTTCCTCAGGCACTTGGTCTCGTGAGCCTGGATTCTCTTCTCGGTGTCTGCCAGGAGGGTCCATGCTTCGCACCCGTAAAACGAATGACTTGGAAGTTGTTTTTCCACAGTCTGTCTAGTCTGGCAATTGCTGCGGTAGCTTTGCTGATCCTCATTAGGCCTGTTCATGTGTATTCTCACTTGTAGGTTTAAGGTGGAGCAGAAAATCGATCTGAGAGACACGCTGCAGCAGCTTGGCATCAAGAACATCTTCAGCAAAGACGCCGATCTGTCGGCCATGACAGCTGAGATGGCAGGTACTCGATAAAGCACGCCCCCCCTCAGAGCTACTGACCTATCAGAACATTCCGGGATTCTACACACGTATATAGATGCCCTCCAAAACATGATTGACAGCTAAAGGACAGGATGTTGTCATTAATGCAAAAAGACTTGCAGTGCTTTGAAGAGGTGTTCTTAGGCGTGAAGCAGGCCCCAGTGTTCGATAAATACTGTAGTTCAATTTATTAATAGTGCGAATAATAATGCAAATAAACGATTATTTGCATTATTTGCATTATTTGCAAAGTAATAAAAGTAACTTTAATCTGTTTATGGTTGCCAAGCAATATAGAAACTGTAACAGTCATAAATAATGAATAATTAATTAGCACTATAATATAGAATGGGCATTTTATTTGTTGATCAGCTTTTTACAACAGCTTGGAATGCGGCTCGTCCAATTAGAATTTAGAGTTTAGAATTTAGAATTTAACTATACGTTTTTATTTATTTTTAAAAAAATTTGGCACAGCAAAAAATAAATAAATAAGCAGAGAAAATGTGTACCATCCCTTGAATCTTTTACGTCTGTAAATGAACTGTACTGTGTGTTCATTATACGCGAAGCCACTCTGCTCTGCATCCCAGATTACACCAGACAATAAATAAATGAATAATTCAAAGTGTGTGGAGATGCTTTGAATATTCATATTTTTCAAATGTCTAGTCGTCTCTGTTTATCTACAGTAGGACAGGATCTGTTTATCGGTAAGGCGGTGCAGAAAGCATACTTGGAAGTAACAGAGGAAGGAGCCGAAGGGGCGGCCGGATCAGGTGATGTTCTACTCTTATTTACATGATCCAGTTTTATATTTTCACTCTCTCTCTTTTCCTTCATGCTTCATTCATCTCTCGATCTCTCGCCATTTCTGATTCATTTTTCTCCTTTTCAAGCCTCTTTATCAAGGTTTCTCATTTGTAACTTTTGCTTTGCCTGTACTGTCTTGCTCTTTCTTAACACTTTGTTTGTATGTCACTGCAGCAGATAGTTTGGAGAATCGTGTACGTTGGAAAATGCTAAAAGCGCCCCCTCCTGTTCAATGCCTGTTTTTTATTAGGGTGTTTGACAGCATATAAGGTTGACTAAGTCATCATGTGGTGTTAGTTAAAATCTTTATTCTAATTAGGTTTTTTCTTTGCTGCAGGTATGATCGCATTGACGAGGACGCTGGTGTTGTACCCTCAGGTGATGGCAGACCACCCTTTCTTCTTCATCATTAGAAACAGAAAAACAGGTACATGCCAACTTCAAAAGCTTATGATGGAAATATGTAGGATAGGAATCGCAGTGACCCCAAAAAATATTTGAATGCTTAAGCCACACTAAAGTGTCATTGTATAATTTAGTTTAAAGAAATGTGTGTGTTTATGTGTGTGTGTGTGCATGTGTGTTTGTATATATTTGTGTTTGTGTGTGTTTGTATATATATATTTGTGTGTGTGTTTTGTGTTTGTGTGTATATGTGTGTGTGTGTGTGTTTGTATATATTTGTGTGTATATGTGTGTGTGTTTGTATATATTTGTGTTTGTATGTATGTTTATGTGTGTGTTTGTATATATTTGTGTTTGTGTGTGTTTTTGTGTATATTTTTGTGTGTGTGTGTGTGTGTGTTTGTATATATTTGTGTGTGTATGTATATATTTGTGTTTGTATGTATGTTTATGCGTGTGTATATGTGTGTGTATATGTGTGTTTGTATATATTTGTTTGTGTGTGTGTGTGTGTGTTTGTATATATTTGTTTGTGTGTGTGTGTGTTAGTATATATTTGTTTGTGTGTGTATGTGTGTTTGTATATATTTGTATGTGTGTGTGTGTGTGTGTGTGTTTGTATATATTTGTATGTGTGTGTGTGTGTGTGTGTATATGTTTGTTTGTGTGTGTGTGTGTGTGTGTGTTTGTATATATTTGTATGTGTGTGTGTGTGTGTGTGTGTTTGTATATATTTGTTTGTGTGTGTGTGTGTGTGTGTGTTTGTATATATTTGTTTGTGTGTGTGTGTGTGTGTGTGTATATATATATTTGTTTGTGTGTGTGTGTGTGTGTGTGTGTGTATATAGATTTGTTTGTGTGTGTGTGTGTGTGTGTGTGTGTTTGTATATATTTGTGTGTGTGTGTGTGTGTGTGTGTATATATATGTGTGTGTGTGTTTGTATATATTTGTTTGTGTGTGTGTGTGTGTATATATATTTGTTTGTGTGTGTGTGTATGTGTTTGTATATATTTGTGTGTGTGTGCGTGTATGTGTGTGTTTGTATGTGTGTGTTTGTATATATTTGTGTGTGTGTGTGTGCGCGTGTGTGTGTATATACTATAAGCTGAGCCACTGTGTCAAATATGATCGTTCACAAATTTTAAATGTACGAGGTTTTTTAAGATTCTTTTCTTTGTTGTCTCGTAGGATCCATCCTTTTCATGGGCCGAGTCATGACCCCGGAAGTCATCGAGCCCTTTGACAACAACTTTGACATGTGAAATCCCACCAATCGCAATGTGACACTTCACCGAGTTAATTCTTCAACGAACCACAAGTCACTTTTGTTAACTCAGTTGTAACTCATGTTGTTGCCATGGTTTTCTAAACACATGAGAAAATATTATATAAACAGAATATTTATATTATAAAAGTGATTGTGTTTTGATACTTGTAAGCTTTAACCACACCAGGAAATACAGATCTGTAAATATTTGAGGTATATCGGCCTTTGCTGCCATTTAAACGTATTCTCACTCCACCCCATGTACACGTGCCATCACACCTCTTATTCGGCACAAGCATCATTCGCTCCTGTATTCTCGTGTATTTGCTGTTGTGTTTTCCGTAGAAAAACGTTGATATTTATTGCAAGAATGTGTGCAGTTCTTTAAATGTAGACTCATGTATGATCATTTCATTCCTTTCCCCCCTGAATGACTTTTGGTTTAGTACATGGCTGAAGTACTGCTGACATACTAATATGCCTTATTATATAAATATGAGTTTTTTATTTAATGAAAGGTTGCGAATGTACAGGTAGTGCAGCACTGTTGCCATGGAGACTCAGGCAGACTGGGAGACAGTGATCAAATATACCAGCTGTATTCTCTATTTCAGAAATAAAGATGAATGTCTTCAACCTTTCGTTTTTGCCATTTCATTGACCGAAACGTTGAAATTACAAGATACAGTCCTAGACTAGTGAAACTGCTGTAAATACAGACATGACCAGGCACTTTGGCTGTAAGTCCAGGACTAGAAAAGACTGTTTATGAAGCTGTTTCATACCTATACGTGATAACTGCTCCGTCTGGCTCAGCGGCAGCACCAACGCAGATTTGAAAGCTCCAAGATGATTTTTGTCAAAGGTTTAATTGACAGGCAAATCATTAATCGTGCAGCTACACATAACTATAGTACTAGAGTAATTATGCAAGGTATCAAAAATAAATCAAATATATAAAATTTACAAGATATTAACTTATTTAAATCTTAAGCTCGGTTACATTTGAATTCAGGCTTTTGCATGCCAACTAACGTAATTGTCGAAACGTACCTATGTGTTAGTGGTTGCCAAAAATTACAAATCTGTCATCGTTTACTCACCCTCATGCCATCCCAGATGTGTATGACTTTCTTACATCTGCTAAACACAAAGATTTTTAGAAGAATATTTCAGCTCTGTTGGTCCATATAATGTACGTGAATGGAAGCCAGAACTTTGAAGCTCAAAAAAGAACATAAAGGCAGCATAAAAGTACTTTATATGACTCCAGTGATTAAATTCATATTTTCAGAAGCAATATGATAGGTGTGTGGGTGAGAAACAGATCAATATCGAAGTCCTTTTTACTATAACTCTTTACCTACGCTTACCCAGTAGGTGGTGATTTATACACAGAATATAAATTGCAATGAAAAAAGAAGAATGGGGAAAGTGAAAGTGGAGATTTAGGGTATAAAAAAAAAATCACCCACACCTATAATTTTGCTTATGAATTACTTTTATGCTGGGGTTTTTTTGGACTTTCAAAGTTTTGGCCACTGTTTACTTGCATTATATGGACCTACAGAGCTGAGATATTCAGGTAAAATCTTCATTTGTGTTCTGCAGCAGAAAGAATGTCATACACATCTGGGATGTCATGAGGGTGAGTGAATGATGAGAGAAATATCCTTCTAAACTTCTGAGAGAGAAAAAAACATCTCTACTTGAATATTTAGCACATAAGCGATACTTAAAAATATATGAATGTCATTGCATAAATAGTACACTTTTCAAAAAAGCGTCGAAAAACATTACAAATGAGGTTTGATTTCATGCAAGATTTTGATTAAGATAAGATTTAATATTTGATTTAAGTTAAATTTAGTGATAAAACATAGGAATTGTTTTCTAAATATGCTTTGGTTGACCATGTGTGCAACGTGCCCATAGTTAATGTGCTAAATTAATTTTATATCTGTGAGAAATCAAAGGTTTTTGAATTTAAAAAAAAATGTACAATGACACCCCATAATGTGAAATGAAGTGAAAGTTTAAGATAATGTGGATAAAATTTGTAGTCCATGCCAGCTCAAGCGCATGCTGACATTGAAGGGAAAAGTGGATATACCAATTCTAAGAAATCCTGAAATTCGTGTTACATTTTGAAGTCCACTGAGAATATATATAAATATGTTACATATACACAAATACATACTGTATATATATACTGTAAGTAAGAAGTACACCATAGGCAAATACATTTAAATTCAGATTTTCAAAATTCCTGGCATTTAATCGTAGACAACATTCCCTGTTTTAGGTCAGTTATGATCACTACTTTATTTTATGAATGTAAAATGCCAGAATAATAGTAGAGAGAATTATTTATTTCAGCTTTTATTTCTTTCATCATATTCCCAGTGGGTCAGAAGTTTACACACACTTTGTTAGTATTTGGTAGCATTGCCTTTAAATTGTTCAACTTGGGTAAAACATTTTGGGTAGCTTCCCACAAGCTTCTCACCATAAGTTGCTGGAATTTTGATCCATTCCTCCCAACAGAACTGGTGTAACTGAGTCAGGTTTGTAGGCCTCCTTGCTCGCACATGCTTTTTTCAGTTCTGCCCAAAAATTATCAATCAGGTTGAGGTCAGGATTTTGTGATGGCCACTCCAATACCTTGACTCTGTTGTCCTTAAGCCATTTTCCCACAACTTTGGAGGTATGCTTGGGGTCATTGTCCATTTGGAAGACCAATTTGCGACCGAGCTTTAACTTCCCGGCTGATGTCTTGAGATGTTGCTTCAGTATATCCACATAATTTTCCTTCCTTGTGTTTCCATCTATTTTGTGAAGTGCACCAGTCCCTCCTGCAGCAAAGCACCCCCACAACATGATGCTGCACCCCCATGCTTCACGGTTGGGATGGTGTTCTTAGGCTTGCGAGCCTCACCCTTTTTCCTCCAAACACAAAAATGGTCATTATGGACAAAAGGTTCAATTTTTATTTCATCAGACCAGAGGACATTTTTCCAAAAAGTTAAATCTTTGTCCACATGTGCACTTGCAAACTGTAGTCTGGCTTTTTTATGGCGGTTTTGGAGCAGTGGCTTCTTCCTTGCTGAGCAGTTCTTCAGGTTATGTCGATATAGGACTCGTTTTACTGTGGATATAGATACTTGTCTACCTGTTTCCTCCAGCATCTTCACAAGGTCCTTTACTGTTGTTCTGGGATTTATTTGCACTTATTTTCACTACGTTCATCTCTAGAAGATAGAATGCATCTCCTTCCTGAGCTGTATGATGGCTGTGTGGTCCCATGGTGTTTATACTTGCGTATTATTGTTTATACAGATGAACGTGGTACCTTCAGGCGTTTGGAAATTGCTCTCAAGGATGAACCAGACTTGTGGAGGTCCACAATTTTTTTCTGAGTTCTTGACTGATTTCTTTTGATTTTCCCATGATGTCAAGCAATGAGGCACTGAGTTTGAATGTAGCCTTAAAATACATCCACAGGTACACCTCCAATTCAGTACACCTCCTATCAGAAGATAATTGGCTAATTGTCTAAAGGCTTGACATAATTTTCTGGAATTTTCCAAACTGCTTAAAGGCACAGTTAACTTAATATATGTAAATGTTTGACCCACTGGAGTTGTGTAATAGACAATTAAAAGTGAAACAATCTGTCTGTAAACAATTGTTGGAAAAATTACTTGTGTCATGCGCAAAGTAGATGTCCTAAACCACTTGCCAAAACTACAGTTTTCCAATATTAAATCTGTGGAGTAGTTAAAAAATTAGTTTTAATGACTTCAACCGAAGTGTTTGTAAACTACTGACTTCAAATATATATAGGCTACTGTCACTCAATTCAAGTCACATTTATTTGTATAGTCCTTTTTACAACAGGTGTTGTTTCAAAGCAGCTGTAGATGAAATTATGCTATAACAGAAAATGTAATGTCAATGTTATTAATGTTTAGAACTATTAGTGGTTAAAATTTGTGAATTAAGTGTTGTGTGTCAATGGTTAAACAACATGATTTTGTGTGTGTGTGTGTGTGTGTGTGTGTGTGTGTGTGTGTGTGTGTGTGTGTGTATATATATACTGTATTTATTCTCTTTTTAGGAGTACATCTATATGAACACTGTGTGGCATTTTCCAAAAGTTACTGGAGTGCAACCTTAGACACGCACTGCCACTCAACGCACACACCGGCTGCCCTACGCGCGCAGATCAGCGCACCTGAAGCTGCGACGCGCACGCGCACATCTCACGCTCACCTGTTGCACTCACGACTGTGCATCTATCATCAATGGAAAACCGCATTCTACTCTGCATTAATCGATACTTTCATTGGGAGTCAAATGCCACAGGGATCTGTCAGAACCTACGGATATGTCCGAAAGGTAGGAAAACTGTCGCAATTTAATGATTTCTGAACACCGACGGGAACAGATGTAAAAAACATGTTATATTTGTCTTATGTTTTAGATCTGTCTGGGGTTTTTGTTTTTTCTCGCGTTTGAAAGCTAGATGCTTTTCTTGAGAAATAAAGAAACACTTCTGCTGGGACATGACGATTAGGGTTAAAGCTGATTTGTTATTGGACTACTATAAAAACTTAATATATTGTTATAGTTAATACACATAAATTTGATTAATTTGATTCATTGTCCAACTTGCACTTATTTCACGTTACTGTAATTAACCATTAAACAAATACAAATGCAATGTGTATTTACAAGAAGCAGCTCAATACATTTATAAATAATAATAATAATCAGCATGAAGTGATTTTGATTTATTAATAGCTAATAGCGTATTGGATGTAATTACACAGTCATGTGACAAATCGAACACATCTTATAAAATCTAGTGATATAAATGGCCGATGTGCTCGAATGTGGTGCTGTTCTGGTGATAGATGGCTTTAATCCGGATCAGGGTGCAGAGTTCACGGTAATGCACACCAGAACCTCGGCACAGCGGATGTAAGGACGCGTCGGCTCTCATTACACAAAGGCTTTGGCTCAAAACCTACTGAGCTACGAACCTCAGCAGATTTGGGCATCAGGTGTGTGTGTGTGTGTGTGTGTGTGTGTGTGTCACACACTGACACACACACACACACACACACTTACATTTATTCATTTAGCAGATGCTTTTATCCAAAGCAACTTACAAAAGAGGAAAAACATAAGGGAATCATCTTAAAGAGACAGTGGTACGAAAAGTGCCATACTACAAAGTTTCACTATCATCACAATAGTATACAAAACCAATTTAAGTGCAACAAGAACTGTGGTGGTGGCGTAGTGGGCTGAAGCACATAACTGGTAATCAGAAGGTTGCTGGTTAGATCCCCACAGCCACCACCATTGTGTCCTTGAGCAAGGCACTTAACTCCAGGTTGCTCCGGGGGGGATTGTCCCTGTAATAAGTGCACTGTAAGTCACTTTGGATAAAAGCATCTGCCAAATGCATAAATGTAAATGTAAATGCCCTCTTTGGTTCATTAAAGACCAGATGTGCTGCTGCGTTCTGGATCATTTGCAGAGGTCTAATTGCACATGCAGGGAGGCCTGTAATGAGAGCATTGCATTAGTCCAGTCTAGTTATGACAAGTGACTGAACAAGCAGTTGTGTGGCATGTTCAGAGAGGAAAGGTCTTATATTCCTGATATTGTAGAGTGTAAATCTACATGATCTTGCAGTCTTTGAGATGTGGTCTGTGAAATTTAGCTTGTCATCAATGGTTACCCCTAGATTTCTGATAATAATTATTGGTATTTTGAGCCGTCGGGTATTTTGAGCCAATCAGACCCGACGGCTCAAAATACAAATCATTATTATAGGCTTACCGTAGTGAATCAGGACTTTGTTTTGAACCGTTTAAGTACTCAATCAATAATGCCATTTTGTTCATTTTTAACCTTCCGTTGTGCAGCTTTGAATAATTTCTCTCTATCCGTTCCACTCTCTTTTCTCTCTCTAGTTCCTCGGGAGTGAACACCAGCAGTGACAGTTTTCCGAAATCTCACTCCCATCACTCAGAACTAAGCGACACACACACTCCTCTGTCTGTGGAACTGACTCCAGACTCTGGCATTGTTGCCACACCAGTGAGTACCTACTTCTCTATATGAGTGTGTGTGTGTCACTGCTTTTAATCTGTATATTTATGATAGATTTAATTGTGCTAAATGTGCAAGTAGGACAGAAATAAATGGCCATTTTTATGTTTACTTTGTAATGTGCAGCTGCTGTAACTACAAAGTGTTACGCATAAATTGAACATTTAATTGGTCATTTATTAGGTTACATATTTTTTAACGAATATACAATGTTTACTACTATTCTAGTATACTGTATACTGAGTTTTACTGGGTATTAAATGAGTGTTTTAGTTTTCATGTTTTGTGTACTTAACTCTTTATAGCTAGACTCTGGGTATACGTTAGTGGCGAGCTATATAGGTCGTTTGAATGACGATTTATAGATTTATTCAGAAAATAAATGAACTTGTTTTTGCTTGACAAAGCCAACATATTGGGTGTGTTCCGAAACTTAGTGAGCTGCCTCACTGTCTCCTGCCTACATAGGCAGCTGTCTTCTATGGCAGCATCCTTATTGAAATGATGCCTCGTTAGAAAGCGATTTGGCGCATCCTTCAAATCAGGGACTATAAAAGGTTCAAGGAACGAAAACGAATCCTCTAATGAGCCTATATACGTACGGCACACACATTTCGGGTAAAATAGTCGGGTTTCTGTCATATCTAACTGTTTTTATAAATGCTTTTCGATTTAGGATCGAAATTTCTCTTTTTTTTTTACGCCATCTTGGATCTATTTTTCCTTCAAGCTCATCACAGTGCATTCTGGGATCGCCTACCCAGGGAAAGATACATACGATGGAATACCTTGGAATTTGGCCAAAACGAGATATCTTCAGAGGTAGCATAATTAAGACACCTACCTTTTGGAAGAGCCTTTGCGTCGGTAGCGCAACTGTGATGCCTCCCGAGGACGCTCATTAAGTTTAGGAACAGACCCACTGTGTAAACGAAGACCAAAAATTTGAAATTGTAAAACCTCTAAGAGCTTTTAAGCTACATCCACCAAATGTGGTAAAGACTTTAAGCAGGGGTGCACTGGGAAGAGAAATCGTCCCGGGACTTTACAAAGAAACTGGCCCAAAAGATGTTGAGTGGGTGAGGTAGTGGTGGTGGGGGGGGGTGTCACTGTCCTTTTCTGCATATCGCTGACCACTTCGGCATATCGCGGCAACATTTTGTGGCCCGTTCTACATAACGCAGCGTCTCATATCAGTTTAGACCCGGTTCTCCCGATGGCCAGTCCACCCATGATTGGCCCCCAAGCGTGTCGGCCCATCAGGCCCGGTATGCCAGATTACCAATCCAGCCCTGACCTTATGTCTTTTCAAACTGATCAGAAAGCGGATAATTAAAAATCGTAAAAATACCATAGACTTACATTGACGAAATATTTAAACAGGCCAAGAGTATTCAAACTCCATCTGTCAGAAATATGAGAAAATTCAAATGTAAACAAACCCGTTTAATATCTATATGTCTGTCTGATGCTTTGACTGATTAGCTGGCTGGCTGTTAAACATCAAAACTAGTTTAGTTTCTAGTGTCTTGTCAGACTTTACCTAGTTTATCTAGTTTTAAATAGAACGCTGTAAAAATATTTGCAAACAGAAAAACAGATCAATTAATTTTGCAACTGTCACCAGGGGGAACTACCAATTTTATTAATCAACCAAGTCAACCCGGCTATCAACCAATGCTGATAAAATCACATTGGCCAAATATCAAATGATTAATGGCGTGCACACTGATCAGTCTATCAATAGTAGATGGGGGACAAAGTCAGAACATGCATATATTACCTTGGGTTTATGTTGTCTGTTGATATTTGTCAAAACTGCCAATGTTAACATTAATTAGCAGAAAAATTGCACTGTCTGGTTTGATTGACAGCTCGTGTTTATATGTTGTATTGAATCATGTTGTCATCATCTTACATTGTTAAACTTAGCTGCCATCCAGCCGGTTCAAGTTTGCCTCGTGGCACTGGTTAGAAGAGCATGATGTCTGTGGGGACCAGCTGGCCTGTCCCAGGGTCAGAGAGGGTAAGGGGTCATTCAGGGTGAACTTTTACACTTCATTCACAAATATATATATATATATATGTCAGTGCATAAATAAAATCATTGGACACAGACCGTCCGTGATTTTGTCACAGGGCCTGCAGAAGGGGAGCTGTCTGTTAACAGTGAAGATGTTTCTCTCAGAGGAGGCCGGAGGAAGAGGAGGGAGGGAGAAGGGCAGAAATGGGAGGAGAGACTCCAGGAGAACTGGGAGAACTGTGTGGTGAGCCAAAAAACAAACAGTGTACACTCTAAAGTTATGCTTTTCTTCTAATGTATCCCACAAAATCATGTGGTTTGTTGATGTGCTATTATAATTCTGATCAAATTTTGACGAGAAACTGGCAAAATAACATCATAGGATGGACCTCACCCATATCTAGGGACAGAGGGCTTGATTCACAGAAATCTTAAAGCTTAAAAGAAAGAAAGTTCTTGGGATACATTTTTGGAAATTCATAAGGAGGACTCTATAAACGTTGACAGATTAAAATGTCCAAATACTGGCCGATATTGGCCTGGTCTATCACTACAAATAGGTATAGTTAGTGCTGTCAGTCGATTTAAATATTTAATTGCTATTAATCTAATGATTTTTCATAGTTAATCGTGATTAATCGCATGATTTTCATAGTTACTTGTGATTAATATCCTGATTTTTATAAATAATTGTGATTAATAGCAAGATTTTTCAGTCAACCGTGATTAATCGCATGATTTTTTTTTATAGCTAATCGGGATCAATCGAATGATTTTGCAGCTAATTGCGATTAAGCATTGATTTTTTATAGCTAATTGTGATTAATCGAATGATGTTCCATCGTTAATCGTGATTAACATCATGATTTTTCAGTTAATCGTGAATATCCATCCATCCATCCATCCACCAACCGCGAATAATCCCATGATTTTTTATAGCTAAATCGCGATTAATCGAATGATTTTTCAGTTAATCGTGAATAATCTCATGATTTTTTTTATAGCTAATCGTGATTAATCTCATGATTTTTCATAGTTAATTGTGATTAACATCATGATTTTCATAGCTAATCGTGATTAATCTCATGATTTTTCATAGTTAATTGTGATTAACATCATGATTTTCATAGCTAATCGCGATTAATCTCATGATTTTTCATATAATCGTGATTAATCTCATGTTTTTTTAATTTTTATAGCTAATTGTGATTAATCTAATGATTTTTCATCCTTAATCGTGAATAATCTCATGAATAATCTCATGATTTTTCATAATTAATCGAGATTCATCTCATGATTTTTCATAGCTAATTGTGATTAATATCATAATTTTTGTGATTAATATCATGATTTTTATAGCTAATCGTGATTAATCTAATGATTTTTCATAGTTAATTGTGATTAACATCATGATTTTTCAGATAATCGTGATTAATCTCATGATTTTTTTTATAGCTAATTGTGATTAATCTAATGATTTTTCATAGCTAATCGCGATTAATCTCATGATTATTTATAATTAATAGTGATTAATCGCAGATTTGGAATGTTTTAAAATTTTACTCTTATGGTCAAACTGCCTTTAGTTCCTTCTTAAAAAATAAAACAATATATAACAGTAATGTTTTAATAACATTTCCAAACAAAGAATTCTACAATATAAAGACAGAAATGCACTAAAATAGCACCATTTCAAGTAAAATTAAATGTTTTTCAAAGTCTAAGTGGGAGGTTGACTAACTGAAAAAAAAAACAAATAGGTTAAGTATTCATTGTAATGGGCATTAAATCACTTAAAATGTTATCCTCCATTAAATCAACTGTAGCTATCAGCTTTGCTGCAGCAATAGTGCTGCCGCATTCACGTTATTCATGTCATTTTGAACTCCATATAAAAAGCGCTGCAGAGAACGTTTTTTTTTTCTTTTAGTGCCGACACTACCATGTAAATGATACTTCATCCAAATTGTCCGGTAAAACGGAAGCGCAACATAGCGTCGGGGAGACGATGATGCTTTATATTGTAAAGAGTTTCTTTCTCCATCACTTGATCATTAACATGGAATCCCTATTGTTTGTGTGCTTGTGTTTGTGGTGTATGCATCTATGTAATCGCAAAGGTTCTGCCCTATTCCAACCAGTGATCAGCTCACACGGAGCTGAATGGCATGTCAAATCAGTAAAATGCTTTATTCACGATTAAGTAAAGTTAATGCTTTAAACGTTATAAATTCATCACATGCGTTTACGAGTTCATTTCAACTGCTCTTATCTTCCCATTAGACAAGCTTCACATTGCTTATATCTTCCTGCGTCTTTAGGTGCTGAACTTGTCTTATCAGGACCTGGGAGATCCATACCAGCTGGATAATTTCACTCGTATCCTCAGGAGACTGATCCGCGTAGAACGTCTGCAGCTGGTTGATAATGCGCTGCAGGATCTCAGTTCTGTCAGACTGCCAAGGTACAAAACTGCACTCTATACTGACGGAGACATGTGCTGCTTCTTTATAGTGGACTTAAATATTATTTAGATTACTGCCAACACTGTGGAAGTTAGTGGTGCTAGATGGAAGGTCTAAGATCATGATGAATAGTGGAGAATAATTCAGCATGAATGACAAAACTGAATTTCCCCTTCAAATAATGATCCTCCACTGGGAACGGTCCCAGTATATGGCATTGGTTGTTTTGTAACGGTGCGTGTATGGCTGTGTAAAAATACATGTAGTGCAACTTTAGCTGTGTGCTGTAATCTCATATGACTAGTTTATTTTACAGTAGTTAGGGAACTGTTAATTATGTATCGCCATCAGACGCAGTCTAAAAAAGCAAGCATAATCACGCTGCAAAGTAAAATACAGAAAATACTAATGAATAGGACCCAGTCAAATTCACGATTACACTTGCAACTATTCTTGTACATTTTAAACACTTAAATCAGAAAATTGTCATCAGTAAGTTTGTGAATCCCTGCCATTTTGCATATTTATACATTTTGGTCATGTTTTTCCACATCCTTTGAGTCTAGACATACCTTTTTGGATTTTCTTGCAGATAAATGTTATGCCTCAAAATCTGTGACAGGTTTCTTTTCTTTGTTCTGACATTTGGAGCAATTGAAATGTAAGAAAATGTACCATTTTTGTAGTGAGTAAGATTCTATCTTACTTAAGGAAATTGTTATGTATACAGTAGCCTCAAAAGGCAGTTTTCCACTGTACGTTACAGTTCGACTCGACTCACCTCAGCTCGACTCGCTTTACTTTTCTGAGCTTGCATTTCCACTGCAGTTTAGTGCTGCATCAACGTGGGTGGGATTATAGGATGATCATCATAGATGCGCCGCCTCTACTGCCGTGACATCATCATAAACACGACACAAATTGACCAAAACAATAACACGACCGCTAGCTGTTAGCTACTAGCTCATTGTGCTGCATAAAGCAGTTGTTGCATGGTGATTTTACACAAGTGCAACAGTTAAATTGGGCTGGTTGTTTTAGAAGCTTCCAGTAGCTGCTCAACTAAATAAAGTGAAGCTTTCAAGCAGAGTCTAGACAAAACAAAACGTACCATCCTCCATCGTGGCTGTGTCCAGCGCACTCTCCCTCCCATTGCTCGCCGGTTTAGATAGCGTCCATTTGGTCGAACCACTTCCACTTTTCCTTGATGGTTCTTTAGTCACTTTTACGTTTTTTTTACTTTTCCCTACACTGTTGGTCGGTCCGGTGGTAGCCGTGTGTGGCCAACAGCTGAGACACTTCCTGAGAGACTTCTTTTTCACAGCGATTTCTTTTTTCACACTTTGAAAGTCACGTGAACAAATGATACTGTTATCGCTGTTGCTATCTTTAAAACTAGCAGGTTGAAGTCGCGTGTTGGAAATCCAGTGACACTGGTAGTGACGATTCTCCCTGACCAATCAGTGATCTGCAGGATTTTGACGTCACATTTAGTATCAGCTCGGCTCACTTGGAACCTCGACTGAGGTGGTACTAAAAAAAGTAGCAGGTGATAACCAAAGTGGAAAACCCCAGAAATGTGAGCTGAGTAGAGTCGAGTTGAGTTGTACTGTGCAGTGGAAAAGCCCCAAAAGCAGTATGTGGTCACTCAAGTCACACTTAAAAATCTCATTTAAAACCAAACATCAAATCAAAAAAGTGGCATATGCTGACAAATAATCCCAGACCTTTTCTCAGAACTAATTTTACATTACTAAACCATTTTTGCAATTAATTTGAATCAACTGGTGTTGAGGTGATTTTAAGTGAATGATGTCAGATCCACATGGACATGCTCCACTAACATTTGACAACCAGAATGTGTCCTAGTACTTTTTGTCTTTATGTTCTTCTTTACAAACTTCTTTTGTGGACACTTTTATCCAAAGCAACATACAATGCATTCAAGGTATACATTTTATCAGTTTGTGTGTTTCCTGGGAACTGAACCCATAAACTTGACACTGCGAGAGCAATACTCAACACTTGAGCTACCAGAACAGAACATAGTGTGCGCTATCTTCCTTTAAAATGAATGCATTTTCTTATCTAATGCAATGAAATTCTTACATTTTTATGTGTGGCTTAAGGGTCCAAATACATTTGAGGCCAGTGCATATAAGAGAGATATGGAGCTCCTTTGAAGACAGGGAGGAAATTCATTATTTGGGTTCCCTTGCAAACAATAACCATGGTTTTACTACAGTAACCATAGTTCAGCTATGGTGTTTGCAGTAAAACCATAGTAATGGTTTAACTATTGTAGGCAGAGACTAAACACGGTTAAAGGAACGAAAACTGCAATGCACTGCTAATCCAGATACAGATAATTAACATTATTAGAGGTAAAAGTCTTCACAGAATTATTGTAAGAAATGATGCATTAATACAGATTTGATGCTGCTGGCTTTTGACTGAGAAGCACATCTGAACTTAAAATGATACTTAACTTTAAATGACATTTAATTGCTTATTTTGGTGAGGAAAGTGGCTTATTTTGGGCTTGTTTTTCCAGACCAGGTTGTTTCTCTTAGCACAGAGTAAAAAGAACGTTATTAATTTTATTTGGGCGGCAGTGGTGCAGTGGTAGAGCGGGTCGGCCACCAATCGTAGGGTTGGTGGTTCGAATACTGGCCCACATGACTCCACGTGCCAAAGTGTCCTTGGGCAAGACACTGAACCCCAAGTTGCTCCCAATGGCAGGCTAGCGCCTTGCACGGCAGCTCTGCCGGCATTGGTGTATGAATGTGTGTGTGTGTGAATGGGTGAAAGTGCTTTGAATACCGATAAGGTTAAAAAGGCGCTATATAAGTGCAGACCATTTTACCATTAACCGCTCATTTATTTTGTTCTAACCGCTTACCATTTGGAAAGGAGACTGCAGATCTTCAGAACCGGAACGAAAAAATAGTTTTTGCTCAGAACGAACCGGAATGAAAAACATTTTGTTTTTAGTCCCTGACAGTAAGTATATTTGAACCATAATATTCATTGTGAAATTTGGTAATAATGTAGGAAAATGAAATCTATGGCAATAAAAAGCAGAATTTTGTGATGACCAAAGTTTACTAAAAACAGCTGTTGTTATTGTAATAAAACCATGGTTAATCTTTATGAAGATTAACTATAATTTTACTATAGTAACTATAGTTTAACAATGTATTTGTAGTAAAACTGTGTAAATTGAAAAAGGCTGGTTAATTGTGTGGTTACCCAAAACTATTGCGAGGAAACACAAAAATTCTTACGAGGGAACACAAAGTATTGCAAAGTAGCGCAAAACATATTGTGAGGGAATCCAAACTATTTCTAAGGAATGCAAAACTCTTCGCGAGGATATTTTAAACTTGCATGGGAATGTAATACTCATTGTCAGCAGTGTTTTCTCCATATACATTCAGCAGCGGTGCATGTTCCACGTTCAGAATGCATAGAATTACAGCACACTTTCATTCACTTTAACATGTAGCTGCGAACTGGTTACCAATCCATACAGAGATGAACAAATCAATAATCTTGCGCTTGTATCAAACTGTAATTCCAGAATCAGCTCTTCCGCATCCCTCACTCGTGCACCTCACTGAACCGCTTGTTACTGAACATAAGATTCAACATGCGAATGGTGTTGTACCTTATCTCAATATGCGAGCGATACAATAAAACTATTGCTCCTGTTTATAATCAACAAAGGAAAGCGGTCAACAATGCAAGCAAGCAACATCAGAGCGATCCAGTATCTAGGCAGGCACAGCAAAAACGCTTTTTGTAAACTGATACCAGAACTACTCTAGGTGAAGAGAACCTTACATCTGTCATCTCCATCTCTCTGGAGCTACATCTGGCCTGTACAGGTATTTTCTCTGCCCTGTTCAGTCAGTTTTAATTAGTATGTAAAAATATGCATAAATAATAATATAGTAATATAAATACTATAATATTAATAATACACATAATATAATATCTGTTAAAATTTTCAATGCATTTTGTCAACATTAAACGGCCATTTCAGTGTAACTGGTAAGTATTGACTTTTGACTGACTCTTAAAGTGATGGTAATTTTGTCATCACTCGCAAACGTTTATGATTATGTATCTACCGTGGAACTCAAAAGGAGATGTTAGGGAGAATGCATGGGGGGGATAGTGTCAGTGCATGGTGAGTGGAACTAACATTCTGCCTAACATCTCCTTTTGTGCTCCACAGAAGAGAGAATTCCTACAGGCTTCGAGGTGAGTAATAACAGAAATTTCATTTTTGGGTGAACTGCCCTTTAACTCCCTGTTATAGTCTTTGTTAAAGGTATCTGCCAAGAACAACAACTTAAATGTGAGCACATGATTGAACCACATCTTGCTCACATCTGAATAAAACTAGAGGTAAGAACTGTAACCCCCGTAAGATTTAGGTAAGATTGTTGTAAATGTTTAAATATAACATTTTACATCCAGAACCATCCAGAGCCATTCAAAAGCCCCCAGTAAACACACACAGGACAAAATGAAAATGAACAGCCCATCTATAATGATTATAAGGTCGTTTTATTCTATTTCTCCACCGGCGTGTGTAAATACTCTATGGCATTACAGGATTGTGGACGCACGCACAACAGCACCACTGCTGAAAAAAAACATAGGTGAAATACTGTTGAGTGAAAGCAAAACTCATTGCGTGGGGACACCAAATTGCGTGGGCACGCCAAACAAATTGATTGGGAATGCCAAACTCATTGAGTGGGAACGCCAAACTCATTGCGTTGGAACCAAGCGGCAACCTCCCCGTCTCTCTCTTGAAACCAACACGGAAGTGAATTAAACTGCAATTCATCGACTGGCCACTTGAGGCTGGCTGCAAAAGTGAGTCAAATCTGTATCTCCCCCATGTTAAAATGCTTAACTTTACAGCAGAAAAAAACATGTTTACAGCCTGGAGCAAAAAGTGGCTTGGATCTATACAGCTTATTTTGCCCTTCATGACAACTGTGAGGGGGGTGAATTTTTTTATAACAAATCCGTTTAAATTATATTAAGCCTTTAATTTCCACATAATTAAGGGCGTGGCCACTTTTGAGTGACAGGTGGATTCCTGCTGCTCACGTTACCTCAGCTAATTGTCTGACTGTGAAAATAAATCAATTTTAGCCACTAAACTTGGCATCTCTGCCGTGTTTGTGATTTTTCGAGATTATTTCACAATTATAATGTCTTGCTGTGGGGTTAATTGTATTATTAAAAGTGCTGCAGCGTTTTAAACTTTGTGAAGTTTAATATCAATAACATATAAATAGTTATTTCAAGTTTTGTTGTGTAGGTTCAGGTTAATTTACCTCAATAGTAAGCTTGGTTTGAATCGTTTCAAAATAAACCGCCAATATCTTCCATCCAAAGACAACTTGAACGCGTCGAGCTAGGCGGGCGTGGTTTCAGCAGCAGGCTCCTCGACTCCACCCACGTCCCGCCTCTTTGCCCATTTTGTTTTTCCGGGAGTGACGCGTTACCAAGATGGTGACGGTCGGCCCTGCCCACTTGAAGCTTCAAAAACGCTCTTCAGAAACCTACGGGTGACGTCACGGACACTACGTCCATTCTTTTTTACAGTCTATGGTTGGAACACAAAACTCATTGCGTGGGAACGCCAAACTCATTGATTGGGAACACCAAACACATTGAATGGGAACGCCAAACACATTGAATGGGAACGCCAAACTCATTGAGGGGGAACGCCATACTCATTGAGCGGGAACCCCAAACTCATTAAGCGGGAACGCCAAACTCATTAAGCGGGAACGCCAAACTCATTAAGCGGGAACGCCAAACTCATTAAGCGGGAATGCCAAACTCATTGATTGGGAACGCAAAACTCATTGAGCGGGAACGTCAAACTCATTGAGCGGGAACGTCAAACTCATTGATTAGGAACGCCAAACTCATTTTGCGGGAACACCAAACTCATTGAGCGGGAACGCCATACTCATTGAGCGGGAACGCCAAACTCATTGAGCGGGAACGCCAAACTCATTGAGCGGGAACGCCAAACTCATTGAGCGGGAACGCCAAACTCATTTTGCGGGAACGCCAAACTCATTGAGCGGGAATGCCATACTCATTGAGCAGGAACGCCAAACTCATTGATTGGAACGCAAAACTCATTGATTGGGAATGCAAAACTCATTGAGCGGGAATGTCAAACTCATTGATTGGGAACGCAAAACTCATTGAGCGGGAATGCCTAAATTACCTAATTGTCCTAAATGTAAAATGCCCAAAATTTTGTACAAATGTTGATCAAAATGTAATAAAGGCTCCAAATATAATAATAAAAATATATATATATAGTCCTAAATTTAATAATCACCATAAATTAACTATTGGTCCTTAATGTAATAAAGGCCACAAATATAATAAAATATTCATTTGTTAAAAAAATAAAAAATAGAACAAATAATTATGCCTCAGTATGATTTCTCATGCTTATTGCTCATGGGTTTAAAATGAATATACAGAACTTGAAAATTTGATTTGCTCTTGCGGATGGACCTGAAACGTGACTGGTCATTTCTTCTGCTTTAAAAACTATTGCAAGAGAAAGCAAAACTATTGTAAGGGGACGCAAATCTCAATGTGTAGGAAAACAAAACGTATTGCGTAGAAATGCAAAACTATTGCAAGGGAACGCAAAACGTATTGTTAAGGAATGCAAACTATTGCGAGGGGATGGAAAAGTGTCCTATAAGGGGCTCTGTAGACAGAAGACCATGACGTATCACAATCACTTATGAAAGTTGCGATTGACAATGTGCCTTCATCATAGATGTAAAATCCTGAATCTTCACCGGAATCACTTGACGTCCATTCGTCAGCTGCCAAAGGTTCCCGAGATCCAGCACTTGTGCCTGTCTGAAAACAGTATTTGCACTCTGGGCGAGCTGTCTCTGCTGCGGGCCATGCCACTCCAATCTCTGACCCTCCAACACAATCCCTGCCAGTTTCTGGAGGACTACCGCTCACGGTGAGCGATAGACAGATACAGATAGGGCAAAATGATGAATCTGAGAGATTTGAGTTATTTTTAGAAAACCACTGAGCATTTAATTACTTGCTGTCACAAATAGGGGAACTTGGCTAATTTAAACTAATCAGCTAATGACAGATTTTAATTAATATGGCTGAACAGATATCATGTAGGCAGAGAGAGCATAATGTCTCGAGTTAATTCCTGTGCCAGAAGACTATATGATAATTTACAAAGAAAGAAAAGGACAGGCCCAGCGGATTCAATAAAAGTGCTCATGTCTGTCTGACTTTGAGAATCTAATCTTGAGATTTGTGCCATTTTCTCCACAGTGTGTTCTCCTGTTTGCCAAAACTCCAAGTTCTGGATGGCATCCCCAAGCTACCGGAAGAATCTGTGCCTCCTCTGTCCCTAGAAGCATCCAGATTTTGTACCATTCTCTGACATCAAAACAGGAAACACGATGACGCTCTGAAAGTCAAGCCTCAAAGCCTCAAAGCCAAAAACCAAAGCCAAGATCTAATCCAATGTACTGTACTGTCAGAGTGCACTGTGAAAGCCTAACTGCATAAACGCACTGTTACAAGGTGTTTAATGTACATTTATATGACTTAATAAAGCTATTTTTGTTACTCCGGTTCACATTTTCACATTTTACTCTCATAAAAGGAAATACTATATAAATCTGCACTGACTTTAGAGAGCAGCTGCCAAGAATTGAAAGGAAGAGTTCAGCCAAAAATGAAAACGCTGCCATCAATTCTCACACTCGTATCACTCCAAACCCTTTCCTTGTTATGTGGAACACAAAAGGATATGTTTAGCAGTATATTCCAAACCTTCTGAAGCCATACGATAGCTTTGTATGATGAAATGGATGAAATTTAAGTCTTTGACGTCACTGAAACATCCCCGACTGATCACACTGTGAATTTGGCGATGGTAGGTCGAAAGTTCTGTTGCTGAAATCGGTCCGTGTTGACCGAAATTTAAATCTTTGCCCCCTAGTGGCCGAAGCTGGAAGTGTTGTTGAACTTATGAGTACGTGTGAGCTCCACAGAAATGTCCACAGAGTGGCGCCAAAAGCAAGTTGTATTTTTAGTTGTAAATTACTTAGATTGTATTACAGTAACCCCTAACCCTAAACTTAACAATCACTGGAGTAAAACATATAACTTAGATGGAAAATGCAACCTTTGAAACGCACTCGCAATTACTTGTGAACGTGATTACTTCCTGGTTCCCACAGTACCTGAACCCATGTCTCTGAGGTTGCTCGAACGCTACACAAACAGTAGCGGTAGAGGAAGTATCCCTTAAGTATATAATTGACACATTGGACTATTATCAAATTCGTTTATCAGCACAGATGCAACACAGAGAAGCTTGTAGCGCTAGATGTCTATTTAGGTCAGTTCAGGTCACAGAATGTCTGATGAGGCCAATTCTGGCTAATTGGTTGCTCAATGAACAGCCAACCAATGTCTTTAAGTTCACGCCTCGTCTTTAAGACTGTTTTGACAGAAGACTTAGCTCTTGGGTGGCATTGCTTGTCTGCTCAGCTGACGCGGTGTGAAGAGGTGGCAGAGAGATGAAATCAGACACAGTAATGTGAAACTGGCAAGCAGCACACAAAAACTTACGATGTCACGGCATGCACTTGCAAAACGGTTCATGTTCTCACCGGGTTTGTGTGGGTATCCAAAAGGAGATGCATGAACACTTTTCAAATCAGTCAATAGACTGTGATGAAACTACAACTGGGTTGTGATCATGGCCGTTTAACAGATGATTAGGCCTCGTTTGAAGCTACCAGTGAAATGTTTAGGCACACTTGACAGAAAATAACGTTTTTTTGTTCTAAAGCAGATGCTTAAATGCTTTGTTTTGCACGTACAAGTAAATTGTGCCTATGTATGATTCCCCCCCCCCAAAAAAAAAACTAAAATTGAGTTATTGGCACAGGAAGAGGCCTTTTATATGTAATGGTACTAAATGTATTAAAAATGTGGTCCTAAATGTAATTATCACCCAAAATGAACTATTGCTCCTTAATGTAAGAGGCCCTAATTGTAATAAATGAAGGTCCTAAATGTAATAATAAAGAAATATATGGTCCTAAATTTAATAATTGCCCAAAATTACCTCCACCCATCCATCTTCAACTGCTTATCTGAAGTCGGGTCGCAGAGGCAGCAGCTCCAGCAGGGGGCCCCAAACTTCCCTATCCCGAGTCACATTAACCAGCTCTGACTGGGGGACCCCGAGGCGTTCCCAGGCCGGTGTGGAGATGTAACCGCTCCACCTAGTCCTGGGTCTTCCCCGAGGCCTCCTCCCAGCTGGACGTGCCTGAAACACCTCCCTAAGGAGGCGCCATGGGGGCATCCTTACCAGATGCCCAAACCACCTCAACTGTTATTTAAAATTAACTAATTGTCCTAAATGTAAAATGGCCAAAATTTGGTAAAAATGTTGTCATCAATGGCCCCAAAAAGGCCCCAAATATAATGATAAATGATAAAATTATGGTCCTAATAAAATGTGGTTCTTAATTTAATAATCACCATAAATTATCTATTGATCCTTAATGTAATAAAGGCCACAAATATAATAAAATGTTGTTCAAAATGTAAAAATCACACTAAAACAACTAATTGGTCTGAATGGAAAATGCCCTATATAAAAAATGCCCCGTAAAATGTTTATATAAAAAATTATAACATCCCAGTAAAAACATCTCACTATTTAGCAAGTATGCCATGCAAGTCAGCCTATGATGTCTCTTGTTATACCAATCAATGATTGCAAATGCTTCTAGAAATTACATTTAGGATCAACATGTCCTATGTAGAGCCTTTATTTCATTAAGGTCCAAATGCTATTACAGTAAAGTACAGTCCAGTACAGTTAAGGTATTTATTACATTTAAAGCCTTTAGGACCAGTTATTACATGTATGCTCTCACGAAGGTGTCCAAGCATTTGACTGGTAATGTGTAACTATAACGGACTCATATACATTCAATGGCCATTCACGATTGCCATTGTCCCGTAGAGATGGACTGATTCAGTGGCGATCACTAATTCATATGCACTTCAGTGTTTAGTTTTAATTTTGGTGTCGATATCAGTTCCACTGAAGCCTGAGCCAAGGCAACCTTAAACGCCCCAAAGAGAAGAATGCCAAAACAAAAGATCAGAACAAATTATACAGCGTATTATATCTGTGAGAGCTGCTTTTGTTTGTCCTCAGACTGCTGAGACCACAGTTTTCTCCAACATTTCAACAGGGATTTATTACAGATGCCTGCAAAAGCAACACAAACACAAATATATCTCAACTCAGCAATTCTAAACTTTGATTAGACAGAAGAATATTAATTCTTACAGCATTACTTGGCAATATTTTATATGGTTTCGCATCTATATTCTCACTTCTGTCAACACCGTCAGACACAGTACAGTGAACCTCATCAGGTGATATCACAGTATTATCAAACCCATATATTTATAACTTTTTGACATGACATTAGTACACATTTTTAAATCAGACGCTTGTTGACACATTTAGTGATAACATGGAAAAACTCAATAAGTGATGTCTGATTTTCAAAGCTTTGGTAGATCACACCAATGTAAGAAATGACTTTATTTAGGAGTAAAATAGTGAAATTGGAACAATACTGTTATCAAAATGCTAAATATTAATATTATGAATAATAAGCATTAATATTGTCAACACTATTATTACTGTAGTTATGTTCTCACCAATGTTAAGTATATGCTAATATTGGTGTAATAAACAACATTTGATGCAATGTATACTGTAAACAGCAATTTTACAACAAAAAACTTAAAATGCTTCACGGTGACTTCTGAGAACACATTGAGGACTCGGATGTGCTTTATTTTATTTGTATTTATTTAAAGCTTTCCAGTACACATGTGGGCCTGTTTTGCCAGCTCCCATAATAAAAAAAAAAAAGTGATTTTTTTTTTTTTGCTAAATATTTTCAGACATAGTGAATAATGTCCTATTGTCCAGGAAGTACTGAAAAGGAGTTCCAGCTCTTTTCAAGGCACAATTTTCCAGGACAGTCCCCAAAAGCATCGTAAGTAGACTGATGAAGCCATTGGCGCCAATGGTCTCTACAATTAACTTAAGCTTGCGATGCTTTTGGTAAATGCAGACCTCGATATTTTACATGCCTCAGGGATGTAATATTTAAGCAAAAACACATTAAAACTGAGGTTAATGGAGGGGCGGGGGGCAAAATCGTCATAGCACAATCCAAAACAACACTGGACATATTTTTGGCAAATGAGATGATGCACGACAGAATACTAATAAATAAATATTGCTTTGGTATTATTATTTAATTGCATTAAACATGATAATTTTTCCCATTTCAGGCATCTATTTAAATCTAGCTTTTATTTGGGGATTTCTGTGAATTTTTAATGGTAGTTTCTCACCTCCAGATAAACAGTTTCTTACATGTCCCAGTGT
Source organism: Moxostoma hubbsi (assembly GCA_032164185.1). NCBI lineage: Eukaryota > Metazoa > Chordata > Actinopteri > Cypriniformes > Catostomidae > Moxostoma > Moxostoma hubbsi. The sequence continues at coordinate 3,811,437 of JAVLUX010000027.1, read as the reverse complement.
GATATTAAACCCCAAAAAGCTACAATTTAAAAATAAATAAATAAATAAATAAATATAGTCTGTATGTGCTGCACGCTTCAGAGCGGTCTGCTTACGGTCATCAACTACATGAGGTGTTTTCAGTGTAGGAACACCCGGCTTCACACATTTATTTTGAAGCATAGCATCGTTGAATTATAAAATAAATAATTGACATACGAGATGTAAAGGCTGCATCACCATGCTACCACCTTGGGGTGTGATTTTATTAATTTTTTTATCTGCGGTCCAACCATTGTCACTGTTTAAAGTTTACAAATCGTATGTTTTGTTTACACCACAGCAGTGTTGGAACTAAAAAATAACAAAATAAATAAAATATGCACTATATCAATACTTGTACACGTAACAAAGACCTTGTCAGCTACATAATCAAACAGTTTTATTATACTAAAATATTTTCCAGGGAAATAATAATTTTCCTGGACATTTAAGTGTTTTTCTCATTTTCCATGACATTTGCATAAATGGAAAACTGCATTGCAAAATTACAGGAAGCGTTGGAGCCCTGTTCATAGGTTTGTCAAACCTACAACAGAAGGAAAGAGTGTGGCAACTGCAAAAAAATTAATAAAAACTGTCTCGTGAAAAATGAGAGGCAACAAACTATACAACATGGCCTGAATCTACCTCTGTAGCATCTTTATCAGCCATCCAGAAACACCAGGATGAAAGTCAGCGCACAGCACTAAACTCACGCCGTTATTCTGTTTTTTTATTTACATTAGCCCACCCTCTGGAGGCAATGTTTGTGCATGATTAAACCTTCAGATGGTCTGATCTCAAAACACATGCACACATCAAAGAAAAGGATGAATGCAAAATCCTTCACCATTTTTTTTTTTTTATTTCGCTTGCATGCCATTATCAACAAAATAGCACACAAGTATGCAGGAAAACATCTATGCACAGATATCTATTTTAAATATGACGTACTAAAAAAGGCTGAACTTTTGAGGGAAAAAAAAATCTGTCATCATTTGTTGCCCTCATGTTCTTTGGAACACATAAACAGATGTTAGGCAGAATGTTAGCCTCAGTCACCATTCACTTACAATGTATGGAAAAATAAAAATGAATGAAAGTGAACGGTGACTGAGGTTGTCAAAAGGCATTAAGTCATATGGTTCTGGAAGTAGAAAGTAAGTAAATGATGACACAATCTTCATTTTTGGGTGAAGCCTTTAATAGAAAGTTGGTTTACCAGTATTACATCTGATAAATCTAAAACTCCAATTTGTTCAGTAAAATAAAAAGGTGGCAGAACGTTTGGCAGAAGATTATTTTAGTTTATATAACACAAAAACAAAGTAAATACATGGCAAAATAAATAGAACATTTCAGTATTGTAGTGATTTAGCATACATTCAGGAGAAATCAGTTTAAGTAAGCTAATCCCTTTGTGTATTGTGCAAGCTTTGTGTAGTTTTCTTTACACCTTAAGTATTCAAACACTTCATCGAAATATTTTGACTCTTATCAGTCGTCATTTTCAACAGGCCATTGATTTCCCTCATGTCTGTTGTCAGATGTTAAACGCTAGCAGTGACGATAAGACTTCGAGACCCAGGTCCAGTAGCATGTAGAATACTAGTTAATAGAGGTCGACCGATATGCGTTTTTAATGGCCGATGCTGATATCCAGAGAGCAGGGTGGCCAATAGCCCAATACAATGGCGATATATCAGAATCAAATCAATTGCACATACCGTGCATAGTGCATAAGACATTTACTTACAGCACACGTGACATGCTTTTATTTTGAAGTTGCACTCACGCACTCATGCAGATCCAGCACGATCAGCAATTTCCTGACAGTTTAAACGGCCTGGATCACCTACTTGTCACGGAGTGACCATCATGATTTGTGAATGAGAAGAACATTTGATCCTGAAGTTTTTGATTCTGGCTGGTGGAATATGCGCATCAGAGGAAGATATTAGACGAGTGCTCGACGGGAAGACAACACTGGATTTTCGTGAGGTTCGTGAAGTACATCCGTTTAAACGAGATATCTGCATATTTGCAGTCGGTATATAATACAAGTTATAGCGATATTTGCCTTTTATCATTAGAAAAGGACATAAAAATTTACAGGGAACTGTCGAGGAGATGCTGGTAGAATACGTGCATCAGAGGAAGATTTATGAGCGCCCCACAGGACGCTGGATCTGCTGAAGTTGTGTGAGGTTGGTTTATTACATCTGTATATTAATATATGCACATATTTGCATTTATTTGAATTTATGATATTAGTTTTATTGATATTTTAATTTTTCTTATTAGACAAGGCAGTTAATAGTCACAGGGAACTGTTGAGGAGAGAGAGGGAGAATTAAACAGACGAGCACTTTAACATTATGAGCTCAAACATGTCTGTTGCGGCTCTGATATGAGGACTGTTTAAATGAGACTGTGTTGCACACCGGTCTATTATTGTAGTAACACAATGGCATGTAACAGCAAAACGAACTGTGACAGGTCCATTACACGTCTCATTCGCTTCACATGCAAGCAGGAATATTTATCGGCCTCGGCAATATATCGGTCAACCACTAGTAGTTAATAAAACACTGGCAGATGGCAGATGTGAACTGGCCTGCCAGAAAAGAACCTTCGACAAAGAGATCAGTAGCCAAATAATCTTGGTAAGAGATTGGGCAAGAAAAAGTCTTCAATATAGTCTCAATAAGGCACTTTGTGGTATGTAAAAAACATAATAGTAATTATTGATAAAAGAAAAGTGTTTCACAATGAAATCAGTATTTACCTGAAAGACTTTCATTTCATTTAAGGCAGCATATGCACTGATCCCATAAGGTAAATAACAAAAAGACATTTAAACATTTAAAACAATGATTTGCAACAGCTATGCATATCTGCTTGAATTACATGTAGTGACAGCTACTGACCCAAGTACTTTGGCAATCTCACCCATAATGCATCACGTTAGCATTGCATTATGCATTTGCTGTTTTAATTTTCTTTAAGCAAGTTTGACTGAAAGACGACTAATGGCTATGGGCAATGCCACATGAGGATTCAAGGCTGATTGGTGATTGCTGCCAGTCCAACAAAATCGTAGTCGTATTTGGTTAAATATCACCAAAAAATGTAATATATTTTGCATTAAGAAAATCATTATTATTATTTATATTTTTATGAAAATTAAGCACATTTCCCCCCAAAATTCTCATTATACTGTAATGCAAAAATAAATACAAAATAATAATAATTACTCTCATTACTGTAATACAAATTTCACTGTCTGGCCACAATTAGTATTATTCAATTTTTTTGTATAGTAATTTTTTTAATTGCCATAAAATTATGTAATGTATATATATATATATATATATATATATATATATTGCATTACAGTAGACTACTGAGAATTGAGAGGGGTTGTTTAATTGCCATGAAAATATTTTTCGTCCTACTGTAAGACATGCTTTAATTTCTTTACACAAAATACATATTTTTCTTTTGATTTTGGGATAAAAACTCATTTATATTTCATGACATTTATTGTGAGACTCGCCCATTTAAAGAGTTACAGTATATGTTTTCAATAAATGTTTCGGTTTCCAAAGACAAAATCGATCTTGCATTTGCAGACACATGGAGAGAAAAAAAATAGACAGATAGATAGATGATAGACAGACAGACAGACAGATAGACAGATAGGCAGACAGACAGATATATATATATACACACAGCATATATTAAATTGATAAATGGCACCTGGGAAAACTTTCAGTGCTAGATTGCTTGGTGGTTTAAATCGATGCTTTTAAAATTCAGTTGCAATTTCGATTTAAAAGCAAGACTCACATAACAGTATTTAAATTGAACTCAATAATGAAGATAAACAGACAGATGCACCGTAAAGGCAGACAGCAGTGTGTTTGGTCTGTAAGTGATCGACTATTCAGCATCTTTTTTGTGCATTTCACTTTCAGAGTCACACAGACCAGAATAGAAATCTGTTTCCTGCTCACCAGATCCATTGCCTGGTACAGAGTTTATGAGGATGAGGAGAAACCCAATCCAGAGAGGTGGCAGCGACTGGCTGTTCTTGCTCACCATCAACTCACATTTCTGCCCTGCGATGAGGCGGTTTATCGCCGTTGCCCTCTTCCTCCTCCTCTTCCTCTTCGTAGTTCTCCTCATTGGGGTCTCGGGCAGGCTGTTTATCCTCTTTCACTGCTACATCCTGGTGTCTGGCCTCTTCCTATACAAAAACACAAAAATAAAAAACAAAGATATACAAGCGGAGGTGATCAGCATTAAATCTAGTGCACTTTACATTATTATTCTGGCCAAAAACTGCCCACTTTCACAGGAAGAGACCCTCGGACTGACATGCAAAGCAACCAACCATGGTTTGTTTTGTTTTGACATGTTGTTTAGAGATGGGTAAATCAGAAAAATGATGAGGCCACAATTATATACAGGTGGTAACTTGTTCAAATAATGGCCAAGCAGTTTCTGAACAGTTGTATAGAAGACACCAAAAACAAAATAGCGGAGAATGTGCGATAAGAACTTCCTTGTGTCTAAAATCAATATCAAATTTAATTCATATATTACAGTATTCTTCAATTAAACTAAGCTTGCACTTGACATAAAACTCCCTCTAAGAAAATGAAAAACATTTCCTTAAATCCACTGCCCGAATTACAGAGATATCGTGAAAATTGAAACTGGATGTTTAAAATGGAACTGGACTGAACTCATGAGATGGCATGGCAGTAACTGGACACCATAGAAGATGCTGCAATCGATCTGACTCACCCAACTGCAGCACTGCCACCAATCTACTGTTACAGTGTCAACTTGGACAAAAGAACAAGCGAAAACATCCACACATGAGCATTACATAAATAGCTTTGCTACATTATACACTGTGATATATTACAATGGCCATAAAATCTTTGGCTTTGCACAAACAACTCTTTTAGAGAGGTTCATTGTTGTTTTTTTAGTCTTCTAACAAAAAAAAAGCTAAATCTTTTCATCAATATGCCATTAACAAACATTATTACATGGCTCTCTGGAATACTTGATTGTGATTGGTCAGAATCATCTAGTGTTCTGATATTTCAGATTATACAACTGATTAATACTTATACAACCCCTTAAACGAATGTTCTGGATTCAATCATTTTAAGTTTAGATCAATCAACAGCATTTGTGGCATAATATTGACTATCAAAACATTTTTAGACTCATTCCTCCTTTCTTTAAAAGCTCAATTTTTTAACATTAAAATATTCACTGACTAAAAAGTATAGTCTCAAGACATAACACTTACAAACCTCTTCTGTGTAAAGTTACAGCCAATTTAACAACTTCCAAACCATAACGATGTAGCAAACCCTACAACGACTATAAAAATTACAATTTAAACAACTTGACAGCTCAAATAATACACAAGTTAACAAAATAACAGATCAGCAGTTAAATGTACATTCAATTTAAACTATACACATAAAAAGAATGACATAACATTTATATATACACACACACACACACACACACACACACACGTCACTCCAACACCTTATCCTTGCGTAATCATCTAAATTGCTAATTCGGTACTAGAAAGTCACTTGCCATTATATCAAACACTGCTGAAAGCTATTTGGTTCATTAAATGACTTTTAACATTGTATTTGAATTGTCACAGTATGCAATAGACTCTCATATCTTAAGGTCAAAAATGGCAAAAAAAATAAATAAAAAAAAATTCTCTAGAAACTCGTCAGTAAATCATTGTTTTGAGGAATGAAGGCAATAAAATGCTTGAAATTGCCAAAAAACTGAAGCTTTCATACAAAGGTGTATCTACAGTCTTCAGAGACAAAGCACAACTGTCTCTAACAAGGACAGAAAGAGATGTGGAAGACCAGATGTACAACTAAACAAGAGGATAAGTACATCAGAGTCTCTAGTTTGAGAAATAAACGCCTCACATGTCCTCCGCTGACAGCTTCATTGAATTCTACCCGCTCAACACCAGTTTCATGTACAATAGTAAAGAGAAGACTCAGGAGGACTTATGGGAAGAATTGTAAAGAAAAGACACTTTTGAAACAGGTTTTGAAAAGTTTCGATGGGCAAAAAAACACAGATATTGGACAACAGATAATCGGAAAAGAGTGTTACGGATCTGAACCCCATTGAGCTTTTGTGGGATCAGTTAGACTGTAAGGTGCGTGAGAAGTGCTCGACAAGACAGACACATCTATGGCAAGTGCTACAGGAAGTGTGAGGTGAAAGGTCAAGTGCTACAGGAAGTGTGGGGTGAAAGGTCAAGTGCTACAGGAAGTGTGGGGTGAAAGGTCAAGTGTTACAGGAAGTGTGGGGTGAAATATCACCTGAGTATCTGGACAAACTGACAGCTAGAATAACAAGGACCTGCAAAACTGTCATTGTTGCACGTGGAGGATTTTTTTATGAGAAATCTTTGAAATAGTTTAAGTGCTGAACATTTTTGTCAAATTGTAATGGTCATTTTTCATATTAGTATGTCCTGACTATACATTGTGATCAGTTGAATGCAACTTGTGAATAAAAGTACTGATTTCTTTCCATAAGAGCAAAATCTGTACATTATTCCAAACTTTTGGCCACCAGTGTGTGTGTGCATGTATGTGTGTGTATATATATATATATATATATATTCCCCCCCAAAATACAGTGGAGAGATGACAGGAAATTATTAAGAGAAGGGAATGAGTTCAAGAAACATTGCTAAATGGTTAAGAACTTGTGTTGCATACATTGGCTCATTGTGTCGAGCATGTGGCTAACCAACACACCACTAGTATAATGTTTTGAAAATGATAAGGACATGAAACATCAATTGCACCAAATGCAACAGAGTAATGAAAAGATGCTTATAAATGTGAGGCTAATTATGTTGAATACTAGATGGAATAATAATATTGACACTGAGTGACATTCACATTCCTTTGGGTCCGCTCCATTTAAATGCAGAATTAATTGCGCTTTTGAGGGGAAAAAAGAAATGATCGACTCAAAATATAATGACAGTAAATACTAAAATATAAAACTTCTTCAGCATACTCGTGGCTGTAAATAAATATTTAGTACCTGTTCTCCGTTCTCCTCATTATATGGGTCTCCCTCTTCCTCTATCCCTGCTGCAGGCTTCTGATTCTGTAGCAGCTCGTCCTGGGCCTGGAGAGAGAATGATGTCATTTAAAAGGAAAAACATATATATTTGTTGTTCTGTTTTTAGAACTGTCTGTGTGTGTGTGTGTGTGTGTGTGTGTGTGTGTGTGTGTGTGTGTGTGTGTGTGTGTGTGTGTGTGTGCACGTTGTTTGCATTTTTCTTTGACCTCATCATCACCAGCTTCCTGATACTGCTCATCCAGAGTGTCTTCCTGTTGATCTGGATTTCCAGCCATCTGAACAAAACACACAAAACTTATCTGAGATTTTCTGCATTTCCATCTAAGACACCTTTCCAAATTCACAGCAAACAAATACGTGTAAACAACCAACTCGGATCGGAGGCGGTGCAACTTTCACATTCTGACCCATCACTTCCTGTGATGCCACTCACCACCAGCTGTTCTCCAGCGTGGGGCCGGTGCTGATGCTTTCTGGGCAGGTGCATATCTGGGTGACCTACAGGTGCCGGCTCTTCCTCCTGGGGCTGTTGCTGCCCTGCCTCCTCAAACTCATCCTCGCCCTGATTGTTCGGGTCATCTTTAGGGTCAACATCTGCTTCTACGGGGTGCTAAGGGTTGACAATTCATCAACATAATGAACAGGAACAACAGAAGCTTTATAAGTGTATATGTTTATAATAACATATTGTAAGATTCCACACCTCCTCCACCTCGTGGTGAACATGTTGTTCTCCATCTCGCCTCGGCTCTCCATGATGTATGTTCCCCTCTACAATGGGACATTTGTTTTTATAATAAAACGACTGTGGCTAAGTAGATGTACAGTATAGTGGATGTGCGGCAGTGTTTCCTACAGAATTTAGTTTTTGCAGGAGGATGAAATGCACCGCCGCTGGAAAATATATTATATTATATAGTTTATAATTTATTATATTTACATTTTATTTTAAATGTAAAACTTAAAGCAAAAGTTTATCTGTACCTACGCTGTCATATGAACACTGATCATTTGCATTACAATACAACTGCATTATAATAACTACATTAATATTATTATTATACAAGTAATATTTCTCTAATCACTTTTTAACTTGTAGGCAGCACTGCAACGCAATTTGGTTGAACTATGAGATGCTCTCATCTCCTCTTCTGTCCACAAAATCCTGGTGTCATAGGGTTGTTTTAGATTTGTATAGTTACTTGTAGTCACCAGAAACAGATCAAAATTTAAGTCTAAATCTCCACTTTCACTTTTACAATTGAAAGTCATGTGGTAGATTCACTATCACGTCTGAAAGTGAAAGTTAAAGTGGAGATTTAGAGTAAAAAAAGGGATCAAATATTGATCTGCTTCTCAACCATACCTATCATATTGCTTCTGGAGACATGGATTAAACCACTGGAGTCGTATGGATTATATTTATGTTTCTTTCATGTGATTTTTGAAAGCTTCAAAAAGGTCTGATCACCATTCACTTGCAGTGTATGGACCTACAGAGCAGAGATATTCTTTAAAAAAGGAAGAAAGGAAGTCATACACATCTGGGATGACATGAGGGTGAGTAAATGATAAGAGAATTACATTTTTTGGGTGAACTATACTTTTAAAGTGAATTTGGAGTGCTGTAAATACAACACGCTCCGCACACGTGACCAAACTGAATCGAAAGCAACACATCTGTGATTCTGTTCATGAGATGATTTGTGCAGAATGGTGGAGCAGTGTGTCCAGACCATTTCATTAAATCACAGCACTTTGCAGTTTCATATACATCTGCCCTACATATCGTTCTGTCCTACACAATGCAATAAAAAGACGAGTTGTTTTTGCATTCTTTCATGGCACACGCTCATTTTGTTTCATCACATTCAACTCAGACTGCAAGCTGACATTGTGAGTATCATTCTTTTGCCATGGCGCTGGAGATAACAGTAGCGGCAGAGCACTGCTGCTGAAAACGATGTAGGAAACACTGATGTGTGGCCAAACATGACTGCAACAAGCATTGGTCACACCACAATAATTCTTACCATTCTCCTCAGCTATGAGTGGATCTTCCTCATCCTGGATTATATCAGCATCCATGTTTTCATATTGTGACTTTTTCCTGAAATAACAGACAATGATGGTATTTGCAAAATAAGTTATTGCAGTTTGCTGTCTTAGATCTGATCATAGTGGCATGAACTGCAATATAACTAATATGCAAGTGCACATCCATTTAACTCTATAATGCAGCAAGATACTTGCCAAAATATTTGTTATGGTGGGGTGGTTAGTATAAAAAAAAATAAGCATTTAATAATGTAATTATTTATTAAACGATGTTGTCTTTTATTATAATGCTTTTGCTGTAATTTTGCTACCTAACATCACCCAGAAACAGTGATAAAATCACAGTCTCTCGTGGGTTAATGCTTTATTTAAATATGAATTAATATGATATTATTCAAATAAAAAAGACAATTTAAGACACATTCTTATAGCCAGACAAAGAGAAACTACACTTCTCTACCAAATGTCACGGAAAGTAAAATACATACAAATGAGGGGTTTAAACTGTATCTTCTAAATTTAGCAACAGACCTGCTGATACTGCAGATTGCATTTAAAATAGATGATAAAACGTATTATTCCTAAGCTAACAACCCCAATAAGCACATAGCATACACAAAATTTGCTGAAATAGTCAATTTTGTATTATACTTTTTTTAATGCCTACTTTCAATACATACTCTAAACAAAGAGTCATTAAAGTAGTTTACTACAGTGCTAAATGAATGCATAACTGACTGTGCGGACAGCTGCAGGGAAAGTTATCTGACCTGATCATCTCCTTCTGTAGTTGTTGTTCTTTCAGATCAGCTTCTCTGTTCTGCTGTTCCTCTCTCTCTCTCTCCAGACGCAGTTGCTCCTCTCTCTCTTTCTGCTGCTGCAGCTGCTGATTTTGCAGGGCCTCCTGACGCAGGTGTAGCTGTTTGCGTTCCTCCGTCAGCTGCGCAACCAGCCGCTGCTGCTCCTGCTGCTGTTCATATGCAGACTTCACCCGCTCCACCTGCGCATGCCGCACCTGAACCTCTGCTGGTGCCACCTGGAGAACGAGAGCAGCCATTACAGTGATATACAAAGAAAAAATCAATTACATTTGGACTCTTCTAAAGAATGACAGTAAATGCAAGTAAAAAATCAATTTTAACAAAAAATTTTGTCTTGAATGCATTCATCAAGCTCAACCTTTTAACGCTGTAAGCACAATTATTGTGAGAGAAATTATCAAACAAATAGTACTTTCATCCAACACCTTATCCTTGAGTAATCATACTAAACTGCTATTTTGGTACTAGAAAATAACTTGTCATTGTATCAAACACAGCTGAAAGATATTTGGTTAGTTAAATGAAGCTTAACATTGTTTTTGTGTTTGTTTTTGAGTTGCCACTGTATGCAATAGACTGGCATGTCTTAAGGTCAATATTAGGTCAAAAATGGCAAAAAAAGAAACAGCTTTCTTTAGAAACTCGTCAGTCAATCATTGTTTTGAGGAATGAAGTCGATACAATGCTTGAAATTGCCAAAAACTGAAGCTTTCATACAAAGGTGTAACTACAGTCTTCAAAGACAAAGCACAACTGTCTCTAACAAGGACAGAAAGAGATGTGGAAGACCAGATGTACAACTAAACAAGAGGAGAAGTACATCAGAGTCTCTAGTTTGAGAAATAGACGCCTCACATGTCCTCCGCTGACAGCTTCATTTAATTCTACCCGCTCAACACCAGTTTCATGTACAACAGTAAAGAGAAGACTCAGGAGGACTTATGGGAAGAATAGCAAAGATTTAAATTCCAGGTGTTGTTTTTCCAAATCATAGTGGTACCCCGGAGGGGTCTTCTGCTGCTGTAGCCCATCAGCCTCAATGTTCGATGTGTTGTACGTTCAGAAATGCAGTTTTCTACTGATTACAAACTACACAACTAAAAATGTTATCCTTATTGTAATCTTTTAGATTACACTTTTTATGCAGTCTCAAAAGATTATTTTTGTATTACGGTACTACGGTATTACGGTACTTATTTCAGGTTTCAAAAATTGTATGAAGTACCAATTTACTACTTTTTTAAACTTTAGTTTGGGACTTAATCTTTCCAACCTGATTACATAATCCAAATTACATATAGTCCATTACTTCCTTACACAGAAAACAGAGTTGTACAAATTGCAAACCTCTCTTAAATTAAAGAGAAAACAGCATGTTGCTGAGCTATCAACAAACAAAGCATTAAAAAAAACACTTATTACACTGCTCTCTGGAATACTCCATTCTGATTGGTCAATGGTGCCACCAAGCAGTCTGATATTTCTTAGTAACAACCGCAACTCCACGTATCAGACTGCTCAGCCAGGTATTGCGAGCCATCTTTTCTGCTTCTCGATCACTGAGCGATCTCTACAAGTAAGCTTAAATAATATTTTCAACTCAAATCAATGTTTCATGTGCATTTATTTAGTTAAGTTTTGTACTAAGATGCATAATGAGCAGACATTCATTAACTACAAAATAAACACCAACAGAACACCAATGCAAACCGGATTCCATAATAATGCATACATGATAATTACATCACTTCAGGCAAATCAATATTTTATTCCCGTGTATTTAATTATTTGGTTAGTAGCAGTGTGGTGTAATAAGGAGGTGCGATAGAGCGAGTGCAATACCGCCCCCGATTCTCCGGCCAACCTCCCGCTCCATTGTCCCCTCAACAATTTTCACCAAGCTCATCTCAATGCATAACTTGTCATATTTACAAAGAATACTTGTGATGCTGCCTAAGAGTTTGGCCAAAACTATGTGCTATAAAAAGCAAAAAAAATTGTGTTAACACTGTTTGGAACAGCCTTTGCATCAGTAGCGCATCTATGATGCTAAAAACGCAGAATAGGTGGATCAATTGGGGTCTTACCACTTGATGAGCTTGATGCTCCTCCCTCGCTAGTGCATTCTCATCTGGTTGGTTGGCATGTGGCTCCTCCTCCACCTCACTACGAGCCAGATCAAACTCCTCCTCCAGCTTTTGAGGTTGTCCTGCCTGCTCCATCTCCTCCTCTGCCAGCTCTCTCCTCCTCTCCTCGGTTCCTCCCATATCTCCATCCTCCTCCCTTTGCTGTAATTGGGGCGGATGGGGCTTTTCCACCTCCTCCGGTTTCTGCAGCTGATTGAGAAATGCATGACAATGAGCAAAATCTGATGACACCATAATGTATACTAATGAACATTAGAGGTGGGCAGTATGACTATTACTTTATGGACACAACCAAAGACATGATTGTTCATAACAAATGGATAAGTCTGGCATCAGTGCAAAAACAGCTTTCCATTATGTGGCAATAAAGCTGAAAATAAAAGACTCATTTCAATAAAGTCTGATTGTGTGAAAGTCTGTGTGACGGATTCAAACCAGGTAAAACTCTTAATTTGACAAGTAACACTCATTGTTTTGATTGCAAGATGTGTAAACATCTCTAATACCTGTATCTGAGTGTCCTGGGGTTGATGGTTTTCCCCTGGGTTTGCAGGCTGTCCATTCTGGACCGCAACAGGTGCCTGCGGCTGCCCTGCTGTTTGCCTGAGACTGGGCATCTTATTCAGAGTTTCTTTCAGCTGTTTATATTCATTCACCTGGACCTGTAATTCACAGAGACTCTTCCCCCTCAGTACAAAAACACATCAGAGAGAAAGCTTCACAGACTATAAATGGGTGAGGTTTGGTGGTTTGAGGTTTTGGTAAGACCTACATTAGAAAATGGGCAACAACACAGCAAGCCAACATTAAGCTCATGACATAAAGCGAGAGAGATAGACAGGCTATGTTCAGAATAAAGGAATAGTACACCCGAAAATGAAACTTGTGAAAATAACACTTTTCTTCTGTGGATCACAAAAGCACAAATTTTGAAGAATAAAATCACATTGCTCTTTTCCGTACAATGGAAGTATACAGTGACCCGGTGTGAGGACTATAACACTATAAAACTATCATAAAAGCAGTCCATACCACTGTTGCACATTGTTACGAATCTTCTGATTTGTGAGAGAAACAGACTTACATTTAAGTCATTATTCACTGAAAATCTTTCTCTCTCATTTTCCCTTACACATATTCAAATTTACCATGTCAAGAAACACCAAAAGCCATTGCATCTTGTGTTTGTTACCGAACATAATGTGCCAACAGGGTCTGAATTTAACACCGACAAATACCGAATGTGGGTAAATGTTCTATTTGACCAGTGAATTTCGCTGTGCCACTCTGGTGGGTGCATTAAATGGTCAAACGTTGCCAGGTTACCACTTTTCCCAGCCAAATCTCATGAACATTACGTGACCGTGGCAACATTTTTGAAAATTAAAAATTACCTGCTTCATTACACATTTGGCTGCAGTTTTCCAGTGAAATGTCCAGTGGGGAGCGCCAAAAAGCGAGTGAAATAATGCCATAGACAGACAAGGTTTTTAAGGGGCATATAAGATGGAGCTTTTAATGAGTAAAATGTACCTCCCTAACCTAAAACTTTAACCTATATCTAACCAATAGTGTCCAAAACACAAATGAAAAATAAACAAAACAGACATCCTAATCCTAAACCAACATCTAAACATAACCGATAGTGCGAATAATAAGTCTTTATAAAGTAATAATCAGTCGTTTTAGTCGTGATTTGTGTTAAAATGAATAATACGTACAGTTGTTGTAGCGCCTTTAGTGTTCATTTCACCAGGAAACTGCGACAAAACAAAGAATGCGGCGCATAAAACTAAGTTTGCAAAAATTTAGTTTTAGCAATGTTTATTCTATGAGACTAGGTAGGCTTTTACTTTCTATATTATCTGTGTCTTCAGGGGGCTGGTGTCTGATGCTATTACAAGAGAATTTCAGTATGGCTTTGCTTTTCATAATACCAGTTAGCTAGTTTCTCATTGCTCATCAATAGCCTCAGTTAGCTATAAATGTCTGCACTTATATAGCGCTTTTTTTTAACCTTAGAGGTTACCAAATCGCTTCACACTGTGTCCCAATCACCCATTCACACACACACATTCACACACCTGCCCTGCAAGGCGCTAGCCTGCCATTGGGAGCAACTTGAGGTTCAGTGTCTTGCCCAAGGACACTTTGAGTGCAACATTAAGTGCAACTAATGTAGTCATATTCTGCAACAAACAACTTAGTGAATGAACAACATATAGCGCAACCAATGTTGTCCGATTCCTGAACAAATGATTCTTACGAGCCGGCTCTTTTTTAATAAATCAGAGCTGAAATAAACTGTGAACTGTTACTGTGTCATGTGTACTTACGGCTTGTGAAACTAATGACGAATTGAACATAACAGTATGAAGTTTAAGATGCAACCGATGCACATAATGAGTTTTCTTGTAATAAGCAAATAAGCTGAAAAATAATTTAAAATGGACTTTCATGCAATTAATTATTTCCAAAGTTTTTAAGCTCAAAAAATCAAAATAAATCAGCCTAAAAGTAATCCATCAGACTCCAGTGGTTAAATAAATGTCCCCAGAATATATGTGTGAGTGAGACACAGATCAATATTTAAGAAATTTTTATTTAAATTCTCCTCCCTGCTCAATCAATCTCCACTTTAACTTTCAATTTCATAGTTTTCTTCTTCTTGTGTTTTTGGTGATTCACATTGTTCATGCTTAAGAATTTCTAGCAAAAAAGGACTTAAATGTTCTCACCCAGACCTACCGTATCACTTCTGAATACATTTATTTAAACACTGGAGTCATATGGATTACTTTTATGCTGCCTTTATGTGATTTTTGAAGCTACAAAGGTCTGGTCACCATTCACTTCCATTGTATGGACCTACAGAGCTGAAATATGCTTCTAAAATCTTAATTTGTGTTCTGCAGAAGAAAGTCATAAACATCTGTGATGGCATGTAGGTGAGTAAACAAGGATGACTTTTGGGTGAATTCTGTCTTTCATGCTTTAATGGTGTTTTTTCATAATTTTTGGAGAAGTCCCCATTCACTTTCATTGTATGGAAAAGAGCGGTGTAAACATTCTACTAAAGATCTTCTGTTGTGTTCCACAGAAGAAAGTGAGTCACAACTGGTTTGGAATGATTTGGATGACTAAATAATAACAAAATATATTTTTGTGTGCACTATACCTTTAAAGGAATATTCCAGTATCGATACAAGTTAAGTTCAATCTACAGCATTTGTGGCGTAATGTCGATTACCACAAAAAATTATTTCAACTTGTTTATGCTTTTCTTTAAAACAGCAAAAAAAAAATCCGGAATCTTTTTTAAGACACTATGGAATGCGACAGAACTTGAAATACAGGTTTAGCGCTTCTTTCTCACAGGACACGCTCGGCTTTGATTGGTCAATCGTATGAAGGCACAACACACACCCAAAACCTCATTCCATTGCCTACAGCACACACACACATACACACACGCACACACACATGCACACCCTGACCTGAGCCGCTGCTAGCGCTCCCTTGTGGTCTTCCAGGGTCAACACAAGCTGGTCATGGGCTGATTTTAAGTTCTTGTGCTGTTGCTATGAGAAGGATCATCACAAGCAAAGCTCAAATACAGGCATTCTGGTATCAAATTTATTAAAAGCTCATCAATGCACATTATTTACACAGCCTGGTATTATTAATGTTTCCACAAACAGAACCTGCCAATAATTAGTCTAGGTCTTATTTCACCCCAACATCACAAATAAGCAAATAGAAAAATAACAAAAAGAGAATGAAGCCTATTTTTGGGGCCATTCAGATATTTCAGATTGTGAAAATATTTGTTTATGAAAATTCACATTTAAGGACATTTTACAAAATTAGAAAATAAATAAGTGCAAAATAAAAATAAATAAAAATGGATCATTACATTGTTTTTATACATCTTATAGTACTTGTACTGCCTTTATTTAATGCTGCTTTAAACTTCACAGTGTTTAAGTACTTTTTGTAGATTTTTTAAATATTAACATTTGTATTAATAAAATGTATTAAAATTATTACTTTCATATATTTGGAGAAAATAAAATAGATATTGCAATTCAGTACAGTTAATGAGATTATCAATGACAATAAACAAAAAAATAAATAATAAAATAATGACAAAATTAATAATAAATAATAAAAATGGTGAAAATGTAATGTCACAATGCAAAACATCTTCATGTTCCTAAAAATAGGCTTTATGCAAAATAACATTTCTTAAACTTTAGATTTTCGAGTGAAATGTGACCTGGAAATGTTTTCATGAGATTCATCCAAAAACACATTGAATTTTAGTATGGATAAAATATATAGATTATTATGTGTCGAATAATGAATATGATGTGAAATAAGATGGATCTTAGAAATTAGGCTGAAAATGAATTTTAAATCAACGAGTTTCACACAATTTTATTTTACTATTGCTATTAAAAACATAAATGTTTAGTGTTAAAGTCTATGAGTTTTGCCTATGCACTGCAATTCCTAAATTGTGTTGGAAAATTACCCTGGTATCCTGAAGCTGCACATAGATTTCCTGATGAGCTTTTCTCAACTGTTTGTTCTCCTCACGTAGGTTATATACATTATCTGAGGAAGAGAGAAAGAGAGCTGATAGGACTGCAACATTGGTGGCAAACACAAAAACTGCCGTGATGAAGAGACAGTAGTCGCTGTTTTTGTGGCATATTTCAGAAGATGAAAAAGACAAGAGATGATGCGCATGGCGACATTTCACAGAAGAGAAGAGCAGCTCCATTGACAGGTTGTCACGAGCTGCATTCGTCCAATCATTGTTATCGACATCGCAAATATGCAAAGAAGGTTAACCTGGGGTTTATGAATTTACAGTGTGAAACATGAAACAGGATAACCCAGGATTCTGTTTATCCAGGGTTTAGAATAACCCGGGGTTAACGATTTCAAGTGTGAAAAGCCCTTATGGCTAGAGCTGTTCACACCACGTCTGAATGTGGCCCAAATCAGATTTTTTTGCATGCGCATGTGACACGGATCTGTTAATTGGATGATCGCGTGAACAGTCAAAAGTGCGTTGAATCTGACATTTTTAAATCTGATCTGGGCCACTTTCATATGTGGAAATAAATTGGATGCATGTCTGATTTTTTCCCCAATGTGAACAGCCAGGTCAGGTAATGTGATTTTTACATGATTGTTGGTGCCAGATGGGCTGGCTTGAGTATTTCTGTAACTGCTGATCTTCTGGGATTTTCACACACAAACAGTCTCTAGAATTTACTCTGAATGGTGCCAAAAACAAAAAACCTCCAGTGAGCGGCAGTTCTGTGGATGGAAACACCTTGTTGATGAGAGAGGTCAACAGAGAATGGCCAGACTGGTTTGAACTGACAAAGTCTCCAGTAACTCAGATAACCACTCTGTACAATTGTGGTGAGAAGAATATAATCTCTGAATGCTGTCCTGAGATGCGGGTTGGCGCTGTTTTGGCAGCAAGAGGGCGACTTACACAATATTAGGCATGTGGTTTTAATGTTGTGGCTGATTGGTGTATGTAATGGCGTTTTTCCTTCTGTCTTTCCATTTTATTGTGTGTTTTGCCTCTAAGAAATTTTACACTTGAACTTCGATGATTATTTAAATTCCACCACATGAAGACAAATTACTACATGCAAATACTTCATCTACTACTAATCTATTAACATCTTTCTCTATCATTCATGGACATGTGTCTTATCTGCATTAAAAATGGATAATTACATTTTTAATTATAATTTAATTCATTATTCATACTACAGTGAACAAGTATGAACAAGCCAGAGTTTGTTATGCACATGCTCAAGGAGTGTTAAATGCATACGGGTCAGTTTAGGAGTATCAGCTGTTCAGACCAGCGTCTGAAATGGGCTACATTTAAAATGTCATGTGAACAACCAAATAAAAAAAAATCTGATCTGAGCCACATTCAGCTGCGGTGTGAACGTAGTCTATGACATTCTGGCCCACAAAATGACAGTACTTCCTATCTTTGATGCAAGTCTATGGATTTTTTCCCCCAGTTTTATCTTCCCGCAGGCAACAATCTTAAGTCTGATTGCTAAGGAAAGTAATAGCACACCTCTCTTCAACAAACCACACAATTTGAGCTTTCCATCATGTCTGTAGAACAAACGGTGTGGGACAAGCTCTGTGTCAAAAATGTAATAGATAGGGGTTTGTTCAAATACCCAACCCCAAGTCAGAGCAATATAAACCATGCATGTGCAAGAACATTTGTAGATCGTGAGAAAGATGGCATGTATTACCTTTGAGCTTAGAAATCTCCGTTTCTTTGGTCTGATGAAGTTGGCCGAGTTTCTGTTTGTGTTCATCTATTGCTTTATTGTGTTCATCTCCTTGCAGCTGATGTTGCTCTTGCAGTTCATAATACTGCTTTTTTAACTCGTTGTGCTGGTTCTGATGGGATAAAAACACATAAAACATGTTGTTTTTCTTCCTCCTGGTGTGGTCTGTGAACATTTTCACTGGCATGACGACAAAGATGATACTTTTTAGTTTTAGCAAAATATTTAACATTCATATTAGCAAGACATTAATTTATTAATTCATTTATTTATTGCATTTAACAATGTTCCCTTTACAAAAATATTTTATTATGCTCCTAATTTGCAATAACATATTAAACAACTATAATCTAACTTGAGATGAACAACATAAACACGTTTTTGGTAAACTACTGCATATGGTGCAGAACATTACAGATCGAGAATTTCAAGATTATTCTATATATTAAAAGTCACTCTCATAATTCTGATAAAATGTATAAAATTTATTTTTGCATTTTATTTTTAGCAAACTATTTAATCAACATATTTAATTGATCTATTATTTATCTTATATCAATTTTCCTTTACAATTAAGAATTGAAATAATTTTTATGACAAATAAATTATTCCTAGACATTTCTGTAATATGAACATACAAATGATACATTAAATTGGCTAGTATTTATGCTCTTATTTTTAGTATGTAGTATTTATTGTACTGCCTTTATTTTGTACTGATTTAATCATTAAAAATCATAGTATTGAAATAATTTATATTTCAATACATTGCAGTAATGACAATCACCATTGAGTGAGAATTACATTTATTTTGAGCAATATATATATATATATATATATATATATATATATATATATATATATATATACACACACACACACACACACACACACACACACACACACACACACACACACACGTATCTACATATATACATATTTATAACTATTGTTTACACAGTATATATTTACAATATATTTAACTTATAGTTTCCTTTCGAAAAATAAACAACTTATTACAAATGATTTGTGTTACGTTCAAGACAGCTATGAATTAATACACACCTTTTAAGTAAACAATGGAATAAGTTGCACAATTTAATTCTTCCAAAATTTATATCACAAGTCATTCTCACAAATTCAACAAAACATCCTCTATGTTAGTTACGTAGAAAACATTCCCTTTGTGATATATTTAAATGATCAGAATTTGCAACAACATTATTCACAAAAACAAATGTGTTTGCGATGCACAAAACCACAAGATAAACACAGCACTGTGTGACAGTACCCAAAAAAGGCCATCCGTATATCTGAGCCGCACTTTTGTCTCTGAAATTCTGTGATCAGAAAAAAGAAAAACTATCCACATGAAAAAGATCATTTTTAAAAAAATAAGCATTTCAAATCTGCACTGACCTTTAACATCTGATGCTGGGCATGCAGGGAATTAAAGCGGACGCTGGTATCTTGCTGTGGACAAACAAACAGAAACATGAACAGATCTGGTCATGTTGTGAGCATGGCATCATGATACCACTGCAGGCCTTGCCACAGGCCCTGCCTGATCTTTCTGAAACACATGAGCCTTGCAGGAAACATTTGAATGAGGGACAAGAACACGTTTGGTCTCAAGAGCTTGCTTTAGAGACAGATAGAAGGTACTCCATAATTTTGTCTAGTTTTGGAACACGTACTCTTACAAATACACTTTAAATGTTAATTTAGATGGTAACGGGTCAGTAACAGTAACAATGCCTTTAGTCAACAGGACTTCTGCCTTAACCAGAGAGTAATGTGCACTAAACATGTACTGCAACTAAACCTTCTAATTAGGGTCTTTAGGTTTAATACTAACTACAGTATGTACACTCACCTAAAGGATTATTAGGAACACCATACTAATACTGTGTTTGACCCCCTTTCGCCTTCAGAATTGCCTTGATTCTACGTGGCATTGATTCAACAAGGTGCTGAAAGCATTCTTTAGAAATGTTGGCCCATATTGATAGGATAGCATCTTGCAGTTGATGGAGATTTGTGGGATGCACATCCAGGGCAAGAAGCTCCCATTCCACCACATCCCAAAGATGCTCTATTGGGTTGAGATCTGGTGACTGTGGGGGCCATTTTAGTACAGTGAACTCATTGTCATGTTCAAGAAACCAATTTGAAATGATTCGAGCTTTGTGACATGGTGCATTATCCTGATGGAAGTAGCCATCAGAGGATGGGTACATGGTGGCCATAAAGGGATGGACATGGTCAGAAACAATGCTCAGGTAGGCCGTGGCATATAAACGATGCCCAATTGGCACTAAGGGGCCTAAAGTGTGCCAAGAATACATCCCCCACACCATTACACCACCACCACCAGCCTGCACAGTGGTAACAAGGCATGATGGATCCATGTTCTCATTCTGTTTACGCCAAATTCTGACTCTACCATCTGAATGTCTCAACAGAAATCGAGACTCATCAGACCAGGCAACATTTTTCCAGTCTTCAACTGTCCAATTTTGGTGAGCTCTTGCAAATTGTAGCCTCTTTTTCCTATTTGTAGTGGAGATGAGTGGTACCCGGTGGGGTCTTCTGCTGTTGTAGCCCATCCGCCTCAAGGTTGTGCGTGTTGTGGCTTCACAAATGCTTTGCTGCATACCTCGGTTGTAACGAGTGGTTATTTCAGTCAAAGTTGCTCTTCTATCAGCTTGAATCAGTCGGCCCCTTCTCCTCTGACCTCTAGCATCAACAAGGCATTTTCGCCCACAGGACTGCCGCATACGGGATGTTTTTCGCTTTTCACACCATTCTTTGTAAACCCTAGAAATGGTTGTGCGTGAAAATCCCAGTAACTGAGCAGATTGTGAAATACTCAGACCGGCCCGTCTGGCAACAACAACCGTGCCACGCTCAAAATTGCTTAAATCACCTTTCTTTCCCATTCTGACATTCAGTTTGGAGTTCAGGAGTTTGTCTTGACCAGGACCACACCCCTAAATGCATTGAAGCAACTGCCATGTGATTGGTTGATTAGATAATTGCATTAATGAGAAATTGAACAGGTGTTCCTAATAATCCTTTAGGTGAGTGTATACATCCACTGATTTTTACCGATCCAAATCAATTCAATGCAGTTGTGGGTTGAATGGAATGAACTGTTTATATGAATCCTGAACTCTGCAATCAGATGGAAATATCTACTTAAATGTGCACGAGGGACATAGTTGTTACTGGACTATGCATGTATGCAAGACATTTTACAATCTAACTGTGGAAGTAGTCCTGTCTGAAGGTTTACAAGCAAGTTATTGTTCAGGGAAATGGAGAGCGACATGACGCAGACTGGATTCAAACCTGAATACCCATCACAGCTTTAATGTACAATACACTACCGATGCGGCACAGCTTCGACAACTCACCTTTTCTTTATTGAGGGATTGCTGAGCCTCTAGTTTGTACACAAGATAATCTGCAAGAAAGGAAAAAAAACACACACAAAACAAGCATTACTGCGGAGACAAATGCAATACTTTGCAGATGCTTCTACATCTGAGTTTGATTAAAAGATTTGTGAACCATAAGATTTAATGCAATGACATCAGTGTGCAATTGATGTTGCTTGAGACACCCAAAACCACTACATAGTTTCTTTGGGCAGTATCAATCATGCTTTGGGATATTACACTTTGGGAGTAATTTCCTTTGCATCAATGAATCATTTTTGTTGTCATAATTAGAGCTCTGTGTATAAATGAACTTGCCGTCTTTGGATTTTTTATGCTCCAAACGCTCCTTCTGAAGAGATTTCTCCAACCTGGAGCGATGCTCATAGACAACTGTGAGAAAGAAAGAGAGGTTTGGTTTTGTTGCTGTATTTTCATTAGTCTTGTATAGCCACACTTTTGACTATTGGCATGAAGTCTGGTCCACTTAGCAACTTATTACACAGAAAGTCCACTCAATTAGACACGAAAAGACTGTTTAAATGACTTGTAAAGTGAACAAACAACCATTTAGGGATGGGTTCATCTAAAATGGTTGATATCACAATAACAGACCGGCATGGGAAAAGCAAACACTAAAACTTAACTATGACTGGTTTAATGGAAAACACTGTAAAAATGAGCAGAACAGTGTGTAGATTTTGCAATCAATATTGTCCTCCATCTAAAGTTGGGGTGTAACAGTTTAGTATGGCAGGATACATCATGGTTAAAAAACGTGACCATGCACCTCGTGGAGATGGGGCTTTATCATTATTTTAATGATCTGCATCTGTTCTATACAATACATGCAACATCCAAAGCCTACGTAATGCGGGTATACAAATGGAAATGGCTACACACACACACACACACACACACACACACACAAGGAGCTAAATTGTATATCAGGAGTCATTTTATGTCACAATAATGATATATTAATTTTTTTCTGGAACACCAATTAAAATCAGTTTACATCATACAGTTTTTAGCCATATTGTAGTCTATTGCTTATTTTTGGATAATATAGTCAGTGAAATAAATACTTTTTCAATGAAAACTAATTCCTCTTTTATAATACTCTCTTTATTCAAAACTTGACAAACAGTCAAAGTTAAGAATAAAATAAAATAACATTCAGTTTCACATTATGCCACATTTCGGTCTGATATGTTGACCAATATTATTATACACTTTCTTCAAGAAACTCTAGATATTTTCAAAGCAAAGTAACAAAGAAAATATTAAATAATTTTAGTTTAAAAAAATACACAAACAAAAATAACAAGTCTTGCAACAAAATAAAATAGCTTGTATTCACAGCGCTTCACTTTTTCCACATTTTGTTGTTTCAGCCTTATTACAAAATGGATTAAATTCATTTTATTCCTCAAAATTCTACAAACAATATCCCATAATGACAACATGAAAGAAGTTTGTTTGAAATCTTTGCAAATTTATTAAAAATAAAAACAAAAAAAAATCACATGTACATAAGTATTCACAGCCTTTGCTCAATACTTTGTTGAAGCACCTTTTGCACCAATTACAGCCTCAAGTCTTTTTGTGTATGATACTGCAAGCTTGGCCCACCTATATTTGGGCAGTTTCTCCCATTATTCTTTGCAGGACCTCTCAAGCTTCATCAGGATGGATGGGGAGTGTCGGTGCACCGCCATTTTCAGATCTCAGTCGGGTTTAAGTCTGGGCCACTCAAGGACATTCACAGAGTTGTCCCGCAGCCACTCCTTTGTTATCTTGGCTGTGTGCTTAGGGTCATCGTCCTATTGGAAGATGAAACCTCGCCCCAGTCTGAGGTCCAGAGTGCTCTGGATATACAAGATATAGCAAAATGTTTCTGACACTATATATCGTCACCATGATGTACATTGTCATAATGTCCAGCCCTACAAGGAACTATAAAACATGACCGCACACTAGCAGTCACAGGTGTTGTTTAATGAGCTCGGCTGAAACTGCGGAAACCGAAAGTTAAACAAGCAGCGCAAGAGATCGAATTTTCATTTGGAGGTTTAATGATAGTGCCATATTAATCTATTATATATCATTCTGAATATTATGTACAGTATATTAGTGCTATGGTGGAATATAATGCTAATATCTCAAGTCATGTCTGATTTGATTTCATCAGTAAATTATCATTATTTAGCTGGATATGCATGCATTTCCATTATATATATATATATATATATATATATATATATATATATATATATATATATATATATATATATATATATATATATATATGAGATGCACCAATTGCAATTTTCTTGGCCGAATCCGATTTTTTTTTTTTTTTTTCCAAGTGTGACCTGCCAATGCCGATTTTTTCCGATTCCGATTTTCTTTCTAAGAACTATTAAGTACTACTAAGTACCGCATATACAAAAAAAAAAAATCTACCTTTCTTCAATGCAAAATTTTATTTTCATAATAAAAATAATTATTAAACATTACAATTTCCCCCAAACAAAGTTACAGGATCTTCTCTGACTTCTGATATATAAAGTGCTCTGTGACTGGAAAGAGGTAGAAATAACAATTAACTGCGAATGAGTTGCTTTATATAACAAAACAGATGTCGCAGTTGATGTCCCGTGTCGCAAATCCAGTGACGCTGGTATTGACGAATCTCTCTGACCAATCAGTGATCTGCAGGGTTTTGATGTCACATTTAGTATCGGCTAGGCACGCTTGAAACCGCGACCGAGGTGGTACTAAAAAAGTACCAGGTACTATCCACAGTGGAAAACCACCAAAAAGTGAGCAGAGTCGAGTCGAGTTGTACCGTGCAGTGGCCAAGCCCCATTAGACCTTGCTCTGTTATGTTGTTAATATTAATCAAACAACAATACTGAAAAGAAAGCCACTCACTGCCATTTTGAAAAGAAGTTTCCATAATTCATGGTTTATAGTTAGTTAGTTCTTTGTTATAATTGTTTACCTGAATAATTACTTAAACCTGAAGCAATGTTTACATGTTAAAATCTTGCAAAAAAGAAAACATCCAACCGTTTTAAATTAATATTTACGTTCATAACTTCTTTGTATTTTACCTATTTGTGTTGTGGTATTCAAATTGATGTCGAGAACCAAGCCATTTGAATGATATTGGTATTCACTACTGAAATTTCGGTATCAAGATACCCCTATACACTTTTCAGTACCACAGCCAGAAAGTGAACTTCTTTATGAAGACTCCACTGTGGGAACCACTGACCCATTGAGTGCCACATCCAATCCTCTTAATGTCTCTCTAATGGCATGAGAGAAAGGTTGACCTGTCTGCTCTCAGTGTGCACTGACCTTTCAAATGTAACATGAGCAGTGAATGTGCTTCGACGACCCTCCTCCCAAATCTAAAATGCCACAGGAAATTAAGCCTGTCAGAGACTTCCCTTCCTGTATTTGTTCTAGTCCACCATTGCAAGCTGTCCCACTTGCAATGATGAAATGGTCTACAGGGTTCTGTCCTCCTCCCCTCTCATTTCATCCTGAATCCTCCTATTACAATACATGTAATATGACATAGCAGACACATCAAGTACTCATTATGCTAATTAAAGGGGAAGATATCATATCTTTACAGCAGTTAATCAAAACAGCTTCGATTAGGGATTGGCACGAGTACTCGGACGTGGCAGCAATGATCGATCATGCTCAGGGCTTCAGACAGAAAGAATGACTTAGGAGCCATTGGCTTACATTTCAACTTATGAATGAGTGATTGCCAAAAACATTATGTTTACATTTATACATTTGGCAGACGCTTTTATCCAAAGCGACTTACAGAGCCATTATTACAGGGACAATCCCCCCGGAGCAACCTGGAGTTAAGTGTCTTGCTCAAGAACACAATGGTGGTGGCTGTGGGGTTCGAACCAGCAACCTTCTGATTAGCAGCCCTGTGCTCTAGCCACTACGCCACCACCACTCATGTAAAACAGAGTAAACTGTAAAAAAAACAAAAGTTGCATAATTAAACACAAATTAGCTTTTTCAGGAAACTTCAAACATTCAAAGGAATAAGACACAAGGAAGTCCATATGGCAAAATAATAAACTCGAGTTTAATCTGTCACCATCAACTGTTTAATTCAGATTCCCTTCTTCGTTTTTGCTTGCATTTAATCCAAAAACAAGCACCACTTTTCCTCTCCGTGGCTTGAACACTCAGTGGTTGATAAATAAGACTAAGGAAAAACATCCGTCTCTGAACAGATGGACAAAAAATTGAAGACTGCTATTTTATGGACAGGTTGAAAGAGAGGAGGATGCCAACAAAATATCTGCATTACCTTCAAACGCAGCTGCTGCAGTGGTTGCACGCAGAGTCAGAGTCAATCACAAAGACAAATGCTCATTAATCTTATCTCAAATGATTAGGGTGCAATATGTTCAGAGTCAGAACTATTACACTTAAATAAGAGTCGCCATTCATCTTTATATAATGAAATGTGAAATCCATTAAGCAAATCATTCCAGGTAAATTAGAAATTATTCCTTAACCATTAACTTCAGATATTAAGATATTTGTTTTGACTAAAGTAGTTGAATGAGAGATGAACAAGAACCAAAGCAACCCAAATGTAAAGACCTAGTGAAATCAATTGTGGACTTCAGTGGCTTTTAGTCCATTTTGGTAGCTTTGAGGACATCTATATGGTAGTGTATCCAAAAAGTGAACAAAGCAAGCTTTTAGCATACACATTTAAAATGTATTTTTCTTTTTGGAAAACAGATAAAAGATATTGATGACTCGTTTTGTTGGTATAGGCATCTCGATGTGCATTTATATCCCATAAAATGCAACCTCTGCAGAGTTCTCAATGAAACATTTGACCAGCAGTTGATATGATCATAAAACTTACTAGGGATAATCCATGGTAAAATTCCCGATGGTTGGTATTACAGTTTCAAATTTTAATTATTATTAAAACAGTGTTTGATTACTGCGGTTTGAAAACCTCACATTAAATACTGTCCAGCATAAACCATTTAGCAACAGTCTGACGTAGGCGCAGAATGCAGCGTGGGTTTTGTTTTGTGTGAAACATGGCGGAAGGCAGTGACGGCACTCGGGAGATTTTTCAGCCTTCTAGAGGACCAAATCTGAAGTGTGGCCATATTTTGGATTTCACAAGAGTGCTGAGGGAAACCTTGTATGCAGAAGATGCCAAAAAAATAAATTGCGAATGAGGGCAACACTTCAAATATCTTGAGTCAACTTCGTGACCACCACCCACTACTTTATAGTGAATGCAAGGTAAGATACATTTTACCTCATTGCATGATGTGGGGACTTATGGGGGAAATGTCATGGTCTGTTTGTCTAACTTGCTAACAGCTCGTCAATAATGTAAACTAAAGCTTTCAGTGTGACCTAAATTGTAAAAACACTACACGTTGTTCTGCTGCTGTATGTGTCGTGTCTGCAGACTCCTTTCACCCATTGCACACAATAACACCTTATGTAGTTTAGTCACCCAACCAACATTTTGTTCATTTAAAATCCGGCAGTCCTCAACTTGGTTGTAGAAGTGTCCCATTAGGAGAAACACTATTGACTCCTATACGAGACTACTGTATTTATATTAGTTGTTGGGGCTCATTGTAATTACATCACTGTCTTCTTAAGACTCATTTGTATTTATGTAAATTGTGAATGGGGTCATTGCATAAACTCAAAAGCAACACAGAATATCTGTGTGTGTGTGTGTGTGTGTGTGTGCGTGTGCGAGTAATAATAATAATTACACTGGTGGCCAAAAGTTTGGAATAATGTAAAGATTTTGCTGTTTCAGAAGGACATTGGTAATTAATTCACTATAGTGGCATTCAGCTGATCACAAAGTATCGTCCGGACACTACTGATGTAAAAAAAAACAGCACAATCACTATTTTAAAATAGGGATCGTTTCCAGCAGTCATCATTCCAGCAACTTATCATGCTAATTTGCTCATTTGGAACTAGAAAATCACGTGCCATTGTATCAAACACAGATGAAAGCTATTTGGTTCATTAAATGAAGCTGAACATTGTCTTTGTGTTTGATTTTGAGTTGCCACAGTGTGTAATAGACTGGCATGTCTTAAGGTCAATATTATGTAAAAAAAATGGAAAAACAGGAACAGCATTCTTTAGAAATGCATCAGTCAATCATTTATTTGAGAAATGAAGGCTATAAAATGCTTGAAATTGCCAAAAAACTGAAGATTTCATACAAAGGTGTAACTACAGTCTTCAGAGACAAAGCACAACCGTCTCTAACAAGGACAGAAAGAGATGTGGAAGACCAGATGTACAACTAAACAAGAGGAGAAGTACATCTGAGTCTCTAGTTTGAGAAATAGACGCCTCACATGTCCTCCGCTGACAGCTTCATTGAATTCTACCCGCTCAACACCAGTTTCATGTACAACAGTAAAGAGAAGACTCAGGAGGACTTATGGGAAGAATTGTAAAGAAAAGACACTTTTGAAACAGAAAATCAAAAAGAAAAGTTTCGAGTGGGCAAAGAAACACAGACATCGGACAACAAATAATTGGAAAAGAGTGTTACGGATCTGAACCCCATTGAGCTTTTGTGGGATCAGCTAGACTGTAAGATGTGTGAGAAGTGCCCAACAGGACAGCCACATCAATGGCAAGTGCTACAGGAAGTGTGGGGTGAAAGGTCACCTGAGTATCTGGACAAACTGACAGCTAGAATAACAAGAATCTGCACAGCTGTCATTGCGGCACGTGGAGTATTTTTGGATGAGAACACTTTGAAGTAGTTTAAGACGTTCTGAAATGTTTTCATATTGTAATATACATTTTTCACTTTATTAATGTCCTGGTGAATAAAAGTACCAATTTCCTTCCATAAGAGCAAAATCTGTACATTATTCCAAACTTTTGGCCACCAGTTTATATAAATATATATGCAACAGAATGTGAATGTGTCCTTAAGATTTGACAACTTCCTTAAGAGAAGAAAAAATGAATCTCACTGCTTCACTGAAACGAGCTGTCACCTGATTAACATCTGAAGCATTTCTATTCAGGTTATCCTGCACTAATCACTTTACAAGAATAAACCTGTTGTACTGAACTGATGCGTTCACTGTGCTAAAGGTGAGACACTCAATCTAAACAAAACTTACCACATTGTAATTATGTGGGTTAAGATAGTTTGGATGCCTAAGAACCTATTCAGCAAAGATCTAACTAAACTCTGAAGTCCACTGATGCCTCATGGATCTTTTCAACTGGGAGTTACTCACATATGAAACACAGTAAACTAGATATAATGGTTTTACAATTAATCAATGACGATTATGTCTCCAACTTTAACAAATATATACTATATATTAGGGCTGAACAATTATGACAAAAATCGTAATTGTTTATTGATGGCCTTGATATTGTAATCATGATTATTGATTTCAATAGACATTATATTAAATACCTTTTTTTTTGGTAAGGCATGTCCAAAAACAAGCTTAGAATATTATTACTTAATTATTGCTGTTATACATCTGTTATACTTTCTAAAACACTCTTCACAGAAAAGCCTTTGCTCAACAAATGTAAAATAATGTCCGTTTTCCTCCTTGATCATTGACTCGTAAGAGGGCGTACGCCATTCAGCTGTCACAAAAATGCAAACAGATGTACATATTAATGTAATTAATTTGGTTAATGTATCCTACAAACAGTATATAATATTATTTGAAGTGTGTGTAACTCAGGTTATTAATAAACTCAGCAAAAAAAGTACCGTCTCTTTTTCAATACTACGTATTTTAAAGATAATTTTAGAAAAATCCAAATAACTATAAATCTTTATTGTAAAGGGTTTGAACAATGTTTTCCATGCTTGCTCAATGAACCATAAACAATTAATGAGCATGCACCTGAGGAATGGTCGTTAAGACACTAACAGCTTACAGATGGGAGGCAATTAAGGTCAGAAACTTAAGACACTAAAAAGACCTTTCTACAGATGCTTTTGATTTTGATCCCTCCCCTTTTCAGGGACACATTATTCCATTTCTGTTAGTCACATGTCTATGAAACGTGTTTGGTTTATGTCTTCGTTGTTGAATCTTTTTATGGTCATACAATTATTTACACATGTTAAGTTTGCTGAAAATAAAAGCAGTTCAATGTTTCTTTTTTTAGATTAGTAATAGTAATATGAAAGATAGTTACTGTAGCCTGATTACAAGAGTTTGAAATGTAATGTGCTGTCACGGTCCTGTCAATCTGTCAATCTGGGTTTTGGTCTCACAGGACTGTGGCATCATCATCCCATGTCTGTCTTGTGTTTCGTTGTCTGTCTTTGTGTGAGTGCACAGTTTCGGTTGTATTCCCTGCCGTTCGCTCTCTTCGGTCTGTCTTGTGTCATGTCTGGAGTATGGCGTCTGGGTCCTGACTTCCTGTCTGGTTCGGTTTCGGTCTGTGTCGGGATCCGGACACTCATGATCCGTGTCTGTCTGGGTGTATCACGCTTATGTCATCATGGCAGCATGCACTCACTTCAATAGTTTATGTTTGTCTCTCGTGAACACGGGTGCACCTCGTGTTGTGCACCAGGGTCATGAGCTGTCTTCACGCTGTGCTGAGGTTCGGTCACTTCGGTCTGAGATTTTGGGTGTGTGGCCTACTATCGTACAGGTGTCCTGTCTTGTTTTTGTCGCCGGTTGCGTGGCGCTTGCCTCGCGATGTACGCTCAGGTTTTTAGTGTGAGAATGCGTGGCATCGCTTCGTTTGGCGTTGTTACGCATTCTCTCAACTTGTTTGTCGGTTAGCATGGCTGTATATTGCCATTATTGTCTTGCCGATGTGCGCTCATGCCAATTGGGTGTTTTGTTGTCTTTTAAGGGCACGTGGCTTTGTTTTATTTCTGTATCACCACGTGTCTCTCTGTCTTACGTCATACCCTGCCACCTTGTTTACTTATTATTTGTTAATTTGCCTCACCTGTCCCTTGTTAACCCACTTGATTTCTCTCCCAATTTTAGTCTCCTCGTGTTTGCTGTCCAGTGCCAGTTCATCTTGTTTCCAGTCTTGTGCGTTCAGTCAGTCTTGTTCCAGTAGGTGTGGATTACCTTCCCTCATTCTGTCGATCCAGTCGGTCCTGTTTCCCCATTATCCTCCGCCCCAGCCTGGATACCTTTTTCCCCCTCAAGGGATTTTTGGTTTGTTTTTACCCTTTTTAATTGTACAAAATAAACCAGTTATTGTTTATAGATTAATAGACTATAATAGTAAATGGCTACAAAACCTTCAGAAACAGACTTCATAAGAAATGTTAGTCAGTATAGGATATAGTCAATATATCAGTGTTTACCCCATATGTATTTTGCAGCGGCGTTGCTGAATTATGAGTGTCACTCTTGGGATTTCACATAGTTTGTTTAATATACTTAACGCAACATAACGCTTGCCAGCCCGTCAGCTGTGCGCTTTCTACAATGCGAAAGAAACCCCACCACAAACACAAATACACGCACTTACTACGTTTTTGAACACTTCCTGACTGGTCTCCATCTATAAATTATATCGGTAATTGCACTACACATTTTAAATAGATTTTTTTTTTCCCTTTCAATCTATATTAATCTGTCTATATTTTTATATTTATTGTTGAAGCTGTCATATGTAAATGTTTGAGCATGTGGAAAACCGGCTGATTCCAGTCCCTGGCCGGTCGATCGGTGCATCTCTAATAGAAACGATAGATATTAACCATGGTAGTGAGGAGCCATGCGTGGTTTTACATGGTCACAATGAACTATTGCAAATGTCATTGTTAAAACTAGGAAAGCATTATCCATAATTATGGAAAAAACCATCAGTTTACAATCTGTGTAAAATCTGTACTGTTGAAATGCTCTCTGATTGTTGAAAAAGTATGTTATGGAGGACTGGTGGTGGCGTAGTGGGATAAAGCACATAACTGTTGATCAGAAGGTTGCTGGTTAGATCCCCACAGCCACCACCATTGTGTCCTTGAGTAAGACACTTAACTCCAGGTTGCTCCGGGGGGATTGTCCCTGTAATAAGTGCACTGTAAGTCGCTTTGGATAAAAGCGTCTGCCAAATGCATAAATGTAAATGTAAGTTGTTTTGTTTGCCATGACATAACAGTAGTTCAATCAGTAGGAGCATGAAGAAAAGAATCTGTAAAAGAAGAACCAACTTATAGGGCCAAAAATAAGAGATGTTACTGTTGTTAATATCATAATTTACATCTCCATCAAAACATGCTGTACTGTCAAATGTGCATTTTAATGCACATAACATGTCATATTATTTGCATGGGTGCTACCAAAGCAGGTGCCACATTTTCAACAGGCCCTTTGAGGGCACAAGTAAACCCTGATGTGGCCCAGGCTGAAATTGAGTTTGCCACCCCTGTTTGAATCTATTCTTCGAAACACTGATAAAGTCAGTCAATATTAAGATGTCAGAAAATATACAGTGGAAATACCTGTTTGACATTTTGTGCATTATGTGACATCCTGTAATGTGGTTTGAACCTACAACCTTACAAGGTTATACCACCCACACTCTATTCTATCCTATTCTATTCAACAAACAGGCTTACAAACATGCAAAAAGAGACTTGAGTAGAGATATCAGCCAATATACAGTTGAAATAACCATCTTATATGAAATGTGTGCATAACAATGTGACCGCC
Organism: Moxostoma hubbsi; assembly: GCA_032164185.1. NCBI lineage: Eukaryota > Metazoa > Chordata > Actinopteri > Cypriniformes > Catostomidae > Moxostoma > Moxostoma hubbsi. Next base: position 3,778,652 of record JAVLUX010000027.1, on the reverse strand, counting down.
TACTGTTTTGTGGTTTGAACCCATAACCTTTTGAATAGCAGCGCACATATTTAACCACTAAGCCACACCACCCCAAGCACCATCATAAGAATCACTCAAACAATGTTTAGCCATGGCGAGTGACGTCATGGTGGCCACAATGACTAGCAGCAGATGTGCGTTTTTACCTTGAAGCTGCGCAGAGAGTGACTCCTGATGCTGCTGATATTTCAGAGCCATCGCTTCTGTCCTCTTCAGCTCTTTATGCATCTCATAAGACATCATCCCGGCGTAGATCATCCCAAAGACCACCGTGACCAGTAGAAGAGTCTGGAAAATCTTCTTTTGCTTCCTGGAGCACACGCCGTTGCCCATGGTCGCTCCTCTCCTGGATTCCACAGAAACTTTCCCAAGGGGAATTTCCTTTTCACTCCGCAGTACCGAAACAACTCTTTCCCCTCCGAAATTCCTCATGAAAATGTATACTTCTGGTCAGAAGCATGAAGAGTACCTGCGCGCATTTTCTGATGGAAAAAAATGCCTTTGGAAAAGGTCTCAAGTTGTTGCAAAGTTCCCTCAGACAGTCAAAAGGGATGAACAACAGGAAATAATTCGCTTGTATTCGGTCTTCTTGCTCGGTCAAAGAGAGAGAGCGTGTTAGATAATGAAAAGTAATCTTTTTAACTCGTTAATATAATTAATGTGTAGTTTTAGCGAGGCCTAATAGCACCTTTCTTTACGTGTCACTAGAGCTACCGAAATTCATCCAGCGCTAGAGGTGAAGGAAGTCCCGCCCATCACAAACACACGATTGTTACGATTGGTCGAGATTCGTGTCAATCAAAGGGAGGTTCTGATGGGAGGGCCGTGTACTTGTGTACTTGGCAGCTCTGGAGAGGATTTTATATTGCAAATAATAAAGAGCACAATAATAGTTTAAAGGTTATACATAAACCCTAGTTGGTGTATGATTTACAATATATGATTTACATGACATATTTCTCTTTATTTTACATATTTCCTCACTTTAACCCTCAGAGACTCAGTGTATCAGTTTTTCTTTTAATTGCAAAACAGTTAAAATAATATAACAAACAATATACCATCAGTGTAGCAGAATTGTACTGTTTGTTTAAAGCAAATAATAACTTTTTGTACTTAAAAAATACACATAAAAGTAGCTGACACTATATCACAACAACAGTTTTGGTGGGAGGGAAATGCATATTTAACACATTTAAGAAAAAGGAAATTCAGAAATTTCAAAGAAGAATCATTCATTTGAAATTGCTGACGCACACACACACACACACACACACACACACACACACACATATATATGTTGGTGCAGCTATCATAATGAGGACTCTCCATAGACATAATTTTCTGCATTTTGAAATTTTCAATAAAACATAATATAATATGTTTTTTTTAAGCTATTTGAATTATTGGGATGTGGCAGCAGGGTTGTGGTCGAACGTCCGTCTTGAGAGTGAGAATGCAGTAAGGACGCTTACACCTGAGCTAGATTATATCTAACACCTGTCTCTAATTCCAGTGAGCATGGGAAGAGTGGCATATAAGCGGCCACGCCACCAGCAGAGAGGGAGAAAGAGTCTGGCACGAGAGTCTCACGGTGAAGCTACTGAGTTGTGACATTAAAGAGTTGTGATAAAGACTTTGTGATGATTAAGAGGCTGTGACTAGGAGCCTGTGACGCTAAAGAGTTTGTGAAGCTGAAGAAGTTACTGATCCATTTGTGACTGTGTTACCGCAAATTTTGTGATTAAAAGCTCAACTGAAAACTGAAACATCCTTCCCTCATTCTGTGTGACTTCCCTTACACTGGTGACGAAACCCAAGAACAATCGAGTTGGAGGAATTACGTCCCACGGTGTCCCCTCCACCACCCCGTTGGCAGAAATCCTCAAGTCCCTCGCCGGCCTACACCAATCCCACCACCAAGATCAGGATCGTCATTTCTTCGAGATTCTATGAGCTCAAGCAGAGGACCGGCATGCGATCCAGAGCCTCCTCAGCCAGGAGAAAGCCCTGGCCGTGACACCAAACACCACATCCCCCATGCCCCCAGTGGGCATTCCGTTTCTGTCCGGGGAAGTCCAGCTCGTAGCTCAACGACTGCCGGCGGCTAGTCTCCTGGCTTACGAGGACCTGAAGAAGTCCATCCTGCTGTGGGTTGGCCGAAGTCCGGAGCAGAATTGCCAGCTCTTCTGTGGCAGGAAGTTGGAGAGGATCGGCCGCCCATTCGCCTTCACCCAACGCTCCGAAAAGCCTGCCGGAGATGGCTGCTGGCGGAGGATCGTGGCATCGAGGGAGTGATCGATCAGGTGGTACTGGAGCAGCTAGCCAGATTAGCCAGTTTGTCTGCTTCCTGATCTGGGCCCCAGTTAGTCAAAAACTATCATTATTAAGAGCCAATGAGCCAAATTACTAGAGAGGAGAGCGGCTTCCCTGGAGGGATGGAGTCTGTCTCTCTTTTGTATGTCAGGTCTACCCTCAAAAATCCAATGCTATTCTCTGAACACCACTCAGACATCCAGCCATTCAGTGACACTAATCTACAATAATCCTCGTCATCACAATGAGTAGTCAGGGGGCCCGAGCATATTACAGTGTCTGACATTGTTTTTGCAAGTTCACACACCTCTTTAACATTATCTCTAGTGATCTCCGACTGGCGAAGCCAGACATCGTTAGATTGATCGCAAAATTATGGCCTGTTAATAGTTCCTAGAATATCAAAATCCAGAAAAGGAGGTAGATACTTTTCATAGTTGGCTCCTAAACTATGGAGTAGTCTCCCTAACACTGTTCGAAATGCAGACACACTCCCTCAGTTTAAGTCTAGACTAAAGACTCATCTATTTAGCCATGCATACACCTAATTTATCCATCAACTCACAATTAGGCTGCTTTAGTTGGGTCTGCCAGAAACAGAAACAGTGATCGTGATCTATAACTCTGCAATAAATTGAATGGCATCTATGATATTATTATTTTAATTATTTCCCTGTCTCAACCTCGGGACTCCTATCCTGAGGTCACCAGAACCGGCTGGATCCAGCTCCATTCCTGCTTCATGTTGGACTCCACTGCTACGTGTCTCTGAGTGATGATGACTAATAGCAGCCGGTGCCAGCCAAACATCACTTCAGTCTATTACGATGGACTTCAGAGGATGAACTGATACCAAATCCAACCATAAGACATGGGATACTTCATATGCCATTGCCTGAACCTTGGTTTTAGGATGGACCTCACCGAAATTACCAGACAGGTTGAACTGCGATGCACCTCACTGATCTCTGCCTGAATCGCCTCAGTCTATTGATGGACTACACTCTTAATATAGAATACATAGACTATCAATTAATTGCCAACAAAACCCTTCATCAGTCAACTAACAAGGACAATTGCATCTATGTGAACTTCTGCAGTTAATCCAGGATGAACTTCAAAGACATTAGTCATTAATCTTACAGTTCATACAAAATCTTTGTTTAAACACTGACCCTTTACACTTACTTAGTTTAATCATTTTAAACCATGACTTGCACTTTACATAAGTAATATTGGCATTATATTCATGATGATAGTCAGAGGAGAACTGGCCCCCACGATGATCAGTCTTCAGTTTTATCTTCTGTTAATGCCTGATCATCTGTAAAGCTGCTTTGAAATGATTTGTGTTGTGAAAGGCGCTATACAAATAAAAATGACTTGACTTGACATTGTCAGTGCTGGCATGAATAACAATTTTAGAAAATGTACCATTAGCATTGGCCAGCACTTGTAAATTTGATCTGATGTCAGACGCCCGAGCCTCCGAAATGCATTTAACAATATTGGCTGGAGTCTCTATTTCTGCACTCCTTACAATATAATCTCCTATAAAAAGGGCACTTGCAAAATGATTCTCAGTGGGTGCATTACTGAGTTAGGAGAATCGATTGGAAACCTTAACAGGAATGAGAGAGTGGTGTCGCTTTGCTGAGTGATTATGCCACCGAGACTTCACACAAATGCCCTGCTGCAGGGGCTCTAAAGCCGGAACCAAAGTGTGTGTGTTGCTCGCTGTACTACCTGCATCCGAAACAGTATCTACCGGCTTCTCTTTCTCACTGACCTCCTCTAGTGCTCGGATGAGTGCCTCTGACTTATTAACCTTCTCTGTCAGCCTGACTAATTCCTTAAGTTTATCACATGTAAACTCCTCACTGCTAACGGAAGAAACTATAGTAAACTTGTGGCATGCAATTTAGGAAGCAATAATATGAGCGGATGCTATGACTTACCACAATTGTTTGTTGTTGTTTTTATGGTTGTTCTTGAGCGAGAGTTTGAGATTGATGTGAATCCCTCACGCCATTTAAGTAAGGACATTTTAAAAAATGTGGCACTCACAAGTATAGCCAAACACACACACAGACACATTCAGCAGGCAAGATGTTTAAAAATGAGGTGTGCCATCTTCGCCAATGTACTGAAAGTTTTCAGGTTATGAATGCAGGTTGAGAACTAAAGTTCAAACTATATCAACTGCAAAATATCTGATAGAAAATAGCATTGAGCAGCTGTAAAATCAAGAATATGTGTCAGCAAAATCCTCAGACTCAGAATGAGCTTTAATGTCAAGTGTGACCATGCACAAGGATTTTTTTTGGTGCTAGGAGAAACAATCAAGTGCACACAGAACATTACAGTGAAAAAAAATAGGACATATAATATAGAATGGCATGTGTACATGTGCAAGTGGTTATATATGTGCAAGCTCAGTGGTATGTATGGTTATTTAATTAAATATGAGTAAATGTACGTATGTATATGACATATTTATACATTATTGCACAAATGGCATGAGAGTAAGTGTTCTTGTGCCTGGTTGTCCTGGCACTAAGTGCTCCGTTGCGCTGGCCAGAGGCCAACAGTTCAAAGAGGGCAGAGTGGGCAGGGTGCGTGGGGTCCAGATTGATTTTTCCTCTCTCTGGAGACAAACAGGTCTTGGAGGCTGGGCAGGGGGGCACCAATAATTCTCTCAGCAGTTCTGACTGTCCGTTGTAATTTCTTTCTGTCTGATTTGGTGGCTGAACCAAACCAGACAGTTATAGATGTACACAAGACAAACTCAGTGATGGCTGAGTAGACCTGAGTCAGCAGCTCCAGTGGCAGGTTGAACTTCAGCTTCCTAATGAAGTACAAAAGTAGAAATCACAGTCTTTTACTGTGTTAGTCTGCAATCCACATGTCTTCCTTCTTAATTTCTATCACATTCAGCTCTTTGTGTCTAACTGAAGTTTCCTTTTTCTTCTGAGCTTTTAGTCCCCTATCAAATGTGGTATATGTATTACAGTAAATGATCATGTTATGAATCACAGTCTCTCTGAGACACAAATAATTCAAACTACAGTGAGTGAGCAGATCTACAGTGACTTCGATCTCAACAAAGAAAAAAGGAGGGGGAAATAGCATTGGTCTGCATGCCATGATTAATGTCCACAATTACTGTACCATCTGTGTTTACAGTGCTGTCTTACATAGATTTATATACAATGCATCCAGAAAGTATTCACAGCGCTTCACTTTTTCCACATTTTGTTATGTTACAGCCTTATTCAAAAATGTATTATATTCATTATTTTCCTCAAAATACTACAAACAATATCCCATAATGACAACATGAAAGAAGTTTGTTTGAAATCTTTGCAAATTTACTAAAAATAAAAATGACATGTACATAAGTATTCACGGCCTTTGCCATGGCACTCAAAATTGAGCTCAGGTGCGTCCTGTTTCCACTGATCATCCTTGAGATGTTTCTACAACTTGATTGGTGTCCACCTGTGGTAAATTCAGTTGATTGGACATGATTTGGAAAGGCACACACCTGTCTATATAAGGTCCCACAGTTAACAGTGCATGTCAGAGCACAAACCAATCCATGAAGTCCAAGGAATTATCTGTAGACCTCCGAGACAGGATTGTATCGAGGCACAAATCTGGGGAAGGGTACAGAAAAATTTCTGCCGCATTGAAGGTCCCAATGAGCACAGTGGCCTCCATCATCTGTAAATGGAAGAAGTTTGGAACCACCAGGACTCTTCCTAGAGCCGGCCAAACTGAGCGATCGGGGGAGAAGGGCCTTAGTCAGGGAGGTGACCAAGAACCCGATGTTCACTCTGGCAGAGCTCCAGCATTTCTCTGTGGAGAGAGGAGAAACTTCCAGAAGAACAACCAACTCTGCAGCACTCCACCATTCAGGCCTGTATGGTAGAGCGGCCAGACGGAAGCCACTCCTCAGTAAAAGGCACATGACAGCCCGCCTGTAGTTTGACAAAAAGGACTCATGACCATGAGAAACAAAATTCTCTGGTCTGATGAAACAAAGATTGAACTCTTTGGCCTGAATGGCAAGCGTCATGTCTGAAGGAAACCAGGCACCGCTCATCGCCTGGCCAATACCATCCCTACAGTGAAGCACGGTGGTGACAGCATCATGCTGTGGGGAAGTTTTACAGCGGCAGGAACTGGGAGACTAGTCAGGATTGAGGGAAAGATGATTGCAGCAATGTACAGACACTCCAGAGCACTCTGGATCTCAGACTGAGGTGAAGGTTCATCTTCCAACAGGACAACGACCCTAAGCACACAGCCAAGATAACAAAGAAGCAGTGGCGGCTGCTGGTCTTTCAAAGAGGGGAAGCTCATTTTCGGCCTACATTATAAACTTGTCCATTTATTTAAAAGTAAATTCTGCCCTACGTTCCTTTTCGAGAAAATTATTGCAATGATATCAAGAAATAGGTTGCAGCAGTTTGTCTTTCGACTGTTCAAAGCAGCCCCATTGAAGTCAATGGACGCTCGGCTTCAACAGGGAAATGCACTGTGACGCTACGGGAATGTATGAGAATGAAATCGAGTCAGCCGACCTGCTATATGTAGCTGATTCTGAACGAACTCGTTTGCAAGATGAACATGTTCTAACGCATTTTTAGTCAATAAATTGTTTACACAATAGTACATATTTGACCATTATTTTTTTGACATTATAGGAGAAGCCGAGCTTCCCTTGCAGTCTTAAAGAAATCCCCGCTGCAAAGGAGTGGCTGCGGGACAACCCTGTGAATGTCCATGAGTGGCCCAGCCAGACTTGAACCATCTGAAAATGGCTGTGCACCGACGCTCCCCATCCAAGCTGATGGAGCTTGAGAGGTCCTGCAAAGAAGAATGGGAGAAACTGCCCAAATATAGGTGTGCCAAGCTTGTAGCATCATACACAAAAGACTTGTGACAGTTATTGGTGCCAAAGGTGCTTCAACAAAGTATTGAGCAAAGGCCGTGAATACTTATGTACATGTGATTTTCTTTTTTTTTTGTAAATTTGCAAAGATTTCAAACAAACTTCATTCACGTTGTCATTATGGGATATTGTTTGTAGAATTTTTAGGAAAATTATGAATTTAATCATTTTGGAAAAAGGCTGTAACATAAAATGTAGGAAAAGTGAAGCGCTGTGAATACTTTCCGGATGCACTGTACAATCTATAGCTGAAAATGTTATGAATTTGTTCAATAGAGAACACGTGTATATAGTTTTGATGTTAGTGTTGAGTTTTAATTCATGCATTATCAGAAAAGAAAACATTGCTTCTTTAGGCAGTGAAATTGAATTGTTCTGCAAAATTAAATATATGTTTTGTCGGCTGTGAAAGTTTTGAATGCATTGAATATCGTTTAGAGAATGGTGTAAACTCGATTGAGAAAAGCTGAAGGTTAAATGTAATATTGTGCAATTTGTACACCAAGGCACTGACAGTGCGTGATTAACCACGTTGAGTCGCAAGATGGCGCCAAATGGATATGTATTTTTGTTGATGCGATAACATACTGTAGGAAAATGGTTGTTTGGGGCAACGGTTAAATTGCACAGTTTCCGTTTTGGTAGTTCCATCAACCACACGAAATTTAAAGACGTATTAGATGAGATCAGTGTTGAGAATATCCTTTATACCTTTGGAAGACGTTTGGAAGAGTCTTGCATACAAAAGATATGATTACCAAATGTAGGCTCCTATCTTTTAACTCACAAAGACGTCTCCTCGAAATGTTCTCAATGCTCCATCACACAACACAAATTCCTCTCAAGAGCAGCAGGTATTGCTGTAAAAGTATTATTATAATAGCAAATAATATTATAGTAATATTACGTATAATACCACTTACCAGTGCTGTTTCTGTCCTGTATTAGCCTACCTGCCATTTATTAATGAACATTTTCCTTATTATACTGTAGATTTTGAATCTACTTCCCTCTATAGTGCATTTTTTGACTAATCTGTCACCCACCTCACTCTCTTTTTTTCTTTTTTTTTTTTTTTTTAAAGCGGTGGTTCACCCAAATGAAGTGTTAATATGTCCATTATAATGAATTAAATGAAGTATTGCATTAAAATAATCTTTATTATAAAATAATCTTTCAGTCCTGTACCTGACATTGTCATGTCACTGGGGCACTTCACTGTATTTGTTCCTAAAAACACATCTTAACTTGCGTCCGGCATCTAGATTGGTTCGCAACGGTAGACCTGAAGGACGCGTACTTCCACGTCTCAATTCTGCCTCGACACCGACCCTTCCTATGGTGCACTCACAGAGACCAGGTGCTCAGGCACCTCAGCGGTTTGGGGCTTCAGGTCAACTGGGAAAAGAGCAAGCTCACCCCGGTTCAGAGCATCTCTTTTCTCGGCATGGAGTTAGACTCATTCTCAATGTCAGCACGTCTCACCAACGAGCATGCTGGAATGCCTCGCCACCTTCAGGCCGGGCACAGCGGTCCCCTTAAAACATTTCCAGAGGCTCCTGGGGCATATGGCATCCTCGCAGCGGTCGCGCCGCTGGGGTTGATGCATATGAGACCGCTTCAGCACTGGCTTCAGACTCGAGTTCCGAGACGAGCATGGCACCGTGGCACGCACAGTGTGATGGTCACACCCGCCTGCCGCCAAACATTCAAACCTTGGACAGACCTCTGCTTTCTGCAGGCAGGAGTACCCTTGCAGCAGGTGCCGACGTGTCCTGGTCATGACCGACACCTCCAGATTGGGTTGGGGCGCCGTGTGCAACGGGCACGCAGCCGTGGGCCATTGGAAAGGGGCCCCGCTGCGCTGGCACATCAACTGCCTAGAGTTGCTGACTGTTTTCTTTGCCCCGCTGTCACGACAATGCTTGCCCGGTGGAGAGTGGAGGCTTCACCCTCAGTCAGTCCAGCTGATTTGGGAAGGATTCGGCAAGGCCCAGGTAGACCTGTTTGCCTCCAGAGAGACCTCACACTGCCTGCTCTGGTATGCCCGAACAGAGGCTCCCCTCGGGGCAGACGCACTGGCACACATCTGGCCCTCTGGGCTGCGCAAGTATGCATTTCCACAAATGAGCCTACTTGCACAGGTGCTGTGCAAGGTCAGGGAGGACAAGGAACATGTCCCCCTTGTGGCTCCCTACTGGCCCACCCTGTCCTGGTTCTCGGACCTCGTACTCCTCGCGACAGCCCCTCCCTGGCAAAAGACCTTCTTTCTCAGGGACGGGGCACACTCTGGCATCTGCACCTGGACCTCTGGAGCCTCCATGTCTGGCCCCTGGACAGGACGCGGAGGATCTAGCTGGTCTACCACCTGCCTTCGCGCTTGTTCGCAAATTGGTGCTCTTCCCGGGCTGAAGACCCACAGAGGTGCGCAGTTAGGTCAGTGCTCCTATTTCTGCAGGGGAGGCTGTCCCCTTCCACATTAAAGGTGTATGTTTCTGCTATCGAGGCCTACCATGATGCAGTAGATGGCAAGTAGATGGTAAGCATGACTTAATCATCAGATTCCTAAGAGGCACCCAGAGGTTAAATCCTTCCCGGCCAGGCCTGTTCCCCTCCTGGGATCTCTCGTGGCCCTATGAAAAAATTATTAGTTGAAGGTTTAATGTGTGCATAATGTTGTGGAGTATTCAGACAATTAATCAAATATAGTTGAAAAACAAAATACTAACAGGAGATTAATGCTGATTGATAACTCAAATAAACTAAACTCATCATATCAAACTCTTGACTTTTATCACAAACATTTCACAAAATGTGCAGCACATTAACCTCACCATCACTTTGGATGAAAAGCCTCTGCTAAATGGCAAGGAAGCGTGTTTGTTTACTTGAAGGCTAAACTCTACTGTCCTCTAGTGCTCACAGCCAGACAAATATCCTAACAGGTCTCCCAGACAGCCAAACTGTATAAGAGGACCCCTCCTTAAGACACTATGCAGATTTTTTAATAATAACAGAAAATCTGTGCACACAATTTTATAATATAAAGGCTTCTCACAGTTCAAAAATTGCACTCGATTTATATTAATAAGTAATATTAGTTATATAACATTATATATGTGTATATTAATTATATATTAATGTTTCATATTAAAATAATAAGTAACCAGGACATAAGATTTATAACATGCATACAGTTAAATTATCTAAGATATCTCGGAAATACAGTATGATTTTCCTATCATTTGGAATGTAAAACATGTTAGTCGTAGATAATATTACTATCTGAAACACTTCCCCAAATCAGGAAATAAACACCAAAGCAGATGCAAAAATAAACCCTGTGTCAAAGAAACTGATTTTTGCCATTCTTCTCGTCTTTAGCTGGTAGAACCAGTCAGACAACATCATGTAAAAACGAAAGTGTCCACCGTGTTCTCGTATATACCAGTGCTCACAGTGCGATTTCATCAGATATGGCTCACACCATGGCACTGCTGCTGATTAGCTTGGCTCTCTCTGTGGGCTCAGCCGTAGGTTTCCATGGGGGGTCTTTGACTTTCACACCAGGAAAAAGATATCCAGATGGATTATTGGAGGTAAGTTCTGTGTAATACCTTTGAACTCATTTATTAATATTAACCTAATGTAATGATTTATATTCCTTTGCATTTGTTCTATTTGTAGTAGTTGTATTTGTCTTTAATTTAATGTTTTGCCCTTTGCCAAACAAGACAAATGTAGTGCAAAAAGTTTGGCAAAACAAGCAATGAAGTGACTCATGAAACATCATGCAGGAACAGATGTAAAGAAACAGATATAAAGATACAGCAGCGTGCAATTTACCGGGTAGATAACAAACACAACGTCATCTTTATGAACACCACTTAATAAATACTTAATGCGCAGCGCATCAATCACAAGGGAGAGGCACACACGTGCTCAATAATTAAGCTTAAATTAACAACTGCATTCTCTAATAAAAGCACGCTCAATAATGAATGCGCATAATAATAATTTTAAAAAACACATTAAAACCATCTTATTTGACACTTATATTTAAGATGCATGTAACTTTTTTAAACTCATAGTAATCGAGATAAATTCACTTGTTACACTGGACCATTTAAAATGAACTATTTAATTAAAAAAAATGCTTAAAAATTCTTTAAAGAATATTAAAGGACATTATGACATTTACAAGGTCTGTCCATGCTGATTATAGCCCACTGATTCAATTAGTCATTCTAAAGAATGGAGTGGTGGTGTTGTAGTGGTCTAAAGCACATAACTGGTAAACAGAAGGTTGCTGGTTCGATCCCCACGGCCACCACCATTGTGTCCTTGAGCAAGGTGCTTAACTCCAGGTTGCTCCGGGGGGATTTTCCTTTTAATAAGTGCACTGTAAGTTGTGCACATGTTGGATAAAAGCGTCTGCCAAATGCATAAATGTAATGTAAATGTAAAGAACAGCATTGGCAACGTGGCTTAAAATTTGTGGGTATAACCAGAATGTTAGGATGTATTTACTTAATGAAACATCTGTCACAAGCCTGCTTGTTTATATATTTTAAAATAATTTGGTGAATTTTATCTTTAATAAATTGCATGTCTGCAAATATTAAAACAACAAATTATATTTTATTTGTGTACAGGGGACATTTAAGGTGTAATCTCTGGCTCCCCCAGTCTAAATGGTCTAGAACCGCCCCTGGCAACTTCAGCAAAAGTGAAATATTAAATTGCCGAATTAGCTCATGATAGAGATGTTGGAAGAGAAAATGGGGCTAGTTGTCACACTCAGGGTAGATTAATTTTTGAAGTCAATTTCTGTATCGGCACATATATGATACAGCTTTTTATGTAGCCAAGACTTTAAGGTATACCTTAAAGTCTTGGCTACATAAAAAGCTGTATCATACTTTTTAAACAATTTTTGCCCAGGGTAAAATATTGAACAAATCTTGGCCTTGAAGTTGTCACAATGGAAACCTGCCTTTAAATAGGCTATTATAGTAAATTGGCATAAACAATTATTAAAACAACACATAAAACAGCTAAAATGGAAAAGGTAACCAAAAATATCAAAATATTGCTTTGGCCATTAACAAACTCTATAAAATGACAACATTTAAAACATATGTGTACACATAACTTGCTCAGACCTGACATTTGTGAGGAAAACAAAACACACACACACACACACACAATTTTAGTTTGGAGGATTTGCAAAATTCCCATAAATGCTGTTATTGAACACAGGTTTTGAACTAGGTGATTGACACCAACATATAATCCACTGCTAGAGGACACGGGCACTTGTGTAGTTTGACTTTTGACTCAAACACTAACAGTTACTGAGAGACCTCCGGTGTGACAACTAGCCCCAGCCTGCCCTGTATGTTTCTTGCAGATGAACTTTTACTACAGAGAGTCCAATAGGGGGCCTTGTGTCTCTCATCTTAACTGGGTCTGTGAGAGTGGAGGCTGTGTCTACCTCCCTTACACATCACTGATCACAGATGTGGTGACAGATCAGGACCAAGTTCAAAACCTGTGGTGCCAGTCGGAGGGACACATGACCACCAACGTCACCAACAATGGCCCCTTCATTCTGGGGTAAGATCACAAAGATCATGTTATTTTTATTTTGTATTCTTTTATACTGTAATTTACTGCATATGATAATGGTATTAACAGCATATGAGTTTCCTTATTATTTTAATGCAATTACATGAACTCTAACAGCTGTTCTATGATCAAATATGTCTTTCAGTGACTCTGGTTGTTGCTGGGAAAATAATGTTCGTGATGTTGGTGGATGGACGTTTCGCACTCGTGTTGACACCGGACAACGGTCGGACACTCAGTCTCCAAACAGATCTCCTGTTTCGGCAGCAGTATCAACTATAAGGTGTTTGCTCTATAAAATTACATCATAAAAATAAATACAACTATTACAACTAAAAAAACACATTTTACAGTCGAAGTTGAAAAAAGTGATAAACAGCAGCAATGTTTTTTCTTTCCCTTAAAAAAAGACGGTAAATACTCCTGCAGATGCGTAAGTGAATTGCTAAATCGTTTATTTAAACTAGTCTATTCACGTGAACTGTCTGAACAAACCGATTACACAGAGATGCGCTACCAATAAATGCAGTTAAAGGGATAGTTCACTTATAAATGTGACTCACCCTCATGCCATCCCAGATGTGTATGACTTTCTCTTTTCAGCAGAACACAAACCAAGATTAAGTGTGTGTGAGAAACAGATCAAACTTTAAGTCCTTTTTTTTTTTACCATGAATCTCCATTTTCACTTTTACATTCTTCTTCTTCATGCATATCGCCACCTACTGGTCAGGGCTGGTTAAAGGTGAAGATTTATAGAAAAATAGGACTTAAATATTGATCTGTTTCCCACCCATACCTATCCCTATCATATCGCTTCAGAATATATGGATTTAACACTTATGGATTACTTTTATGCAGCTTTACGTGATTTTTGAAGAGTCAAAGATCTGGTCACCATTCACTTGCATTGTGAGAACCAACAGAGCTGAAATATTTAGGGGAAAAAAATAAGTTGTGTTTTGCAGAAGAAAGAATGTCATACACATCTGGGATGGCATGAGGGCAAGTAAATGATGAGAGAATTTTCATTTTTGGTGAACTGTCCCTTTAAGAAATAAGGAACAAAAGCTGAAGTGATTACAAACAATGTTCTTTAAATGTGTATATATTAAAATTACAGCACAACCTTTTAAATATACACTATTGCTTTTCAGTACTACTGATAATAAAGTGGCTAATAGCAATATTAAAGACACAATTTTCGTAAAATACTGTTTCATTTAGAAAATTCTGTACACTAAGAGATATTTTGCCTGGTGTGTAAACTAGCCTCTATCTTGTGACATAGTACACTGAAGCTACTGTCGGTTAACAGCTGCATCACAGTTGTTTTAGCATTTAGCATAGGACTGATTGATTTTAGTCCAATCAGCATTCAGGACCAAAACTATGCATTTTATAATTATAAATACTGTATATGACATTTACTGTCTATAAAACCATAATACAGCTTGCTTCATCTTGTCTTTGATATCGGTTTGTAATCAGGGTTCCTCAGAACTGTTTCCAGAGCTTTCCTCTGATGGCCCATGACCCAGATGGAGATGTCGTGAGATGCAAGTTTAGCGAGGCCAACTGCTCATCGTGTCATCAACACCAAAACATACATCTTGATGAGGTAATGTTCTCTTTAAATTGATGTAAAACTTCAATAGGAGTCGGAAGTTGTCTTACTGAATGGGTTAAAAGTCATTGATTTTATCTCCAATGTTGGAGCTACCTACAGCCAAGAAGGACATCAATATATAAGTACATTTTTACTATTGATTTCACTTCCACACATTCGTCTACTTTTGTTTTTTTGAGGGGGGGGGATTCACATTCTTCATGCATATCGCCACCTACTGGTCAGGACTGGGCAAAGATGGATCTTTATACTAAAAAAGGACCCACACGTATCATATCGTTTCCGAATATATAGATTAAACCGCTGGAGTCGTGGATTACTTGTATGCTGTCTTATGACTTATTGGGCGGCTGTAGCTCAGGTGGTGGAGCAGGTCGGCCACTAATCACAGGGTTGGTGGTTGGAATCCCGGCCCACACGACTCCACATGCCGAAGTGTCCTTGGGCAAGACACTGAACCCCAACTTGCTCCCAATGGCAAGCTAGTGCCTTGCATAGCAGCTCTGCTGCCATTGGTGTGTGTGTGTGTGTGTGTGTGTGTGTGTATGAATGGGTGAATGAGTCACAGTGTAAAGCGCTTTGAATACAGTTAAGGTTAAAAAGGCGCTATATAAGTGCAGACCATTTATTGAATGTATTTTGTATTGTGTCTAGGGCTCATGCACACTGCACAGAAACAGTTCAATGGCTCTTGGTCTCCATGTGTTTGAGCTAATGCTGGAGGATTATCCTGTTTCAGACATCACTGTGACAGACGGAAATGGGGTCTCCTCAGCCAATAGTGCTTTTAATCTGACTGTCAACACTAACCCAACACCACTTAGCCAAGTGCCTCTGCAGTTTGGAGTTGAGAGTAAGTGAGAATCATTGCATTATCTGCTATGAGTCAAACAGTATTAAGTGCAATAAAACAGATGTACATTTGTAATTTGGGAAGCATTAAGGAGCTTGAATGTATAAGTCTCAGAGCTTCGGCATACACACACACTGCAAACTCCGTTCCATGACGGTCTGCTCTATATGCATCAAAAAATATAAAATAGCAAGCATTTACAGACATTGCCAGTTTCTTACATAGGTGTCACCTACCTGTAAGGTTTCTTATACACATTTGCTGACTTTACAATGCAATACAGTGAGCACATTTAAGGAAGATCCAATCATTCAATTTGCAGGTCATTTCCAATAAAGTATGCCAGGTTGGCATGAAATCTTTTATAGAGTAAGATTTAAGCATTTTTCAGCAAGTCAATAAGCATGAAATTGCAGAAACAAAGCTTTATGTCTGTGAAATAAAATGTTTTTATTATTTCTGGATGGACAAAAATGTTATTTTTCACAAAATTTCATTGAACATGTACGTTCTCACACTAGTTATGCTTAAAAAGCCCAAAATTTAAATGGATTAAAGGGAAAGTTCACCCACAAAAAAGAAAATTCCCTCATGATTTACCCACCCTCATGCCATCCCAGATGTGTGTGACTTTCTTTCTACTCCAGAACACAAATTAAGGTTTTTAGAAGAATATCTCAGCTCTGTAGGTCCATACAATGTAAGTGAATGGTGACTAGAATCTTCAAGCTTCAAAAAAGCAAATAATGGCATCATACAAGTAATCCACACAACTCTTGTGCTATAATTCATGCCTTCAGATGCAATATAATAGGTGTGGGTGAAAAATAGTTCAATTTTAAGTCCTTTTTGACTAAATCTCCACTTTCACTTCTTCTTTTGTTTTTGTTTTTGTTTTTGGCAATTTACATTCTTCATGCATATCGCCACCTACTTGTTGGAGCTGGTCAAAGGTGAACAATTAAAAAACAAGTGAAAAATTACTTAAATATTGATCTGTTCCTCACCCACACCCACACATCATATTGCTTCAGAAGACAATGTAAACAAGGTTTTAGTGCATTGTCAGATTTTTTGAGAAAGCTGATTTTTGGTACTTATCCACAAATCGGTGTTCATGTAAACATGCTCATTAATGCCCAAGAAGGCCACTCATGATTTTAAGATCCAATGCCCTTATAAACAGGATAATTTCATTTATTATTTTGTCTTGTGGAATATACTGAAATGATTGTTGTGATGCTTCTTCTGGGCTGTAGCCGACCAAATAAAAACAAATGCTAAACTAAACTAAAAAGCAGTTTTAAGTGAAAATGTCTAGCAATTTCATTTATAAAATATATACAATTATAAGTGATAAAGAAATGACTGAAAATCACAGCTGCATGGTAAAGATTGTAGACTAGTATGATTATTTGCATTCACAGTCATCGTTATCCCCAATGTGATGCTCTTAAATGTTCTTAAAGGGATAGTACATGCTAAAATTTTAAACCTGTTATAATTTACTCACCCCAAACCTACATGGTGTTATTTCTTCTGTGGAGAACAAAATTACATTTTAGGCAGACTGTTAGCCTCAGTCACCATTTACTTTCATTGTATAGAACAAAATAGAGTCAATGAGGCAAAGTGAATAGTAAATCTCACTGTGTTTGTGCGTTTCTGTGCTTTAATTGTGTTTACACTGTCTTGCAGTTCTTCCGCCAGTTCAGGGTTGTGTACCAGGTGTGAACAAGCCAAGTTTCTTGACACCAACTCCCCTGCACGGAGAGGAACATCACGCCGCTGTGGGACACGCTCATGAGATCACTCTTCGAGCCAAAAGCTCGGACAACAGGTCTCGAATATATTCGTTGTTCTTCAAAAGAAAACACATTTACCCACTCTTTCTTCTGACTAATTGCAGCCCAAAAGTAAAAGTAAAAGTAGCCCAAACTTTAGTAATCTTTATGAAAATCTTTGTCAGCACAGACAGTCTTTTGAATGTATCACTAGACCAGGTTGAATACCTTAACATGCTCAATTGATAATGTTTGATTCAGCAAACGAGTTTTACTAGATAGTCGCTTGAGTAAATATATGTTATCTGATCTTACATCTCTTGCGTAGCATCTTTGACTTCCAAGTCAGTGGCCCCTTTAATATGTCTAAAACCCTGAGAAATGAGGATCATGGGGTTACCGTGGCAACGCTGAGCTGGACGCCACAGGAAACGGATCTGTATCGTCACGTACCTGTGTGTTTCACAGCAGAGACCCTTCACAGGTAAAAGGAGGTTTGTCTTTAAGCTGTTTGGCTATTTGTGTTCTCTGTCAATTGTCTAAAGAGCTCTTACTTTGTGTTTCCTTAATTAGCCAATCAGAGATGAGATGCATTGTTGTGGTTGTGGCAAAATCGCAGGTTCTATCAGGTAATATATATTTATTTTATTTTTTCCTGAAACATAAGCTACTTTACGCAAATACGCTGACACAAATGCGTAGAAACACATATTTTAACATCGTGGTACCATTGAATGCACTAAATGTGTGCTCTTGCGTTAAAGTGGCAGTAATAATCTTCAGTACCTCAATGGTAAAACTTGTTAAAAATGATGAATATGTATTAAGGTGAAGCAGAGGTATCCTGTGGGGATAACAGTATCAGCATTGTAGTAAGTAAAGCCTCCATGGAGGCCATTGACCAGAACTGGCTCCAACTGAGAGATCCCACATGCTCTCTAACCTCAAATGAAACCCACATCCTGGGCACGATGTCTCTCAACACCTGTGGCACTACAGTGGAGGTACAGTAACTGCCATCTGTGTTCTTCAACGTAAACATATAGGACATTTATAGTAACTCTCTGCACAGTAGGGGAAAAGACAGGCAGTTGAAATGCATTTTATCACAAATAAGATATTGTCATGACACTTGGAAACCCTAATAAGGAAACCCTAATAACTCAACTGATTGAGTAAATTCATTTCCTCAGCTGAATTGAGTAATAGTTTCTCCAAAACTTAACTTGGTGTTCACACAGAATGAACTTCACTATTTATGTTAAGATACAAGTACAGGTCCTTCTCAAAAAATTAGCATATTGTGATAAAGTTCATTATTTTCCATAATGTAATGATAAAAATTAAACTTACATATATTTTAGATTCATTGCACACCAACTGAAATATTTCAGGTCTTTTATTGTTTTAATACTGATGATTTTGGCATACAGCTCATGAAAACCCAAAATTCCTATCTCAAAAAATTAGCATATTTCATCCGACCAATAAAAGAAGTGTTTTTAATACAAAAAAAGTCAACCTTCAAATAATTATGTTCAGTTATACACTCAATACTTGGTCGGGAATCCGTTTGCAGAAATGACTGCTTCAATGCGGCGTGGCATGGAGGCAATCAGCCTGTGGCACATCTGAGGTGTTATGGAGGCCCAGGATGCTTCGATAGCGGCCTTAAGCTCATCCAGAGTGTTGGGTCTTGCGTCTCTCAACTTTCTCTTCACAATATCCCACAGATTCTCTATGGGGTTCAGGTCAGGAGAGTTGGCAGGCCAATTGAGCACAGTAATACCATGGTCAGTAAACCATTTACCAGTGGTTTTGGCACTGTGAGCAGGTGCCAGGTCGTGCTGAAAAATGAAATCTTCATCTCCATAAAGCTTTTCAGCAGATGGAAGCATGAAGTGCTCCAAAATCTCCTGATAGCTAGCTGCATTGACCCTGCCCTTGATAAAACACAGTGGACCAACACCAGCAGCTGACATGGCACCCCAGACCATCACTGACTGTGGGTACTTGACACTGGACTTCAGGCATTTTGGAATTTCCTTCTCCCCAGTCTTCCTCCAGACTCTGGCACCTTGATTTCCGAATGACATGCAAAATTTGCTTTCATCCGAAAAAAGTACTTTGGACCACTGAGCAACAGTCCAGTGCTGCTTCTCTGTAGCCCAGGTCAGGCGCTTCTGCCGCTGTTTCTGGTTCAAAAGTGGCTTGACCTGGGGAATGCGGCACCTGTAGCCCATTTCCTGCACACGCCTGTGCACGGTGGCTCTGGATGTTTCTACTCCAAGGTCTGGAATCGGTCCTTCTCCACAATCTTCCTCAGGGTCCGGTCACCTCTTGTCGTTGTGCAGCGTTTTTTGCCACACTTTTTCCTTCCCACAGACTTCCCACTGAGGTGCCTTGATACAGCACTCTGGGAACAGCCTATTTGTTCAGAAATTTCTTTCTGTGTCTTACCCTCTTGCTTGAGGGTGTCAATGATGGCCTTCTGGACAGCAGTCAGGTCGGCAGTCTTACCCATGATTGCAGTTTTGAGTAATGAAACAGGCTGGGAGTTTTTAAAAGCCTTAGGAATCTTTTGCAGGTGTTTAGAGTTAATTAGTTGATTCAGATGATTATGTTAATAGCTCGTTTAGAGACCCTTTTCATGATATGCTAATTTTTTGAGATAGGAATTTTGGGTTTTCATGAGCTGTATGCCAAAATCATCAGTATTAAAACAATAAAAGACCTGAAATATTTCAGTTGGTGTGCAATGAATCTAAAATATATGTAAGTTTAATTTTTATCATTACATTATGGAAAATAATGAACTTTATCACAATATGCTAATTTTTTAAGAAGGACCTGTAGACTTAACTCAGATTTGCTATTTAGATATAGTTGTTTCAACTTAATAATTGTAATTGAATGGACTCAAATTTAGGCCTTACAATAACACATCTTAAATAATGAAGATTATTACTGATTCTGAGATAATGTTAACAGGGTCCAACTTGACCAAAGGAGACAGAAAGCCCTAGTGGGGATATCGAAACAACTATTTGCAAAGAACTACAGTAAAACCTCTATGAATTATATATAACAACTATTTAAATGCACCCATATGTTGACCAAGGAAACATAATTAAAGAATTCAAGAGCAAGGCATTGTGGGTATTCCTCATAGCCTCAATTTTGTACTCAATTGTTTGAGTTATTGTCCCATAACTTGACATTTGAAGTAATGTATAATTGAGACTTTAGGAATAACTCCAAAGACTGTGATGGGAATTTTCATGACTTTCGGATACAAATGGCATAATGAAAAAAACATGTTCCAAGAAATCTGCTAAACGGAGGTAAACGTTCCCAAAGTTAAAGAAACGCCCATAAAGAAGTATTAAAGCAGTGATATAAGTAATTTGAGGTGTGCACTTACAGTATATGAGATATGGGTACATTTAACTTTTCCTCGAGTTTTACAATCATCCCCATAACAGGGGAGCTCTTGTATTAAATTCAATCTTATGATCCTGTCTTTCTTAAAATAATTTTAGCATTAATTTTGGCACCTAGTTTTCTTATGCCAATCAAAAAGAAAAAAAAGACAAAGAAAATGGAAAGAAACGTTACAATTGTCCCCAGTCTCCATTAATATTCTCTTCATTTTCTCTCCTTTCTGTTTCTCCGTAAACCTTTTGTACATCACCATTCAGGACTCTGGAGATTTCATGGTCTTCAAAAATGAGATCAACTCCTTTGAGAACCCGAATACTGTCATCACCAGACGTAATCAAGTAAAGATTGGCTTCTCCTGCCAATATCCCAAAGTGGCCAGTGTCTCCAGCCACTACGTCAACCACAAGTCTGACTACATCTTTACTGAATCCAGCTTTGGCACTTTTGGTTACTCGTTTGAAGTTTTCACAGACAACAACTTCAATAGTCAGGTAGATCCCAACCTGTATCCAGTGGAGGTGAAGCTCATGGAGATGCTCTACATGGGCATTGAAGCCCATTCCGCTCTCCCAGAGGTCAAACTCTTTGTCGAGTCCTGCAGGGCCACTCCAGAAGACAACCCATATAGTGTCCTCTATTATGACATCATCAAAGACGGGTGAGAATTTACATCATGAACAACGTTCTTACACACGACAAATGGTGCAGTACCTATGGATAGGGTTTGTTCAAACATTCTCACATTTTACTGTCCCATAACCAATTGGACGAAGTACATTCGCCATACACAAAGCTTGTGATTAAAACTGCTAGAGGAACTTAATTTGCTATGTTAATAAGCCAAACAGGCTACTAACAACAAGGTTTCGCATTCAAACCCAGTCAAAAGCAGGTTGGACTCCTCCAACTTCAAAGATCTATCAATCTTTCGTCTTACTGTGGCAGCAGGTGTGGCTCAATAATGTGTGAAAGATGTATGAATGCTAACATCACCCTTTTTTTCAAAGCACTGGTTCACATATCACTTATACCGTTCTGAAGGTAAAATGATCTGTCAAATAATTGTAGTGTTTTTGTGACATGGCACGCAGAGTACTTAATATGTAGAAACCTGTTCTGCTGCCTAGGAGATCTTTATCCTTCTGCATATCACTTAAAGTAAAAATGAGAATAAAATATGGTTTAATAATAAATAACAATTCCGAAAAAGTTGGGAAAGTTTGAAAAATGCTAATAAAAACAAGAAAGAGTGATGTGTAAATTATAGTCACCCTTTGCTATATTGAAAGCACTACAACTAAACATTATGGATGTTTATCATGTGAATGTCATTGGGGTTTTTTAATGTTTAATGCAACATGCTCCAAATAAGTTGGGACAGTCGAGTGTTTACCACTGTGAAACATCACCATGTCTTCTAATAACACTTATTAAGCATTTAGGCACTGAAGACACACGTTTTTTAAGTTTAAAAAGTGGAATTTCCTTCCATTCATCCATTATGCAGGTTTTTAGCTGCACAGTTGTATGGGGTCTTCATTGCCATATTGTGCACCACACATTCTCAATTGGAGATGGCCAGGATGGCAGGAAGGCCAATCTAGCACCCGCACTCTACTTATTGCCAGTATGTGGTTTGAAGTTGTCCTGCTGAAAATTCCGGGACATCCCTGGAAAAGACGGTGCTGGATGGCAGTATATGCTACACCACATGGTGGAGTTACCCATGTCATGGGCACTGACAAACCCCTGACATGCTAACATGTAGAACATTTTAAGTTTTGTTGATATACTTTTGAAACAGTGTGTATTTTAGCATTTATGGACTGTCCCCATTTACTTCCATTGTAAGTGACTTAAAGTAACTGATTTTTTTTCTGCGTTTTCTCTCTAACCTCTTGGAATGTGTCATTACAGGTGCATATTGGATGATACAGTTAAGGTGTATACAAACGATTCCACAAAGTACGACTTTGAAATCCAAGCTTTCAAGTTCACAGGCGGCTTCGATGAGGTACTACGGACACATGCATATTAATGTTGTAAATTGAATTCCACACTGGAACATTGAACTACATAACAGACTGAAATTCTGTCGACAGGTTTACATAAGCTGCTCTGTGATTCTGTGCGCGGAAGGAAGCCCAAACTCCAGATGTGCCCAGGGCTGTTTTCGGCAAACCTCACACAAACGCAGGCGAGATCTGAACCAAGAAACAGCCAGGCACTACATCACACAGGGTCCTTTACGTGTGCTTAGACAAACGCACAATTCTGGAGCAGGTATATTAGAGATGTAACAATGATTAAAGAAGGAGTGATGTTATTATCTTTAATGTAACTGTATTGTTCTTTCATTTCGCATTTTCAGAAAAAGGAGGATCAGAACATGTCAGTACAAGCACCGGTGTCTTTGCAGGACTCTTCATTGTCTCCATTGTGGTACTAGTTGGGCTGTTGGTATATAATACCAAAAAATCAAAAGCACTTGACCGCATGCATCTATTGTCTACTTTCTGAGATCATTAAATGCGCACAAACAACACCAAGGTTAAAGAAAAAGACTTTCAAGTCTTTCCAGTTACAGTAAATGGAATAGTACAACAATAGCTTTGGAGTGGCTTGTATTGTCCTGCTGCTTTCAGTATGTTACCTATTATTATTTTCCACTGTTGTATTTCCTTCTTTTCTTTTTGGGGCAGTGATGAGCAATAGAACATATAAACTTTATGTAAAACTACATGTACATTTCTGTATTCTTGAAATAAAACTCAAAAACTTTAAATATGCTGGCTGTGCATTTATGATACATTTCTTTGCTTTCTTCAAAGAGCAAAAATAGCCAATTTTGCTTAAAGTGTTTATTTAGTCATGTGTGGGTAAACTGAATCTGTTTTATTCACAATGTGAAATGCTGACCTCAAGGGCGTAGCCAGGACATTACTTTTGGGTAGGCCTCAACAATAATGGATTGACCCAGTTTTTGCCCAAATATATATATATATATATATATATATATATATATATATATATATATTACCAAATTTTCCTTAACAACAGAGAAGCGGCACATTCAAACAGTTCTTTCACACTTTCAGAAATCAGAATTTATGCATTTTTAAACTATTTCTAAATAAATTGAAGTCAAATAATAATCTCTAATCTTTAATATTCTGGGTGGGCTCAGGTCCACCCCTGCCCACCCTGGGCTAGGCCACTGGATGAACTGGATTTCTATAACATGTAGATACATGTCTGGACAACCAATGGCCAAATGGTCCTGCAGTATGAAGATATGCAGTCAGTGGTGTGACCAAGGGTGGGCCGGGGTGGGCATGTGCCCACCCAAATTAGACCCAGGCCCAGTCAGAATATTAGAGATTATTCTTTGACTTCAATTTATTTAGAAATAGTTTAAAACTGCATAAATTCTGATTGAATGTGCCGCTTCTTTTTTGTTAAGGAAAATTTGGTAAAAACTTCTTGGGCGAAAACTTGGCTCATCCATTTTTATTGAGGCCCACCCAAAAGTAATTTCCTGACTATGCCCTTGTATAGAGTATATGAAAATATAAGCCAAATGGCACTTATTTTGGGTCTGTGTACCTTCAGATAATTCATTTTCTAATTTTTGTCTTCTAAATGGATTAACCAATAAACCGACTGTTTACTCGTTTTTCATCCAGAAAGAAATGAGCAAAATTAAGAAAACACGTACTTTTTTCATTTCATATTAGAAATAGAAAAACAGGAATTAAGGAATTTTTCATTCAAGCACTTAAATTAACTCCATCCATTCATCCATCTTCAACCGCTTATCCGAAGTCGGGTCGCGGGGGCAGCAGCTCCAGCAGGGGGCCCCAAACTTCCCTATCCCAAGCCACATTAACCAGCTCTGACTGGGGGACCCCGAGGCGTTCCCAGGCCAGTGTGGAGATGTAATCTCTCCAACTAGTCCTGGGTCTTCCCCGAGGCCTCCTCCCAGCTGGACATGCCTGAAACACCTCCCTAGGGAGGCGCCCAGGGGGCATCCTTACCAGATGCCCAAACCACCTCAACTGACTCCTTTCGACGCAAAGGAGCAGCGGCTCTACTCCGAGCTCCTCACGGATGACTGAGCTCCTCACCCTATCTCTAAGGGAGAAGCCCTCCACCCTTCTGAGGAAACACATTTCGGCCGCTTGTACTCGTGACCTAGTTCTTTCGGTCATGACCCAGCATTCATGACCATAGATGAGGGTAGAAACGAAAACTGACCGGTAGATCGAGAGCTTTGCCTTCCGGCTCAGCTCTCTTTTTGTGACAACGGTGCGATAGAGCGAATGCAATACCGCCCCCGCTGCCCCGATTCTCCGGCCAACCTCCCGCTCCATTGTCCCCTCACTCGTGAACAAGACCCCGAGGTACTTGAAATCCTTCGCTTGGGGTAATACCTCCTTCCCTACCCAGAGTACGCACTTCAAAACGAGTGTACAATCTTATTTATCTATTTTTTTTTATTTGATTTGCACAAGTGGATGTTCGTGACGCCCATTTCTACTGATTGGTTAAACCTGCAATGCCTGTCCTTCCTCATTCCGTCCACTTTTCTTCACACGGGACATGGGGAGTGCAAAATCACCACAAGTGTATTGCGTAGCCTACATTGAGGACAGCTTTTTTATCACAGTCAATGCATTGATCACGTAGCAGTTTCAGGTGCACAGGTTGCCATGGCTGCTGTCAGAAAGGACTTTATTTTGCCCGACATGTCTATCCGTATACCTTTTTTAAAGTGAAATATTAGTAGGGGAGTAAATTTGTGTCATATACAGTAGGCGTTGTGTTAAACAGTACAGAATGAACCTTTGAACATTATAATGGCTACAAATAGTTTTCATTTTATTTTTAGGATACCACAACTTACCATGAACTGATTGAATTATGCAGTTGTCTCTCTTCAACATCTAGACTATGTGATTTGCATTCAGACTAGATGTTACCTTTAGTATGTGCATTCAACCATTACGCAATAAAATATTAAGTTTAAAAATGAAGTTAGGTCTGAGCACAGCATCCCAATTCAGAATTGTCCTTTTAAAAATAAAAAAGCGCTGCCACCCCATCCCGTGGTGACAAAAGCGAGTTGTGAGTTCAATGGTTGTCGTATCCAGCTGTCCATAGCTTGATGAGATTGCAATAAATATGCAGCAGTCAGATGTTTTTCTAAGAAATATCACTGTTCTTCATTAAAAATTATTTGAATCTATCGGCAAAAAACAATCGACAAACTTTAAATCTTATTCTATAGACGGGGTTGAGGAAAACAGATGATGGTGTGCATTGACCAATCAGTAGAAAAAAGTGTCAGACACACCCAATCCAAGCAGGATTTGAACCAGGGTCTCCAGCATGGAAGGCGGGCACACCAATGATGACGCTGAAGCCAACAGACTCTAATGTCAGTTGCTAGTGGGTTGGGGAGTAACGGAATATATGTAACAGGATTACATATTTAAAATACAAGTATAAGTAACTGTATTCCACTACAGTTACAATTTAAATAATTGGTTATTAGAATTCAGTTACATTCTAAAAGTATTTTGATTACTGAAGAGATTACTTTGCATTTTATTGTCATATGTTTCATTTAATATTTAGTCCTTTCAGATGGAAAACATTTATACATATAAATGATCCAAAGTGCATTTGAACAGCGGTGAAACACTTTCTTATGATGTGTTACATTCATACGAGCAGACAGAGAAGTACGTTTGAAGTAAGTTTTGAGCAGAAGAAATAGAAATAAACCTTGTGTAAATTGTTAGCTTTATGCTAAGCTAAAATGCTATTTCTAGCCATTTTACATGCACATGTTACCAGACACGATCATATTTTTAATCAAGAAAATTCATGTTAGATCATAATTTCTTTTTTTTCTAGTAAGACCTTTGATATTAGGGCAAAAAGCTTATTCTTGATAATAATTTTGTTATTGTTCTCCTGCAAAAATATATATATATAAAAAAAAACATTAAAACAAGATCAATTTGATTTACAGCATGTAATCTGTAATCTGTAGTGGAATACACTTCAAAAGTAACCATCCCAAACTCAGATTAGCTCAGCAAATAAAGACACAAACAACCACACTTGGATTGGACGAGTCTGAATCCAGGGTGTGCTGAGCGACTCCAGTCAGGTCTCCTAAGCAACCAATTGGCCCGGTTGCTAGGGTGGGTAGAGTCACACAGGGTAACCTCCTCGTGGTCACTATAATGTGGGGTGTGTGGCGAGTTGTGCGTGAATGCCGTGGAGAATAGCATGAAGCCTCCACACGTGCTAAGTCTCCGTGGTAACGTGCTCAAGAAGCCACGTGATAAGATGCGCGGGTTGACGGTCTCAGGCAACATCCTCCGCCACCCAGATTGA
Source organism: Moxostoma hubbsi (assembly GCA_032164185.1). NCBI lineage: Eukaryota > Metazoa > Chordata > Actinopteri > Cypriniformes > Catostomidae > Moxostoma > Moxostoma hubbsi. The sequence continues at coordinate 3,751,602 of JAVLUX010000027.1, read as the reverse complement.
GGTACTACGCCACCACGAGGACTCAGAGCACATTAGGAATTGCATGCAATTCAACTTATTTTTAACTTCCTACCATAATTTTTTTAGTTTTACTTACTACAATACTTTTCAGGTCACATACCCAATTTTATGTGCTGTTGTGTATTACTGTGTTAAGCCCATACATCGAAACCAACATGACGAACACACACAAACAGTTCTGTCAAGTCTTATGTCAAGATTTATGCATTTCAATTTCATAACAAAATTCCATCAAATTGAAATGTGTCATGTTTTATTAAATTAATTCATTTAATTTAATGTATTTAATCTTTAAACTATGTATATTGAGGAATGAAATGTCCTAAAATGACAAGAAGTCTCTCTTTGTCACTCTTTGTTTTTAGATCAATAATACCTATGATTGTGGACCCATGTGGCTTCAGCATATTAGACAATGCCACTTTACAGTAAATACAGTCATACAGTATTTTGCATAATCATGTTCTAGCGATGAAGACAGAAGGCAGCCATCACAGATATAGTTTCGCTCATTATTTCATTGTTAACATTGTTTCTGATTTCTTTTTAACATTCAGTACATAGCACGTGATTGCAAGAAATTGAGAAGACAAACAAGATTTTTTTTCAACATACAAATACAGACGAATGAATCAAGATAGTCCCGCCTGTCTTTGGAACAATGCACACACACCCATGTTTAGCTGGTTTCATACATTTTTCAAATGTATTTCATATTTACTCATTGCAAATGAGTTTGTGTGCTTCAAGAAAATCTGACCTGTTGTATTGATTGTTTCAAAGTAATATTCCAGGTTCAATGCAAGTTAAGCTCAATTAACAGCATTTGCAGCATAATATTGATTGCAACAAAAATTAGCTTCAACTCGTCCCTCCATTTCTTTGAAAAAAGCACAAATTGAAGTTATAGTGAGGCATTTATAATGGAAGTGAATGGGGGCCAGTTTTTGAAGGGGTTAAAGGCAGAAATGTGAAGCGTATGATATTACAAAATCACTACAGTCATTTTTCTGTTAAAACTTGTGTGTTATTTGAGTTGTTTTTCATGTTGTTATTTTTACCTTCATTTTAGGATTTTTGGGTTTACAGCATTTTGTTGTCATGTCTACAAAACAATGGCATATAACTTTACACAGATAAGGTTGATAAGTGTTTTTATTATACAAAAATCACATTGACACATTGATATTATTTACCTCTTGTGGAAGATAATACTTTTGATAATACATTACTATTTTAATGTTTACAGATCGGACCCATTCACTACCACTGTTAGTGCCTCACTGGAACACAGATTTATTTGCTTTTTTTTTTAAAGAAAAGGACTAAGTAGATTTATTGTTATTATTATTATTTATTTTTATTGTAGTAATAAAACTGCACAATTAAAAGTACAAAAATACAAGTTTTGATTGAAAATTTTTTTAGACATGAACTGGTTTATGAACTGTTTTCATTTATGATTTATGATTTTTTTTCTTTTGCATGGAAACATATTAGATGTCAACTGTCATGTTTGATATGTTCAAAATGATACTATCGGTTTCATTTCTTGACACAGAAAAGTAATGCAACAGTACACTGACACACATGTATTTTAAATAGCTAGACCTGTCAATCACCAGCTGAAACAAAGCAAATATTTGCATTTTAAAAGCAAGCAAGCTTGAAAAAAGATCTGATGATTGAAAAGAAAAATATATCTGATCAATGAAGGTACCAAGGAAAATTTGATGAATTGATCAATGTATAAAGGTCTGCAGGTAGGTCAAGTGTTTTTTTTTACAGAAAAGCAGGAAAGTAAAACAATTTCTAAGCAAAATGAATGTCAAAAACTGAGCTTTCTTAAAATACATTTTATAAAATAAAATTCTAAATTCTGATTGGATGAGCCTTGAACAGTTGTAAAAATCTGATAAACACAATTTTGCTGGATTTAAGATTTTATGCATTTCAATTTCATAACAAAATTCCAAAAAAATTAAATCAGTAATCTTTAACTAAATAAAATAAAAACAAATAATTTATGTTTTATGAATGTCATTTTGTAAAAATAAATAAATAAATAAAATAAAATTAAAATACATTAATAATAAAATAGGCTTAAATATAAAGTATATCAAATATAAAGTGTAGATTAATGTGCCAAAATTGGCAACTGTACAATACATGAACAATAAAGAACTAGTTTGTTCCGCTAATTCATATATTAATACAATTAATAGAATTCATATTAATTAAATCCCATTTGACTCTGTTCTGACTTTTGGGTACCAAAATGTGGGATGACAGAGGCAGGCTAAACACATACAAATTGTGTCGTTGTGATTTAATGTGCTGAGTAACGTCATTTTTACCAACGTGTCTGATATTAAAATCAGTGATGCTGCGTCCCAATTCGGATACTATCCGTCCTAAATAGTATTCGAAAATAGAATTAGTACGTCCCAAATCATAGTATGTTGAAATGAGTGTTCCAAAGATACCCGGATGGTGTACTATTTCCGGTCAGAATCCGAAGTGCAGATCGATGCACACTCTAACGGCTAATATTGCCCACAACCCATTGCGTGCGGGAGGGAGGAGCTTTGAGATGATGCAAACATGGCGGCCGGATGCGGCAGCGGAGATGCGCCCTCAGTTTTTAAGTGTAAGAACTTAAACATTTAGCGCTAATTAAAGTTATATTTTATTGTCTCATAATATTAATGGATTTGTGTTGTGCAAAAAAAGTACCGTGTTTATATTGTAGGGTCCGATGAAGACACTGAGCGCCTCATTAACTGGCGCATTGCCAACGACGATGTTTGTTTAACTGTCGCAATGTGCGTAACTAGGCAACCACGTTCTCTTCCATTGCATGACGTCTTCGTAGTATGTCCCAGAACGTGCATACTCTTTTGCTACACACTCAAAAGTATGTACTTTTTCTTCAAAAAAAGAGTACATACTTTTAGGTCGTAGTATAAGTAGGCGAATTGGGACGCAGCCTGAGTCTTTCCTGATATCGCAGCCATGCTTGTTGATGTTCAGTTGCAGGTACATCAGGACTCCTCCCACTGAAACGTCCCGTGCCCCGTTTCTTGCTCTCTCATTGGCTGTAGGTCAACGCTGCAGTTGTGTTCAGTCAAAACATATTTCACATTGTGCGATTTGGAGTTGCAGACGTGTCCAGATATTTAACATGCTAGATATCTCGCTGACATCTGCGACACACCGGCGATTCTCTCAAATCGCATCGTTTTTTGCTCACGGACGCGAGCTCTGATTTGCATACGATTTCAGGCTTTTGTCGGCGATCTCTACAAAACTGTCGACGAGCGAAAATCGTGTAGTGTAAACTCGCCATTACAGTGTCTTCAGTAGCACACACTTTATAAAGCACCTCGATCACATACAATTTTTCCGCAACTCATGTTTTCGGGAGTTTTTTATATTTTCTGAAATTTCTTTGTAATATGTTTTTTCAGCCGAACGATCCAAAACACTTTAAACAGTACAACCCATTAAAGAGACTGTAAATATATCTCTCACAGACTCGTCGTCATTCACGTCAAAAATGCATTAAGGTAAATAAGTGGAGTGGTGGTGGCGTAGTGGGCTAAAGCACATAACTGGTAATCGGAAGGTTGCTGGTTTGACCCCCACAGCCACCACCACTGTGTCCTTGAGTAAGACACTTAACTCCAGGTTGCTCCGGGGGGGATTGTCCCTGTAATAAGTGCACTGTAAGTCACTTTGGATAAAAGCGTCTGCCAAATGCATAAAGGTAAGTGAATAAGTTCAAAGTCACCGCTGGTCAGGATGGACCAACCACAGTCATTTATCATTTAAATAACAATTTTTTTAAATATCTTTATCTCTGGAATTATAATTTGCATGTTGTACAAATGTCTCCAAAAAGAAGTCCTGAGATTTGAATGCAGATCAATGGAGGATTCAGCCGTCTGAGCCGTCAAGCCAAGTGTGTTCAAGCCTGTCATGACTGAAGATATTCACATACTTTGTATTGTGTTCTATCGATCACGCAAACAAATGGCCTTTCTTATCTCAATGCAAACTGAATGACAGCAGTGATAAATGACTCTACATCTATGTTATCACTCAGTGATAAGTGAAACTGTTCAGTGACCCTTTGACCTCTCAAACAGATTAACAGATCTCTTGTTATCATGTTTATTCTTCCATTATGTTGCCATTTAATCGTTGCCATTTTTGTCAAAACTGTCACGCAACGAACCTGTTATGTCAGTCTGTTTGTTGCACATCTTTTACATCTAGACCGCATTAGACGTTATTTTTTCCAGTTCATCACATTGATTGAAATCTGACAAGCCATCATCAAGGATACAGAGTGGCACAGGAATAGTAGATCAGATTGATATATAATGTGCAGAGCCATATTAATGCAGCCAAGTGGAAACAGAATGTGCATTGACGTGAATGGAGCGTGCCAGTGCGACAGCGGCTTGCAAGGCCTGTTTCACGCATACTGTCACATTTGTGTTCATGTCTTTTATTTTGAAAGTTGAATTCCTCTGTTTCATGTCAAGTGACTTCCTGTTTTATAGTCACGTGTTACCTGGTCATGTGATATCCTGTTTCCCTCCATGGTTTCATTGGTTCATTGTTTGAGTTAACTCATTATCAGTCTTGTCATGTCATTGGTTCATGTTTTAGTATCTAGTTATCTTGTTATTAGTTCAGTCTCGTCATTGGTTGTTTATGTCATGTGGTTACCCGTGTGCTTGTATTGAAGCCCTCACGTACTGCATCCGCAGAGCGTGAGTGGGGCATGTTACAATGGGTCAAAACAGTTAATCGACAAGCTTAATCTTAGTTTCCTTACTATCTTATTGTCTATATCCTCTAAGTATCCTAATTCCTAATACATGAGAATGGAGCTCATTTATTGGTCACCTGTGTTACACTGAATTTACAGTATGTGATAGCTGGAATAATTTACAACCAGATTAATCTGCATATTCTTCCAGGTAATATGAGAACAGGAAGAAATACATCAGAAATATATCAGCTTTTATGCAGAATATCAAATTACATGCTTCTGGATATACTGGATATAACTCAGTTTTGCTATCAAATTATCCAACAGACATGTGAAGTGTAAAATGACTAAAATATTTATAAAATATGAGCTTAGAAATGCTCCTTAAAAACAAGAGAATCATTCATAAAAGCCACTTGAAAGTCTTACGAATGATTCATGAGTCTGCCTCTCGACACACATTTGTACATATCTGAATATTTTGCAATAATAATATTATTGAAATATATTGTTTCAAATCAACAACTTGAAATCATCATCTTTATAATGTATTTTTCAATAGTTTTGATTCGATTGTGTCATTCACACTGTCCAATGGGATTGTGGCTCTTTCTCTCATGAAAGACGTTCGGCACGCAGTCTTACAACTTTGTCTTTTTGTCTGATTTTCACATATTTTCAAAGTTTGTGATGTTGAGCTGGTCGGTTTGGTTCTCGGCTTAGAATTTGTTTATGAAGCTTTTTATGGAAGAAAGGAATGGGAAGTTGGCTGAAAAAGGGGGCATTTTGCTTTTAAGGTACATTTAGCTTTTTTAATATAGATTTTTTTTTTTTTCTATGAATACAGCAGCAATGAAAAAACACATTTATAAAAAGATTGAACTTGTTCCTGACATTTATACTAAAAAATGCATGACAGAGAATTTTAAAGCTTAGTCATGATAGACACAATATTTAATTTGCCACACATGACAATGGGGCTGTGATGGACAGGTACTGTATGTTCAGTTCAATGCGTTGAAATGGTGTCATTCATTCATTGACAATATTTTTCTAACTTTCAATGGCCAAAAAGACAAAAAAAATAAAAAAAAATAAATAAAATATATATATATATATATATATATATATATATATATAAAAATTACAAATAAAGTAAATGTAAGTGTTTTGCAATGTAGGTGTTTATTTAATGAACAATTCCTCTTAAATATGTTATGCTGGCTCCATAAAATTGATTGCAAGGACGCAAGTGCAGAAATTATTCACAAAGTACCAATACAAAGATTCACATAACACAAACTGAGACTCACCAAAAAGAACCAGGTTACATGGACGACACATAAAGACTATTGCTGCGTCTCAATGTGCACAATATCCACCCTAAATAATATTTGAGATAAGGATTAATATGTCTTAAATGGTAGTATGTTTAGTAAAAGAGTTCCAACGTAGCCTGGATGGTTTACTATATCCTATAGATTTGCAAAGTGTGGATCCATGCGTGCTTTTTCGGCTAATATTGCCCACAATCCCTTGCTTGAAGGAAGAGGAGTTTGATGATTCACTTCTAGAACCACAACTGGGAACACGTGGAAAACTAGAAATATGGCGGTGACGATGGCGCTTCATCAGTTCTTAAAGGAATGTTCCGGGTTCAATACAAGTTCAGCTCAATCGACAGCATTTGTGGCGTAATATTGATTTCCACCAAAATTAATTTTGACTTGTTCCTCCTTTTCTTTTTCTTATTTATATATATATATATATATAAAATTATTTAATTTTTTCCCCCTTTTCTCCCTGTAAAGGGATTCATGGAAAGAAGAATGTGAGAACAGGCTTGACGATATAAATAATATTTGAAATATAAACTGAACCAAAAAAGACAAACACACACAAGGGTGTTGGACAGCTGTCCGTAAATCTCTCTCTCTCTCTCTCTCTCGCTCTCTGTTGCACTGCAGCTTCCTGTCGGCCTTTATCCCTCTTTGAGGCTTGATTGATGAATGGTGACCAAATATTCCAAGCTCCAAAAAGTGCATTAAAGCAACATAAAAGTAATCCATACAACTTCAGTGGTTTAATCCATGTTTTAAGAATCAATCTAATCGGTTTTGGGTGAGAACAGACCAAAATACGTAAGTGTAATCGGGCTTGAAATCATGATCGCTAAGGAGACTGCTGATATCAATATTTATAGAAAAAGTGAGTTATATTTTGGTCTGTTCTCACCCAAAACCAATTGGATCACTTTACAAGACATGGATTAAAAAACTGATCTGATGAATAACTTTTATGCTGCCTTATTGTGCTTTTTGGAGTTTGGAAGATTTGGTCACCATTCACTTGCATTGTACGGACCTACAGGGCTGAGATATTCTACTAAAAATCTTCATTTTTGTTCTGCAGAAGATAGAAAGTCATACACATCTGTGATGGCGTGAGGGTGAGTAAATGATGAGAGAATTTTCATTTTTGGTTGAATTATTCCTTGAAGTTGTAGGAAAATATGGATACCCACTGGAAAATAATTAAACAAATGGCATAAAGCTGAAGATTGTCGCGTTTGAATGCTTAGTACAGTCCAAATTTGAAAAGAAAAACAAAAATAGGTTCATTAAAGTTCAGGAACTGTTCTATGTCAACTTAAATTAATTTCCTCATCTAGATCAACACAACCAGTTTATTTTTTTGGATTTGGCAACATCAAAACTTTCGCAGTAGATTCCCAAAAATACAAGAAAAAAATCTTGAAAGACAGCATTACTCTATATGAGTCATATAAACACGTGAGCTTTTATTTAATCACAGAGAAATAAAATAGCATAAATAATGTTATACCCTGCAAAATAAAATGATATTATAAAATAACTTTGATGCTTGTAAGCATTCACTTAAAAGAACTGCTTGTGGTATGCCTAAGATTATACCTGAAGACAACTGGGAATGGCAATAATTTTTTATAAAAACAAGTATGGCAACTTCCATACTTACTGGAAATTTGTGTCCTTGATCTAAATTAAGCATTGTCATTTCCTCCATCAAGTTCTTTAAAAGAGAAGCCTGTTGCTGGATATTGAGATCTGTGCACTGAACATCATGTTTTTCTTCTATCTGCTCCTGGTCCTGCTGCTGGTCAGCACAGGTGCAGCCTCGCACTTTTATGGAGGCTCAATGACTTTCAGCCCTAGAAGAAACTCTGATGGAACCTACAATGTAACACCTTTATTACCTTACAGAATTGAGTGAGAATAATAGTTTTGTATTGTTACTTCAGCAAGGTTTTATGCTTCTTCCTGGTGTGTTCTGAAGTGTGCAGAAGGGAATGTTGAATTACTTCATTTTAATCTTGTGGATTTAAATCTTTATGGTAATTTCATTAAATATGGATTTTGTTTTTCAGGTGGAATTCCGCTTCAAGGAGACCTACCATTCCTGTAACCAATATAACACCTGGGGATGCAGGTCTGGAGACTGCGGCAATGAGAACAGTTTTGCAATTGGTCAAGTAGATTCCAGTCCCAATGGCGGTAACTGGTGCCAGTCTGAGGGGGTGATAACAAAGACCATATCCAGCAACAACCAATTTGAGCTAATGTAAGTACACATATTTACAAGAACAGAAACCATTAGAGTAGAATTGTTAAAACTAAATTACAAATACACATTTATGCAACAAATCTCTAAAATTGTCAACAGCAAAAGCAGTTGCTGCTGGATCTACAACACAGTCACAAATGGTGGAGACTGGAGTCTTCTCACGTTTATTGATCTTGGAGTGAGATCGGACACCTCAGATCCCAACAGATCACCAATCACCACTACCCTACCCTTGATTAGGTAAACCGTTTTTAAACAAAATTAAATGAAGCCTATACTATCCATTCATTAGGTTGGCTTGAGAAAGCCAACTTACTGAAATCCTATTTAAACTTAATTAGTGGTGCTTGCAAAGCAACACTATTGTAATCTCACATACTTATTAGTGGTGCTTGCAAAGCAACACTATTGTAATCTCACATACTTATTTTTCTTCTTCTTCTTCTTCTTCTTCTTCTTCCGTACAAAACTTCGGCACCTAACTCGTCCCGCACCTTTTGGCGTAGACCCATGAATGAGGTGTCAAATCGTGCGGCTCATTGAGGAGAGGTGTGCTATGACTTTTATAAGCGATCGGGGGTACGGTGTTTGCCCCAGGGGCAAAAAATTGGGCAAAAAATCCCATTGACTTAACATTGCGCCGAACTTTGACGAGTCATAGCTCAAAGCGAGGATTTCGCAGAGACATGTGATTTACCACATTTGAAGAGGCTGACAGGCTCTGTGAGAACATACCTCACAATGGGGTAAAAGTTGCACCCCTGGGGGGCAGGAGCTGCCCAAAGTTGCCCCAATGTAAGTCAATGGAATTTTTTTCAAAATTTTTTGGTCGAAAACCCACAAATGAGGCGTCAAATCGTGCGGATTATTTGGGAATGGTGTCCTATGACTTTTATAATCGATCGGGGGTACGGTGATTGCCCCAGGGGCAAAAAATTGGGCAAAAAATCCCATTGACTTAACATTGCACCGAACTTTGACGAGTCATAGCTCAGATCGAGGATTTCACAGAGACGTGTGATTAACCAGATTTGAAGAGGCTGACAGGCTCTGTGAGAACATACCTCACAATGGGGTAAAAGTTGCACCCCTGGGGGGCATGAGCTGCCCAAAGTTGCCCCAATGTTAAGTCTATGGTAGATTTTGTATTGAACATAACTCTGGATCACAGTGTCTTAGAGACAAGGGGGCGGGCTCATTTTACTCAGATGACCAAAAGAGATCAAAGGGATATCTCCGGACTGAATTATCATAGAAACACGAGGGTGGTCTCGTTTGACTTGGGGCAGTAAAACAGCCAATCATGAATCCCCTCAACACTTCCTAGCCCCTCCCTAGCAACCATTTTCGAGCACCTTAGCAACCAAAATCCAAAGAGAGATATCTTCCATTCTGAATGTCACAGAGGCATGGGAGTTGGTTTGTATCATTCATACTGACAAGCAGCCATGGGATATTCATCATTGGCAGCTGCCAAGCCACTCCCTAGCAACAATTTGGAGCACCCTAGCAACCACATTTATTGATTTCAATTGAAGTAAGATATCTTCAGATCAGAATGTCCTAGAGACATGATAGTTGCTTTGTTTTAATTGGGTGAGTAATCAGTCTTCATCTTTCATCATGTGAACTACTTAGCCACGCCCTAGCAACCATTTAAAGCACCCTAGCAACAAAACACCATTGACATCCATTCAATATCACTAAGATGTGTATCTTAGGATCAGAATGTCGTAGAGACTTCCGGGTTGACTTATTTCACTCAGGATGGAAAGTAGACTTGATAAATATCACCCTGGTAACTGCCTAGCAACCAAATGGGGTTACCCTAGCAACCAATAAACAAATCACATATCTCTGCACAAGAAAATCACAGAGACTTCCGGGTTGACTTATTTCACTCAGGATGGCACGGAGCATTGTTTGCTGTCACCTTGGTAACTGCCTAGCAACCAGATGGGGTTACCCTAGCAACCAAGAAATAAATCACATATCTCTGCACAAGAAAATCACAGAGACTTCCGGGTTGACTTATTTCACTCAGGATGGCAAGGAGCATTGTTGCCTGTCACCTTGGTAACTGCCTAGCAACCAGATGGGGTTACCCTAGCAACCAAGAAACAAATCACACATCTCTGCACAAGAAAATCACAGAGACTACCGGGTTGACTTATTTCACTCAGGATGGCAAGGAGCATTGTTGGCTGTCACCTTGGTAACTGCCTAGCAACCAGATGGGGTTACCCTAGCAACCAATTAACAAATCACGTATCTCTGAACCAGAAAATCGTAGAGATTCCAGGTTGACTTAATTCAGTCAGGATGGCAAGGAGCATTCTTGGCTGTCACCTTGGTAACTGCCTAGCAACCAGATGGGGTTACCCTAGCAACCAAGAAACAAATCACATATCTCTGTACTAGAAAATCACAGAGACTTCCGGGTTGACTTATTTCAGTCAGGATGGCAAGGAGCATTGTTGCCTGTCACCTTGGTAACTGCCTAGTAACCAGATGGGGTTACCCTAGCAACCAATAAACAAATCACATATCGCTGCACAAGAAAATCACAGAGACTTCCGGGTTGACTTATTTCACTCAGGAGAGCAAGGAGCATTGTTGGCTGTCACCTTGGTAACTGCCTAGCAACCAGATGGGGTTACCCTAGCAACCAAGAAACAAATCACATATCTCTGTACTACAAAATCGTAGAGACTTCCGGATTGACTTATTTTACTCAGGATGGTAAGTAGCATTGGTGGCTGTCACCTTAGTAACTGCATATCAACCAGATGGGTTTCCCTAGCAACCATGGAACAACACCAATATCTCTGCACCAGAACATCCTACTGTCATGGGGGTGGCCTCTTTCAACTTTGGGCAGTAGGTGGGACATTGTGGTAAGAAATTTTGCCACGGCAAGCACCACTCACATTTTCTTCAGGAAATGTACATTCTAGTTTTTCTTCTTCTTCTTCTTCTTCTTCTTCTTCCGTACAAAACTTCGGCACCTAACTCGTCCCACACCTTTTGGCGTAGACCCATGAATGAGGTGTCAAATCGTGCGGCTCATTGAGGAGAGGTGTGCTATGACTTTTATAAGCGATTGGGGGTACGGTGTTTGCCCCAGGGGCAAAAAACTGGGCAAAAAATCCCATTGACTTAACATTGAGCCGAACTTTGACGAGTCATAGCTCAGAGCGAGGATTTCGCAGAGACGTGTGATTTACGAGATTTGAAGAGGCTGACAGGTTCTGTGAGAACATACCTCACAATGGGGTAAAAGTTTTACCCCTGGGGGGCAGGAGCTGCCCAAAATTGCCCCAATGTAAGTCAATGGAATTTTTTGAAACATTTTTTGGTCGCAGACCCACAAATGAGGCGTCAAATCGTGCGGATTATTTGGGAATGGTGTTCTATGACTTTTATAAGCGATCGAGGGTACGGTATTTGCCCCAGGGGCAAAAAATTGGGCAAAAAATCCCATTGACTTAACAATGCGCCGAACTTTGACGAGTCATAGCTCAGAGCAAGGATATCACAGAGACGTGTGATTTACCACATTTGAAGAGGCTAACAGGCTCTGTGAGAACATACCTCACAATGGGGTAAAAGTTGCACCCCTTGGGGGCAGAAGCTGCCCAAATTTGCCCCAATGTTAAGTCTATGGTAGATTTTGTATTGAACATAACTCTGGATAACAGTGTCTTAGAGACAAGGGGGCGGGCTCATTTTACTCAGACGACCAATCAGTCTCTCAGGATCATTGTGAAGCTATCAAGCCACGCCCTAGCAACCATTTACAGCACCTTAGCAACAAGTCCCATAGAATTCCATTGAAAGAGATCAAAGGGATTTCTCCAGACTGAATTATCATAGAAACACGAGGGTGGTCTCGTTTGACTTGGAGCAGTAAAACAGCCAATCATGAATCCCCTCAACACTTCCTAGCCCCTCCCTAGCAACCATTTTCGAGCACCTTAGCAACCAAAATCCAAAGAGAGATATCTTCCATTCTGAGTGTCACAGAAGCATGGGAGTTGGTTTATATCATTCATACTGACAAGCAGCCTTTGGAGATTCATCATTGGCAGCTGCCAAGCCACTCCCTAGCAACAATTTAGAGCACCCTAGCAACCAAATTTATTGATTTCAATTACAGTAAGATATCTTCAGATCAGAATGTCCTAGAGACATGATAGTTGCTTTGTTTTCATTGGGTGAGTAATCAGTCTTCAGCTTTCATCATGTGAACTACTTAGCCATGCCCTAGCAACCATTTAAAGCACCCTAGCAACAAAGAACCATTGACATCCATTCAAAATCACTAAGATGTGTATCTTAGGATCAGAATGACGTAGAGACTTCCGGGTTGACTTATTTCACTCAGGATGGAAATTAGACTTGATAAATATCACCCTGGTAACTGCCTAGCAACCAAATGGGGTTACCCTAGCAACCAAGAAACAAATAGCATATCTCTGCACAAGAAAATCACAGAGACTTCCGGCTTGACTTATTTCACACAGGATGGCAAGGAGCATTGTTGGCTGTCACCTTGGTAACTGCCTAGTAACCACATGGGGTTACCCTAGCAACCAAGAAACAAATCACATATCTCTGCACAAGAAAATCACAGAGACTTACGGGTTGACTTATTTCACTCAGGATGGCAAGGAGCATTGTTGCCTGTCACCTTGGTAACTGCCTAGCAACCAGATGGGGTTACCCTAGCAACCAAGAAACAAATCACATCTCTCTGTACTGGAAAATCACAGAGAAATCTGGGTTGACTTATTTCACTCAGGATGGCAAGGAACATTGTTGGCTGTCACCTTGGTAACTGCCTAGCGACCAGATGGGGTTACCCTAGCAACCAAGAAACAAATCACATATCTCTGTACTAGAAAATCACAGAGACTTCCAGGTTGACTTATTTCATTCAGGATGGCAAGGAGCATTGTTGGCTGTCACCTTGGTAACTGCCTAGCAACCAGATGGGGTTACCCTAGCAACCAAGAAACAAATCACATATCTCTGCACAAGAAAATCACAGAGACTTCGGGGTTGACTTATTTCAATCAGGATCGAAAGTAGACTTGATAAATATCACCCTGGTAACTGCATAGCAACCAAATGGGGTTACCCTAGCAACCAAGAAACAAATCACATATCTCTGCACAAGAAAATCACAGAGACTTCCAGGTTGACTTATTTCACTCAGGATGGCAAGGAGCATTGTCGGCTGTCACCTTGGTAACTGCCTAGCAACCAGATGAGGTTACCCTAGCAACCAAGAAACAAATCACATATCTCTGTACTACAAAATCGTAGAGACTTCCGGATTGAATTATTTTACTCAGGATGGTAAGTAGCATTGGTGGCTGTCACCTTAGTAACTGCATATCAACCAGATGGGTTTCCCTAGCAACCATGGAACAACACCAATATCTCTGCACCAGAACATCCTACTGTCATGGGGGTGGCCTCTTTCAACTTTGGGCAGTAGGTGGGACATTGTGGTACGAAATTTTGCCACGGCAAGCACCACTCACATTTTCTTCAGGAAATGTACATTCTAGTTTTTCTTCTTCTTCTTCTTCTTCTTCTTCTTCCGTACAAAACTTCGGCACCTAACTCGTCCCGCACCTTTTGGCGTAGACCCATGAATGAGGTGTCAAATCGTGCGGCTCATTGAGGAGAGGTGTGCTATGACTTTTATAAGCGATCGGGGGTACGGTGTTTGCCCCAGGGGCAAAAAATTGGGCAAAAAATCCCATTGACTTAACATTGCGCCGAACTTTGACGAGTCATAGCTCAAAGCGAGGATTTCGCAGAGACGTGTGATTAACCATATTTGAAGAGGCTGACAGGCTCTGTGAGAACATACCTCACAATGGGGTAAAAGTTGCACCCCTGGGGGGCAGGAGCTGCCCAAAGTTGCCCCAATGTAAGTCAATGGAATTTTTTTCAAAATTTTTTGGCCGAAAACCCACAAATGAGGCGTCAAATCGTGCGGATTATTTGGGAATGGTGTCCTATGACTTTTATAATCGATCGGGGGTACGGTGATTGCCCCAGGGGCAAAAAATTGGGCAAAAAATCCCATTGACTTAACATTGCGCCGAACTTTGACGAGTCATAGCTCAGATCGAGGATTTCACAGAGACGTGTGATTAACCAGATTTGAAGAGGGTGACAGGCTCTGTGAGAACATACCTCACAATGGGGTAAAAGTTGCACCCCTGGGGGGCAGGAGCTGCCCAAAGTTGCCCCAATGTTAAGTCTATGGTAGATTTTGTATTGAACATAACTCTGGATCACAGTGTCTTAGAGACAAGGGGGCGGGCTCATTTTACTCAGATGACCAGTCAGTCTCTCAGGATCATTGTGAAGCTATCAAGCCACGCCCTAGCAACCATTTAGAGCACCTTAGCAACAACTCCCATAGACTTCCATTGAAAGAGATCAAAGGGATATCTCCGGACTGAATTATCATAGAAACACGAGGGTGGTCTCGTTTGACTTGGGGCAGTAAAACAGCCAATCATGAATCCCCTCAACACTTCCTAGCCCCTCCCTAGCAACCATTTTCGAGCACCTTAGCAACCAAAATCCAAAGAGAGATATCTTCCATTCTGAATGTCACAGAGGCATGGGAGTTGGTTTGTATCATTCATACTGACAAGCAGCCATGGGATATTCATCATTGGCAGCTGCCAAGCCACTCCCTAGCAACAATTTGGAGCACCCTAGCAACCACATTTATTGATTTCAATTGAAGTAAGATATCTTCAGATCAGAATGTCCTAGAGACATGATAGTTGCTTTGTTTTAATTGGGTGAGTAATCAGTCTTCATCTTTCATCATGTGAACTACTTAGCCACGCCCTAGCAACCATTTAAAGCACCCTAGCAACAAAACACCATTGACATCCATTCAATATCACTAAGATGTGTATCTTAGGATCAGAATGTCGTAGAGACTTCCGGGTTGACTTATTTCACTCAGGATGGAAAGTAGACTTGATAAATATCACCCTGGTAACTGCCTAGCAACCAAATGGGGTTACCCTAGCAACCAATAAACAAATCACATATCTCTGCACAAGAAAATCACAGAGACTTCCGGGTTGACTTATTTCACTCAGGATGGCACGGAGCATTGTTTGCTGTCACCTTGGTAACTGCCTAGCAACCAGATGGGGTTACCCTAGCAACCAAGAAATAAATCACATATCTCTGCACAAGAAAATCACAGAGACTTCCGGGTTGACTTATTTCACTCAGGATGGCAAGGAGCATTGTTGCCTGTCACCTTGGTAACTGCCTAGCAACCAGATGGGGTTACCCTAGCAACCAAGAAACAAATCACACATCTCTGCACAAGAAAATCACAGAGACTTGCAGGTTGACTTATTTCACTCAGGATGGCAAGGAACATTGTTGGCTGTCACCTTGGTAACTGCCTAGCGACCAGATGGGGTTACACTAGCAACCAAGAAACAAATCACATATCTCTGTACTAGAAAATCACAGAGACTTCTGGGTTGACTTATTTCACTCAGGATGGCAAGGAGCATTGTTGGCTGTCACCTTGGTAACTGCCTAGCAACCAGATGGGGTTACCCTAGCAACCAAGAAACAAATCACATATCTCTGCACAAGAAAATCACAGAGATTTCCGGGTTGACTTATTTCACTCAGGATGGCAAGGAGCATTGTTGGCTTGCCCCTTGTTAACTGCCTAGCAACCAGATGGGGTTACCCTAGCAACCAAGTAACAAATCACATATCTCTCTACTAGAAAATCGTAAAGACTTCCGGGTTGACTTATTTTACTCAGGATGGCAAGTAGCATTGGTGGCTGTCACCTTAGTAACTGCATATCAACCAGATGGGTTTTCCTAGCAACCATGGAACAACACCAATATCTTTGCACCAGAACATCCTACTGTCATGGGGGTGGCCTCTTTCAACTTTGGGCAGTAGGTGGGACATTATGGTAAGAAATTTTGCCACGGCAAGCACCACTCACATTTTCTTCAGGAAATGTACATTCTAGTTAGGTTGGCTTGAGAAAGCCAACTTACTGAAATCCTATTTAAACTTATTATTAGGTTGGCTTGAGAAAGCCAACTTACTGAAATCCTATTTAAACTTATTATTATTAGGTTGGCTTGAGAAAGCCAACTTACTGAAATCCTATTTAAACTTATTATTATTATTATTATTATTCTGAGACTAAATTTCTAAATCTAACTCCTCCTAGAGCTTTTAAGCTACATGCACCAAACTCGGCACAGACCTTCAGACTAATCCCGAATAGTGTGCTATATCTTTTCTAAACGATCGGGGGTACGGTGTTTGCCCCAGGGGCAAAAAATTGGGCAAAAAATCCCATTGACTTAACATTGAGCCGAACTTTGACGAGTCATAGCTCAGAGCGAGGATTTCGCAGAGACATGTGATTTACCACATTTGAAGAGGCTGACAGGCTCTGTGAGAACATACCTCACAATGGGGTAAAAGTTTTACCCCTGGGGGGCAGGAGCTGCCCAAAATTGCCCCAATGTAAGTCAATGGAATTTTTTGCAAAAATTTTTGGTCGCTGACCCACGAATAAGGCGTCAAATCGTGCGGATTATTTGGGAATGGTGTGCTATGACTTTTATAAGCGATCGGGGGTACGGTGTTTGCCCCAGGGGCAAAAAATTGGGCAAACAATCCCATTGACTTAACATTGAGCCGAATTTTGACGAGTCATAGCTCAGAGCGAGGATTTCGCAGAGACGTGTGATTTACCTCATTTGAAGAGGCTGACAGGCTCTGTGAGAACGTACCTCACAATGGGGTAAAAGTTGCACCCCTGGGGGGCAGGAGCTGCCCAAATTTGCCCCAATGTTAAGTCTATGGTAGATTTTGTATTGAACATAACTCTGGATCACAGTGTCTTACAGACAAGGGGGCGGGCTCATTTTACTCAGACGACCAATCAGTCTCTCAGGATCATTGTGAAGCTATCAAGCCACGCCCTAGCAACCATTTACAGCACCTTAGCAACAATTCCCATAGACTTCCTTTGAAAAAGATCAAAGGGATTTCTCCGGACTGAATTATCATAGAAACACGAGGGTGGTCTCGTTTGACTTGGGGCAGTAAAACAGCCAATCATGAATCCCCTCAACACTTCCTAGCCCCTCCCTAGCAACCATTTTCGAGCACCTTAGCAACCAAAATCCATAGAGAGATATCTTCCATTCTGAATGTCACAGAAGCATGGGAGTTGGTTTATATCATTCATATTGACAAGCAGCCTTTGGAGATTCATCATTGGCAGCTGCCAAGCCACTCCCTAGCAACAATTTAGAGCACCCTAGCAACCACATTTATTGATTTCATTTACAGTAAGATATCTTCAGATCAGAATGTCCTAGAGACATGATAGTTGCTTTGTTTTCATTGGGTGAGTAATCAGTCTTCAGCTTTCATCATGTGAACTACTTAGCCACGCCCTAGCAACCATTTAAAGCACCCTAGCAACAAAGAACCATTGACATCCATTCAAAATCACTAAGATGTGTATCTTAGGATCAGAATGACGTAGAGACTTCCGGGTTGACTTATTTCACTCAGGATGGCAAGGAGCATTGTTGCCTGTCACCTTGGTAACTGCCTAGCAACCAGATGGGGTTACCTTAGCAACCAAGTAACAAATCACATATCTCTGCACAAGAAAATCACAGAGACTTACGGGTTGACTTATTTCACTCAGGATGGCAAGGAGCATTGTTGCCTGTCACCTTGGTAACTGCCTAGCAACCAGATGGGGTTACCCTAGCAACCAAGAAACAAATCACATATCTCTGTACTAGAAAATCACAGAGAAATCTGGGTTGACTTATTTCACTCAGGATTGCAAGGAGCATTGTTGGCTGTCACCTTGGTAACTGCCTAGCAACCAGATGGGGTTACCCTAGCAACCAAGTAACAAATCACATATCTTTGCACCAGAAAGTCGTAGAGACTTCCTGTTTCACTTATTTCACTCAGGATGGAAAGGAGGCTTGATATGTATCACTCTGGTAACTGCCTAGCAACCAGATGTGGTTACCCTAGCAACCAAGTAACAAATCACATATCTTTGAACCAGAACATCGTAGAGACTTAGGAGTTGACATATTTCACACAGGATGGAAAGTAGCCTTGATATGTATCACCCTGGTAACTGCATAGCAACCAGACAGGGTTACCCTAGCAACCAAATAACAAATCACATATCTCTGCACCAGAAATTCATACAGACTTCCGGGTTGACTTAATTCACTCAGGATGGAAAGGAGGCTTGACAAGTTATCACCCTGGTAACTGCATAGCAACCAGACAGGGTTACCCTAGCAACCAAATAACAAATCACATATCTCTGCACCAGAAATTCATACAGACTTCCGGGTTGACTTAATTCACTCAGGATGGAAAGGAGGCTTGACAAGTTATCACCCTGGTAACTGCATAGCAACCAGACAGGGTTACCCTAGCAACCAAATAACAAATCACATTTCTCTGCACCAGAAATTCATACAGACTTCCGGGTTGACTTTATTCACTCAGGATGGAAAGGAGGCTTGATATGTATCACCCTGGTTACTGCATAGCAACCAGATATGGTTACCCTAGCAACCAAGTAACAAATCACATATCTTTTAACCAGAACATCGTAGAGACTTAGGGGTTGACATATTTCACTCAGGATTGCAAGGAGCATAATGAGTATCACTTTGGTAACTGCCTAGCAACCAGATGGGGTTACCCTAGCAACCAAGTTACAAATCACATATCTCTGCACCAGAAAATCGTAGAGACTTCCTGTTTCACTTATTTCACTCAGGATGGAAAGTAGCCTTGATATGCATCACTCTGGTAACTGCCTAGCAACCAGATTGGGTTACCCTAGCAACCAAGTAACAAATCATATATTTCTGCTCCAGAAAACCGTAGAGACATCTGGGTTGACTTAATTCACTCAGGATGGAAAGGAGGCTTGATAAGGATCACCCTGGTAACTGCATAGCAACCAGACAGGGTTACCCTAGCAACCAAATAACAAATCACATATCTCTGCACCATTAAATCATACAGACTTGCGGGTTGACTTTATTCACTCAAGATGGAAAGGAGGCTTGATAAGTATCACCCTGGTAACTGCATAGCAACCAGACAGGGTTACCCTAGCAACCAAGTAACAATTCACATATCTTTGAACCAGAACATCGTAGAGACTTAGGGGTTGACATATTTCACTCAGGATTGCAAGAAGCCTTATGAGTAACACTTTGGTAACTGCCTAGCAACCAGATGGGGATAGCCTAGCAACCAAGTAACAAATCACATATCTATTTAACAGAAATCGTAGAGACTTCCAGGTTGACTTATTTCACTCATGATGGAAAGTAGCCTTGATATGTATTACTCTGGTAACTGCCTAGCAACCAGATAGGGTTACCATAGCAACCAAGTAACAAATTACATATCTCTGCACCAGAACAACATAAAGACTTCTGGTTTTGTTCATGGGACTCAGGGTAGCAAGGATCTATCTATCTATCTGTCTGTCTGTCTGTCTATTTATCAGTCTATCTATATCTATCTTTCGAACTGTCTATCTATCTGAGGGTTAATATCTATCTATCTATCTATCTATCTATCTATCTATCTATCTATCTATCTGAGGGTCAATATCTATCTATCTATCTATCTATCTATCTGAGGGTCAATATCTATCTATCTATCTATCTATCTGAGGGTCAATATCTATCTATCTATCTATCTATCTATCTGAGGGTCAATATCTATCTATCTATCTATCTATCTATCTATCTATCTATCTATCTATCTATCTGAGGGTCAATATCTATCTATCTATCTATCTATCTTTCTGAGGGTCAATAACTATCTATCTATCTATCTGTGGGTCATACTCTATCTATCTATATCTCAGGGTCAATGACTATCTATCTACCTATATAGATCTGACGGTCAATATCTATCTATCTATCTAAGGGTCAATGACTATCTATCTATCTATCTATCTGAGGGTCAATATCTATCTATCTATCTATCTGAGGATCAATATCTATCTATCTATCTGAGGATCAATATCTATCTATCTATCTATCTATCTATCTGTCTATCTGATGGTCAATAACTCTATCTATCTATCTGATGGTCAATATCTATCTATCTATCTATCTATCTATCTATCTATCTATCTATCTATCTATCTATCTATCTATCTATCTATCTATCTATCTATCTATCTATCTGTGGGTCATACTCTATCTATCTATCTATCTATCTATCTATCTATCTATCTGAGGGTCAATATCTATCTATCTATCTATCTATCTATCTATCTATCTATCTATCTATCTATCTATCTGTGGGTCATACTCTATCTATCTATCTATCGATCTATCTATCTGATGGTCAATATCTATCTATCTATCTATCTGTGGGTCATACTCTATCTATCTATCTATCTATCTATCTGATGGTGAATATCTATCTATCTATCTATCTGTGGGTCATACTCTATCTATCTATCTATCTATCTATCTGATGGTCAATATCTATCTATCTATCTATCTATCTATCTATCTATCTATCTATCTATCTGTGGGTCATACTCTATCTATCTATCTATCTATCTATCTATCTATCTATCTGTGGGTCATACTCTATCTATCTATCTATCTATCTATCTATCTATCTATCTATCTATCTATCTATCTATCTATCTATCTATCTATCTATCTATCTATCTATCTATCTATCTAATCTATTTGATAGACTGAATGGTTTTATAATCTCTAAACTTGAATGAGGTGTCAAATCAAGCGGCTCATTGAGGAGAGGTGTGCTATGACTTTTATAAGCGATCGGAGGTACGGTGTTTGCCCCAGGGGCAAAAAACTGGGCAAAAAATCCCATTGACTTAACATTGAGCCGAACTTTGACGAGTCATAGCTCAGAGCGAGGATTTCACAGAGACGTGTGATTTACCACATTTGAAGAGGCTGACAGGCTCTGTGAGAACATACCTCACAATGGGGTAAAACTTTTACCCCTGGGGGGCAGGAGCTGCCCAAAGTTGCCCCAATGTAAGTCAATGGAATTTTTTGCAAAATTTTTTGGTCACAGACCCACGAATGAGGCGTCAAATCGTGCGGATTATTTGGGAATGGTGTGCTATGACTTTCATAAGCGATCGGGGGTATGGTATTTGCCCCAGGGGCAAAAAATTGGGCAAAAAATCCCATTGACTTAACATTGCGCCGAACTTTGACAAGTCATAGCTCAGAGCGAGGATATCACACAGATGTGTGATTTACCACATTTGAAGAGGCTGTCAGGCTCTGTGAGAACATACCTCACAATGGGGTAAAAGTTGCACCCCTTGGGGGCAGGAGCTGCCCAAATTTGCCCCAATGTTAAGTCTATGGTAAATTGTGTATTGAACATAACTCTGGATCACAGTGTCTTAGAGACAAGGGGGCGGGCTCATTTTACTCAGACGACCAATCAGTCTCTCAGGATCATTGTGAAGCTATCATGCCACGCCCTAGCAACCATTTACAGTACCTTAGCAACAAGTCCCATAGACTTCCATTGAAAGAGATCAAAGGGATTTCTCCGGACTGAATTATCATAGAAACACGAGGGTGGTCTCACTTGACTTGGGGCAGTAAAACAGCCAATCATGAATCCCCTCAACACTTCCTAGCCCCTCCCTAGCAACCATTTTCGAGCACCTTAGCAACCAAAATCCAAAGAGAGATATCTTCCATTCTGAATGTCACAGAAGCATGGGAGTTGGTTTATATCATTCATACTGACAAGCAGCCTTTGGTGATTCATCATTGGCAGCTGCCAAGCCACTCCCTAGCAACAATTTAGAGCACCCTAGCAACCACATTTATTGATTTCAATTACAGTAAGATATCTTCAGATCAGAATGTCCTAGAGACATGATAGTTGCTTTGTTTTCATTGGGTGAGTAACCAGTCTTCAGCTTTCATCATATGAACTACTTAGCCATGCCCTAGCAACCATTTAAAACACCCTAGCAACAAAACACCATTGACATCCATTCAAAATCACTAAGATGTGTATCTTAGGATCAGAATGTCGTAGAGACTTCCGGGTTGACTTATTTCACTCAGGATGGAAAGTAGACTTGATAAATATCACCCTGGTAACTGCCTAGCAACCAAATGGGATTACCCTAGCAACCAAGAAACAAATCACATATCTCTGCACAAGAAAATCACAGAGACTTCTGGTTTGACTTATTTCACCCAGGATGGCAAGGAGCATTATTGGTTGTCACCTTGGTAACTGCCTAGCAACCAGATGGGGTTACCCTAGCAACCAAGAAACAAATCACATATCTCTGCACAAGAAAATCACAGAGACTTCCGGGTTGACTTATTTCACTCAGGATGATAAGGTGCATTGTTGCCTGTCACCTTGGTAACTGCCTAGCAACCAGATGGAGTTACCCTAGCAACCAAGAAACAAATCACATATCTATGCACAAGAAAATCACAGAGACTTCCGGGTTGACTTATTTCACTCAGGATGGCAAGGAGCATTGTTGGCTGTCACCTTGGTAACTGCCTAGCAACCAGATGGGGTTACCCTAGCAACCAAGAAACAAATCACATATCTCTGCACAAGAAAATCACAGAGACTTCCGGGTTGACTTATTTCACTCAGGATGGAATGTAGACTTGATAAATATCACCCTGGTAACTGCCTAGCAACCAGATGGGGTTATCCTAGCAACCAAGTAACAAATCACGTATCTATGTACTAGAAAATCACAGAGACTTCCGGGTTGACTTATTTCACTCAGGATGGCAAGGAGCATTGTTGGCTGTCACCTTGGTAACTGCCTAGCAACCAGATGGGGTTACCCTAGCAACCAAGAAACAAATCACATATCTCTGCACAAGAAAATCACAGAGACTTCCGGGTTGACTTATTTCACTCAGGATGGCAAGGAGCATTATTGCCTGTCACCTTGGTAACTGCCTAGCAACCAGATGGGGTTACCCTAGCAACCAAGAAACAAATCGCATATCTATGCACAAGAAAATCACAGAGACTTCCGGGTTGACTTATTTCACTCAGGATGGCAAGGAGCATTGTTGGCTGTCACCTTGGTAACTGCCTAGCAACCAGATGGGGTTACCCTAGCAACCAAGAAACAAATCACATATCTCTGCACAAGAAAATCACAGAGACTTCCGGGTTGACTTATTTCACTCAGGATGGCAAGGTGCATTGTTGCCTGTCACCTTGGTAACTGCCTAGCAACCAGATGGGGTTACCCTAGCAACCATGGAACAACACCAATATCTCTGCACCAGAACATACTACTGTCATGGGGGTAGCGTCTTTCAACTTTGGGCAGTAGGTGGGATATTGTGGTAAGAAATTTTGCCACGGCAAGCACCACTCACATTTTCTTCAGGAAATGTACATTCTAGTTAGGTTGGCTTGAGAAAGCCAACTTACTGAAATCCTATTTAAACTTATTAGGTTGGCTTGAGAAAGCCAACTTACTGAAATCCTATTTAAACTTATTATTATTATTATTATTATTCTGAGACTAAATTTCTAAATGTAACTCCTCCTAGAGCTTTTAAGCTACATGCACCAAACTCGGCACAGACCTTCAGACTAATCCCGATTAGTGTGCTATATCTTTTCTAACTGATCGGACTTACGGTTTTCCTAAAAATGACGATCAAAACTCGGAAAAACTCCCATTGATTAACATTGCGGAATGTTCAGAAATTTAAATCCCAACTGACGTTTTCACACACACAGACGAAAAAGGGCCTGTCAGCCCTGCATCTCTCCCTCTCTCTCTCCCTCAGAGGATTTCTTTTATCAAGCAGCCAATAAGTAATGACCTAAAATCTTCATAGCCACAGTATAGTAGCTTCCAGGTTGACTTGATTCACTCAGTATGGAAAGGAGGCTTGATAAGTATCACCCTGGTAACTGCATAGCAACCAGACAGGGTTACCCTAGCAACCAAATAACAAATCACATATATCTGCACCAGAAAATCATACAGACATCCTGTTTCACTTATTTCACTCAGGATGGAAAGTAGCCTTGATATGTATCACTCTGGTAACTGCCTAGCAACCAGATGGGGTTACCCTAGCAACCAAGTAACAAATCAAATATCTCTGCACCAGAAAATCATACAGACTTCCTGTTTCACTTATTTCACTCAGGATGGAAAGTAGCCTTGATATGTATCACTCTGGTAACTGCCTAGCAACCAGATGGGGTTACCCTAGCAACCAAGTAACAAATCACATATCTCTGCACCAGAAAATCGTAGTGACTTCCTGTTTCACTTATTTCACTCAAGATGGAAAGTAGCCTTGATATGTATCACTCTGGTAACTGCCTAGCAACCAGATGTGATTACCCTAGCAACCAAGTAACAAATCACATATCTCTGCAACAGAAAATCAGAGAGACTTCCGGGTTGACTTATTTCACTCAGGATGGAAAGTAGCCTTGATATGTATCACTCTGGTAACTGCCTAGCAACCAGATGTGATTACCCTAGCAACCAAGTAACAAATCACATATCTCTGCAACAGAAAATCATAGAGACTTCCGGGTTGACTTTATTCACTCAGGATGGAAAGTAGCCTTGATATGTATCACTCTGGTAACTGCCTAGCAACCAGACGGGGTTACCCTAGCAACCAAGTAACAAATCACATATCTCTGCACCAGAAAATCGTAGAGACTACCTGTTTCACTTATTTCACTCAGGATGGAAAGTAGCCTTGATATGTATCACTCTGGTAACTGCATAGCAACCAGACAGGGTTACCTTAGCAACCAAGTAACAAATCACATATCTTTGAACCAGAACATCGTAGAGACTTAGGGGTTGACATATTTCACACAGGATTGCAAGGAGCCTTATGAGTATCACTTTGGTAACTGCCTAGCACCAGATGTGTTTACCCTAGCAACCAAGTAACAAATCACATATCTCTGCACCAGAAAATCATAGAGACTTCCTGTTTCACTTATTTCACTCAGGATGGAAAGTAGCCTTGATATGTATCCCTCTGGTAACTGCCTAGCAACCAGATGCGGTTACCCTAGCAACCAAGTAACAAATCACATATCTTTGAACCAGAACATCGTAGAGACTTAGGGGTTAACATATTTCACACAGGATTGCAAGGAGCCTTATGAGTATCACCTTGGTAACTGCCTAGCAACCAGATGGGGTTACCCTAGGAACCAACTAACAAATCACATATCTCTGCACCAGAAAATCGTAGAGACTTCCTGTTTCACTTATTTCACTCAGGATGGAAAGTAGCCTTGATATGTATCACTCTGGTAACTGCCTAGCAACCAGATGTGATTACCTAGCAACCAAGTAACAAATCACATATCTCTGCAACAGAAAATCATAGAGACTTCCGGGTTGACTTTATTCACTCAGGATGGAAAGTAGCCTTGATATGTATCACTCTGGTAACTGCCTAGCAACCAGACGGGGTTACCCTAGCAACCAAGTAACAAATCACATATCTCTGCACCAGTATATCGTAGAGACTACCTGTTTCGCTTATTTCACTCAGGATGGAAAGTAGCCTTGATATGTATCACTCTGGTAACTGCATAGCAACCAGACAGGGTTACCTTAGCAACCAAGTAACAAATCACATATCTTTGAACCAGAACATCGTAGAGACTTAGGGGTTGACATATTTCACACAGGATTGCAAGGAGCCTTATGAGTATCACTTTGGTAACTGCCTAGCAACCAGATGTGTTTACCCTAGCAACCAAGTAACAAGTCACATATCTCTGCACCAGAAAATCATAGAGACTTCCTGTTTCACTTATTTCACTCAGGATGGAAAGTAGCCTTGATATGTATCCCTCTGGTAACTGCCTAGCAACCAGATGCGGTTACCCTAGCAACCAAGTAACAAATCACATATCTTTGAACCAGAACATCGTAGAGACTTAGGGGTTGACATATTTCACACAGGATTGCAAGGAGCCTTATGAGTATCACCTTAGTAACTGCCTAGCAACCAGATGGGGTTACCCTAGCAACCAACTAACAAATCACATATCTCTGCACCAGAAAATCGTAGAGACTTCCGGGTTGACATAATTCACTCAGGATGGAAAGGAGGCTTGATAAGTATCACTCTGGTAACTGCCTAGCAACGACAAGGGCTTACACTAGCAACCAAGTAACAAATCACATAACTCTGCACCAGAAAATCGTAGAGACTTCCTGTTTCACTTATTTTACTCAAGATGGAAAGTAGCCTTGATATATATCACTCTGGTAACTGCCTATCAACCAGATATGGTTACCCTAGCAACCAAGTAACAAATCACATATCTATGCAACAGAAAATCATAGAGACTTCCGGGTTGACTTTATTCACTCAGAATGAAAAGGAGGCTTGATAAGATCACCCTGGAAACTGCCTAGCAACCAGATTGGGTTACCCTAGCAACCAAGTAAAAAATTATATATCTATCTGTCTATCTGTCTATCTATCTATCTATCTTTCTGATGGTCAATATCTATCTGTCTATCTATCTATCTGAGGGTCAATATCTATCTATCTATCTATCTAACTATCTGCGGGTCAATAACTATCTATCTATCTATCTATCTGAGGGTCAATATCTATCTATCTATCTATCTATCTGAGGGTCAATATGTATGTATCTATCTATCTATCTATCTATCTATCTATCTAATCTATTTGATAGACTGAATGGTTTTATAATCTCTAAACTTTGAACTTTGAAAACTACTACTTATAATTACATCAAACTAGAAACCGTAAATCTTCAAACTTTTACAACTACTTCAAAGTTTATGCTAGGCTTTCTCAAGCCAACCTAAAGTTTGTACTCAAACTTTTTAATCTAGTTATTAGTGGTGCTTGCAAAGCAACACTATTGTAATCTCACATACTTATTTTTCTTCTTCTTCTTCTTCTTCTTCTTCTTCCGTACAAAACTTCGGCACCTAACTCGTCCCGCACCTTTTGGCATAGACCCATGAATGAGGTGTCAAATCGTGCGGCTCATTGAGGAGAGGTGTGCTATGACTTTTATAAGCGATCGGGGGTACGGTGTTTGCCCCAGGGGCAAAAAACTGGGCAAAAAATCCCATTGACTTAACATTGAGCCGAACTTTGACGAGTCATAGCTCAGAGCGAGGATTTCACAGAGACGTGTGATTTACAAGATTTGAAGAGGCTGACAGGCTCTGTGAGAACATACCTCACAATGGGGTAAAACTTTTACCCCTGGGGGGCAGGAGCTGCCCAAAGTTGCCCCAATGTAAGTCAATGGAATTTTTTGCAAAATTTTTTGGTCACAGACCTACGAATGAGGCGTCAAATCGTGCGGATTATTTGGGAATGGTGTGCTATGACTTTTATAAGCGATCGGGGGTATGGTATTTGCCCCAGGGGCAAAAAATTGGGCAAAAAATCCCATTGACTTAACATTGCGCCGAACTTTGACGAGTCATAGCTCAGAGCGAGGATTTCACACAGACGTGTGATTTACCACATTTGAAGAGGCTGACAGGCTCTGTGAGAACAT
Source organism: Moxostoma hubbsi (assembly GCA_032164185.1). NCBI lineage: Eukaryota > Metazoa > Chordata > Actinopteri > Cypriniformes > Catostomidae > Moxostoma > Moxostoma hubbsi. Next base: position 3,723,485 of record JAVLUX010000027.1, on the reverse strand, counting down.
ACCTCACAATGGGGTAAAAGTTGCACCCCTTGGGGGCAGGAGCTGCCCAAATTTGCCCCAATGTTAAGTCTATGGTAAATTGTGTATTGAACATAACTCTGGATCACAGTGTCTTAGAGACAAGGGGGCGGGCTCATTTTACTCAGATGACCAATCAGTCTCTCAGAATCATTGTGAAGCTATCAAGCCACGCCCTAGCAACCATTTACAGTACCTTAGCAACAAGTCCCATAGACTTCCATTGAAAGAGATCAAAGGGATTTCTCCGGACTGAATTATCATAGAAACACGAGGGTGGTCTCATTTGACTTGGGGCAGTAAAACAGCCAATCATGAATCCCCTCAACACTTCCTAGCCCCTCCCTAGCAACCATTTTCGAGCACCTTAGCAACCAAAATCCAAAGAGAGATATCTTCCTTTCTGAATGTCACAGAAGCATGGGAGTTGGTTTATATCATTCATACTGACAAGCAGCCTTTGGTGATTCATCATTGGCAGCTGCCAAGCCACTCCCTAGCAACAATTTAGAGCACTCTAGCAACCACATTTATTGATTTCAATTACAGTAAGATATCTTCAGATCAGAATGTCCTAGAGACATGATAGTTGCTTTGTTTTCATTGGGTGAGTAACCAGTCTTCAGCTTTCATCATATGAACAACTTAGCCATGCCCTAGCAACCATTTAAAGCACCCTAGCAACAAAACACCATTGACATCCATTCAAAATCACTAAGATGTGTATCTTAGGATCAGAATGTCGTAGAGACTTCCGGGTTGACTTATTTCACTCAGGATGGAAAGTAGACTTGATAAATATCACCCTGGTAACTGCCTAGCAACCAGATGGGTTTACCATAGCAACCAAGTAACAAATCTCATATCTTTGCACTAAAAAATCGTAGAGACTTCCGAGTTGACTTATTTCACTCAAGATGGCAAGGAGCATTGTTGGATGTTACTTTGGTAACTGCCTAGCAACCAAATGGGGTTACCCTAGCAACCATGAAACAAATCACATATCTCTGCAAAAGAAAATCACAGAGACTTCCGGGTTGAATTATTTCACTCAGGATGGCAAGGAGCATTGTTTGCTGTCACCTTGGTAACTGCCTAGCAACCAGATGGGGTTACCCTAGCAACCAAGAAACAAATCACATATCTCTGCACAAGAAAATCACAGAGACTTCCAGGTTGACTTATTTCACTCAGGATGGCAAGGAGCATTGTTGCCTGCCACCTTGGTAACTGCCTAGCAACCAGATGGGGTTACCCTAGCAACCAAGAAACAAATCACATATCTCTGTACTGGAAAATCACAGAGAAATCTGGGTTGACTTATTTCACTCAGGATGGCAAGGAACATTGTTGGCTGTCACCTTGGTAACTGCCTAGCGACCAGATGGGGTTACCCTAGCAACCAAGAAACAAATCACATATCTCTGTACTAGAAAATCACAGAGACTTCCAGGTTGACTTATTTCACTCAGGATGGCAAGGAGCATTGTTGCCTGCCACCTTGGTAACTGCCTAGCAACCAGATGGGGTTACCCTAGCAACCAAGAAACAAATCACATATCTCTGTACTACAAAATCGTAGAGACTTCCGGGTTGACTTATTTTACTCAGGATGGTAAGTAGCATTGGTGGCTGTCACCTTAGTAACTGCATATCAACCAGATGGGTTTCCCTAGCAACCATGGAACAACACCAATATCTCTGCACCAGAACATCCTACTGTCATGGGGGTGGCCTCTTTCAACTTTGGGCAGTAGGTGGGACATTGTGGTAAGAAATTTTGCCACGGCAAGCACCACTCACATTTTCTTCAGGAAATGTACATTCTAGTTATTATTATTATTATTCTGAGACTAAATTTCTAAATGTAACTCCTCCTAGAGCTTTTAAGCTACATGCACCAAACTCGGCACAGACCTTCAGACTAATCCCGAATAGTGTGCTATATCTTTTCTAACTGATCGGACTTACGGTTTTCCTAAAAATGACGATCAAAACTCGGAAAAACTCCCATTGATTAACATTGCGGAATGTTCAGAAATTTAAATCCCAACTGACGTTTTCACACACACAGACGAAAAAGGGCCTGTCAGCCCTGCGTCTCTCCTTCTCTCTCTCCCTCAGAGGATTTCTTTTATCAAGCAGCCAATAAGTAATGACCTAAAATCTTCATAGCCACAGTATAGTAGCTTCCAGGTTGACTTGATTCACTCAGTATGGAAAGGAGGCTTGATAAGTATCACCCTGGTAACTGCATAGCAACCAGACAGGGTTACCCTAGCAACCAAATAACAAATCACATATTTCTGCACCAGAAAATCATACAGACATCCTGTTTCACTTATTTCACTCAGGATGGAAAGTAGCCTTGATATGTATCACTCTGGTAACTGCCTAGCAACCAGATGCGGTTACCCTAGCAACCAAGTAACAAATCACATATCTTTGAACCAGAACATCGTAGAGACTTAGGGGTTAACATATTTCACACAGGATTGCAAGGAGCCTTATGAGTATCACCTTGGTAACTGCCTAGCAACCAGATGGGGTTACCCTAGCAACCAACTAACAAATCACATATCTCTGCACCAGAAAATCGTAGAGACTTCCTGTTTCACTTATTTCACTCAGGATGGAAAGTAGCCTTGATATGTATCACTCTGGTAACTGCCTAGCAACCAGATGTGATTACCCTAGCAACCAAGTAACAAATAACATATCTCTGCAACAGAAAATCAGAGAGACTTCCGGGTTGACTTATTTCACTCAGGATGGAAAGTAGCCTTGATATGTATCACTCTGGTAACTGCCTAGCAACCAGATGTGATTACCCTAGCAACCAAGTAACAAATCACATATATCTGCACCAGTATATCGTAGAGACTACCTGTTTCACTTATTTCACTCAGGATGGAAAGTAGCCTTGATATGTATCATTCTGGTAACTGCATAGCAACCAGACAGGGTTACCTTAGCAACCAAGTAACAAATCACATATCTTTGAACCAGAACATCGTAGAGACTTAGGGGTTGACATATTTCACACAGGATTGCAAGGAGCCTTATGAGTATCACTTTGGTAACTGCCTAGCAACCAGATGTGTTTACCCTAGCAACCAAGTAACAAGTCACATATCTCTGCACCAGGAAATCATAGAGACTTCCTGTTTCACTTATTTCACTCAGGATGGAAAGTAGCCTTGATATGTATCCCTCTGGTAACTGCCTAGCAACCAGATGCGGTTACCCTAGCAACCAAGTAACAAATAACATATCTTTGAACCAGAACATCGTAGAGACTTAGGGGTTGACATATTTCACACAGGATTGCAAGGAGCCTTATGAGTATCACCTTAGTAACTGCCTAGCAACCAGATGGGGTTACCCTAGCAACCAACTAACAAATCACATATCTCTGCACCAGAAAATCGTAGAGACTTCCTGTTTCACTTATTTCACTCAGGATGGAAAGTAGCCTTGATATGTATCACTCTGGTAACTGCCTAGCAACCAGATGTGATTACCCTAGCAACCAAGTAACAAATAACATATCTCTGCAACAGAAAATCAGAGAGACTTCCGGGTTGACTTATTTCACTCAGGATGGAAAGTAGCCTTGATATGTATCACTCTGGTAACTGCCTAGCAACCAGATGTGATTACCCTAGCAACCAAGTAACAAATCACATATATCTGCACCAGTATATCGTAGAGACTACCTGTTTCACTTATTTCACTCAGGATGGAAAGTAGCCTTGATATGTATCATTCTGGTAACTGCATAGCAACCAGACAGGGTTACCTTAGCAACCAAGTAACAAATCACATATCTTTGAACCAGAACATCGTAGAGACTTAGGGGTTGACATATTTCACACAGGATTGCAAGGAGCCTTATGAGTATCACTTTGGTAACTGCCTAGCAACCAGATGTGTTTACCCTAGCAACCAAGTAACAAGTCACATATCTCTGCACCAGGAAATCATAGAGACTTCCTGTTTCACTTATTTCACTCAGGATGGAAAGTAGCCTTGATATGTATCCCTCTGGTAACTGCCTAGCAACCAGATGCGGTTACCCTAGCAACCAAGTAACAAATAACATATCTTTGAACCAGAACATCGTAGAGACTTAGGGGTTGACATATTTCACACAGGATTGCAAGGAGCCTTATGAGTATCACCTTAGTAACTGCCTAGCAACCAGATGGGGTTACCCTAGCAACCAACTAACAAATCACATATCTCTGCACCAGAAAATCGTAGAGAATTCCGGGTTGACATAATTTATTCAGGATGGAAAGGAGGCTTGATAAGTATCACTCTGGTAACTGCCTAGCAATGACAAGGGCTTACCCTAGCAACCAAGTAACAAATCACATAACTCTGCACCAGAAAATCATAGAGACTTCCTGTTTCACTTATTTTACTCAAGATGGAAAGTAGACTTGATATATATCACTCTGGTAACTGCCTATCAACCAGATATGGTTACCCTAGCAACCAAGTAACAAATCACATATCTATGCAACAGAAAATCATAGAGACTTCCGGGTTGACTTTATTCACTCAGAATGAAAAGGAGGCTTGATAAGGATCACCCTGGAAACTGCCTAGCAACCAGATTGGGTTACCCTAGCAACCAAGTAAAAAATGATATATCTATCTGTCTATCTGTCTATCTATCTATCTATCTATCTTTCTGATGGTCAATATCTATCTATCTATCTATCTATCTATCTATCTGAGGGTCAATATCTATCTATCTATCTATCTAACTATCTGCGGGTCAATAACTATCTATCTATCTATCTGTGGGTCATACTCTATCTATCTATATCTCAGGGTCAATGACTATCTGTCTATCTATATATCTGACGGTCAATATCTATCTATCTATCTAAGAGTCAATGACTATCTATCTATCTATCTATCTATCTATCTGAGGGTCAATATCTATCTATCTATCTATCTAACTATCTGCGGGTCAATAACTATCTATCTATCTATCTATCTGTGGTTCATACTCTATCTATCTATATCTCAGGGTCAATGACTATCTATCTATCTATATATCTGACGTTCAATATCTATCTATCTATCTATCTAAGGGTCAATGACTATCAATCTATCTTTCTATCTTTCTATCTATCTATCTATCTGAGGGTCAATATCTATCTATCTATCTGAGGATCAATATCTATCTATCTATCTATCTATCTATCTATCTGATGGTCAATAACTATCTATCTATCTATCTATCTATCTGATGGTCAATAACTATCTATCTATCTATCTATCTATCTATCTGAGGGTCAATATCTATCTATCTATCTATCTATGGGTCATACTCTATCTATCTATCTATCTATCTATCTATCTGAGGGTCAATATCTATCTATCTATCTATCTATCTATCTATCTATCTATCTAATCTATTTGATAGACTGAATGGTTTTATAATCTCTAAACTTTGAACTTTGAAAACTACTACTTATAATTACATCAAACTAGAAACCGTAAATCTTCAAACTTTTACAACTACTTCAAACTTTATGCTAGGCTTTCTCAAGCCAACCTAAAGTTTGTACTCAAACTTTTTAATCTAGTTATTAGGTTGGCTTGAGAAAGCCAACTTACTGAAATCCTATTTAAACTTATTATTATTATTATTATTATTCTGAGACTAAATTTCTAAATGTAACTCCTCCTAGAGCTTTTAAGCTACATGCACCAAACTCGGCACAGACCTTCAGACTAATCCCGAATAGTGTGCTATATCTTTTCTAACTGATCGGACTTACGGTTTTCCTAAAAATGACGATCAAAACTCGGAAAAACTCCCATTGATTAACATTGCGGAATGTTCAGAAATTTAAATCCCAACTGACGTTTTCACACACACAGACAAAAAAGGGCCTGTCAGCCCTGCGTCTCTCCCTCTCTCTCTCCCTCAGAGGATTTCTTTTATCAAGCAGCCAATAAGTAATGACCTAAAATCTTCATAGCCACAGTATAGTAGCTTCCAGGTTGACTTGATTCACTCAGTATGGAAAGGAGGCTTGATAAGTATCACCCTGGTAACTGCCTAGCAACCAGACAGGGTTACCCTAGCAACCAAATAACAAATCACATATTTCTGCACCAGAAAGTCATACAGACATCCTGTTTCACTTATTTCACTCAGGATGGAAAGTAGCCTTGATATGTATCACTCTGGTAACTGCCTAGCAACCAGATGGGGTTACCCTAGCAACCAAGTAACAAATCACATATCTCTGCACCAGAAAATCATACAGACTTCCTGTTTCACTTATTTCACTCAGGATGGAAAGTAGCCTTGATATGTATCACTCTGGTAACTGCCTAGCAACCAGATGGGGTTACCCTAGCAACCAAGTAACAAATCATATATCTCTGCAACAGAAAATCAAAGAGACTTCCGGGTTGACTTATTTCACTCAGGATGGAAAGCAGCCTTGATATGTATCACTCTGGTAACTGCCTAGCAACCAGATGTGATTACCCTAGCAACCAAGTAACAAATCACATATCTCTGCAACAGAAAATCATAGAGACTTCCGGGTTGACTTAATTCACTCAGGATGGAAAGTAGCCTTGATATGTATCACTCTGGTAACTGCCTAGCAACCAGATGGGGTTACCCTAGCAACCAAGTAACAAATCACATATCTCTGCACCAGAAAATCGTAGAGACTACCTGTTTCACTTATTTCACTCAGGATGGAAAGTAGCCTTGATATGTATCACTCTGGTAACTGCATAGCAACCAGACAGGGTTACCTTAGCAACCAAGTAACAAATCACATATCTTTGAACCAGAACATCGTAGACACTTAGGGGTTGACATATTTCACACAGGATTGCAAGGAGCCTTATGAGTATCACTTTGGTAACTGCCTAGCAACCAGATGTGTTTACCCTAGCAACCAAGTAACAAATCACATATCTCTGCACCAGAAAATCATAGAGACTTCCTGTTTCACTTATTTCACTCAGGATGGAAAGTAGCCTTGATATGTATCCCTCTGGTAACTGCCTACCAACCAGATGCGATTACCCTAGCAACCAAGTAACAAATCACATATCTTTGAACCAGAACATCGTAGAGACTTAGGGGTTAACATATTTCACACAGGATTGCAAGGAGCCTTGATATGTATCACTCTGGTAACTGCCTAGCAACCAGACGGGGTTACCCTAGCAACCAAGTAACAAATCACATATATCTGCACCAGAAAATCATAGAGACTTCCTGTTTCACTTATTTCACTCAGGATGGAAAGTAGCCTTGATATGTATCACTCTGGTAACTGCCTAGCAACCAGATGTGATTACCCTAGCAACCAAGTAACAAATCACATATCTCTGCAACAGAAAATCAGAGAGACTTCCGGGTTGACTTATTTCACTCAGGATGGAAAGTAGCCTTGATATGTATAACTCTGGTAACCGCCTAGCAACCAGATGTGATTACCCTAGCAACCAAGTAACAAATCACATATCTCTGCATCAGAAAATCATAGAGACTTCCGGGTTGACTTGATTCACTCAGGATGGAAAGTAGCCTTGATATGTATCACTCTGGTAACTGCCTAGCAACCAGACGGGGTTACCCTAGCAACCAAGTAACAAATCACATATATCTGCACCAGTATATCGTAGAGACTACCTGTTTCACTTATTTCACTCAGGATGGAAAGTAGCCTTGATATGTATCACTCTGGTAACTGCATAGCAACCAGACAGGGTTACCTTAGCAACCAAGTAACAAATCACATATCTTTGAACCAGAACATCGTAGAGACTTAGGGGTTGACATATTTCACACAGGATTGCAAGGAGCCTTATGAGTATCACTTTGGTAACTGCCTAGTAACCAGATGTGTTTACCCTAGCAACCAAGTAACAAGTCACATATCTCTGCACCAGAAAATCATAGAGACATCCTGTTTCACTTATTTCACTCAAGATGGAAAGTAGCCTTGATATATATCACTCTGGTAACTGCCTATCAACCAGATATGGTTACCCTAGCAACCAAGTAACAAATCACATATCTATGCAACAGAAAATCATAGAGACTTCCGGGTTGACTTTATTCACTCAGGATGGAAAGTAGCCTTGATATGTATCACTCTGGTAACTGCCTAGCAACCAGATGGGGTTACCCTAGCAACCAAGTAACAAATCACATATCTCTGCACCAGAAAATCGTAGTGACTTCCTGTTTCACTTATTTCACTCAGGATGGAAAGTAGCCTTGATATGTATCACTCTGGTAACTGCCTAGCAACCAGATGTGATTACCCTAGCAACCAAGTAACAAATCACATATCTCTGCAACAGAAAATCAGAGAGACTTCCGGGTTGACTTATTTCACACAGGATGGAAAGTAGCCTTGATATGTATCACTCTGGTAACTGCCTAGCAACCATATGTGATTACCCTAGCAACCAAGTAACAAATCACATATCTCTGCAATAGAAATTCATAGAGACTTCCAGGTTGACTTTATTCACTCAGGATGGAAAGTAGCCTTGATATGTATCACTCTGGTAACTGCCTAGCAACCAGACGGCGTTACCCTAGCAACCAAGTAACAAATCACATATCTTTGAACCAGAACATCGTAGAGACTTAGGGGTTGACATATTTCACACAGGATTGCAAGGAGCCTTATGAGTATCACTTTGGTAACTGCCTAGCAACCAGATGTGTTTACCCTAGCAACCAAGTAACAAATCACATATCTCTGCACCAGAAAATCATACAGACTTCCTGTTTCACTTATTTCACTCAGGATGGAAAGTAGCCTTGATATGTATCACTCTGGTAACTGCCTAGCAACCAGATGTGATTACCCTAGCAACCAAGTAACAAATCACATATCTCTGCAACAGAAAATCAGAGAGACTTCCGGGTTGACTTATTTCACTCAGGATGGAAAGTAGCCTTGATATGTATCACTCTGGTAACTGCCTAGCAACCAGATGTGATTACCCTAGCAACCAAGTAACAAATCACATATCTCTGCAACAGAAAATCATAGAGACTTCAGGGTTGACTTTATTCACTCAGGATGGAAAGTAGCCTTGATATGTATCACTCTGGTAACTGCCTAGCAACCAGACGGGGTTACCCTAGCAACCAAATAACAAATCACATATCTCTGCACCAGAAAATCATAGAGACTACCTGTTTCACTTAATTCACTCAGGATGGAAAGTAGCCTTGATATGTATCACTCTGGTAACTGCCTAGCAACCAGATGCGGTTACCCTAGCAACCAAGTAACAAATCACATATCTTTGAACCAGAACATCGTAGAGACTTAGGGGTTGACATATTTCACACAGGATTGCAAGAAGCCTTATGAGTATCACTTTGGTAACTACCTAGCAACCAGATGTGTTTACCCTAGCAACCAAGTAACAAATCACATCTCTGCACCAGAAAATCATAGAGACTTCCTGTTTCACTTATTTAACTCAGGATGGAAAGTAGCCTTGATATGTATCCCTCTGGTAACTGCCTAGCAACCAGATGTGGTTACCCTAGCAACCAAGTAACAAATCACATATCTTTGTACCAGAACATCGTAGAGACTTAGGGGTTGACATATTTCACACAAGATTGCAAGGAGCCTTATGAGTATCACCTTGGTAACTGCCTAGCAACCAGATGGGGTTACCCTAGCAACCAACTAACAAATCACATATCTCTGCACCAGAAAATCGTAGAGACTTCCGGGTTGACATAATTCACTCAGGATGGAAAGGAGGCTTGATAAGTATCACCCTGGTAACTGCATAGCAACCAGATGGGGTTACCCTAGCAACCAAGTAACAAATAATATATCTCTTCACCAGAACATCGTAGAGACTTCCTGTTTGACTTATTTCACTCAGGATAGCAAGGAGTCTTGAAAAGTATCACTCTAGTAACTGCCTAGCAACGACAAGGGCTTACCCTAGCAACCAAGTAACAAATCACATAACTCTGCACCAGAAAATCGTAAAGACTTCCTGTTTCACTTATTTTACTCAAGATGGAAAGTAGCCTTGATATATATCACTCTGGTAACTGCCTATCAACCAGATATGGTTACCCTAGCAACCAAGTAACAAATCACATATCTATGCAACAGAAAATCATAGAGACTTCCGGGTTGACTTTATTCACTCAGAATGAAAAGGAGGCTTGATAAGGATCACCCTGGAAACTGCCTAGCAACCAGATTGGGTTACCCTAGCAACCAAGTAAAAAATGATATATCTATCTATCTATCTATCTATTTATCTTTCTGAGGGTCAATATCTATCTATCTATCTATCTATCTGAGTGTCAATATCTATATCTATCTATCTAACTATCTGAGGGTCAATAACTATCTATCTATCTATCTGTGGGACATACTCTATCTATCTATATCTCAGGGTCAATGACTATCTATCTATCTATATATCTGACAGTCAATATCTATCTATCTATCTATCTAAGGGTCAATGACTATCTATCTATCTATCTATCTGAGGGTCAATATCTATCTATCTATCTATCTATCTATCTATCTGATGGTCAATATCTATCTATCTATCTATATGTGGGTCATACTCTATCTATCTATATCTCAGGGTCAATGACTATCTATCTATCTATGTATCTGACAGTCAATATCTATCTATCTATCTATCTAAGGGTCAATGACTATCTATCTATCTATCTATCTATCTGAGGGTCAATATCTATCTATCTATCTATCTATCTATCTATCTATCTATCTATCTATCTATCTATCTGATGGTCAATATCTATCTATCTATCTATATGTGGGTCATACTCTATCTATCTATCTATCTATCTATGGGTCAATATCTATCTATCTATCTATCTATCTATCTATCTATCTATCTATCTATCTATCTATCTATCTATCTGATGGTCAATATCTATCTATCTATCTATCTATCTATCTATCTATCTATCTTTCTGAGGGTCAATATCTATCTATCTATCGATCTATCTATCTGATGGTCAATATCTATCTATCTATCTATCTTTCTGAGGGTCAATATCTATCTATCTAATGGTCAATGACTATCTATCTATCTATCTATCTAACTATCTGCGGGTCAATAACTATCTATCTATCTATCTGTGGGTCATACTCTATCTATCTATATCTCAGGGTCAATGACTATCTGTCTATCTATATATCTGACGGTCAATATCTATCTATCTATCTAAGAGTCAATGACTATCTATCTATCTATCTATCTATCTATCTGAGGGTCAATATCTATCTATCTATCTATCTAACTATCTGCGGGTCAATAACTATCTATCTATCTATCTATCTGTGGTTCATACTCTATCTATCTATATCTCAGGGTCAATGACTATCTATCTATCTATATATCTGACGTTCAATATCTATCTATCTATCTATCTAAGGGTCAATGACTATCAATCTATCTTTCTATCTATCTATCTATCTATCTATCTGAGGGTCAATATCTATCTATCTATCTGAGGATCAATATCTATCTATCTATCTATCTATCTGATGGTCAATAACTATCTATCTATCTATCTGATGGTCAATAACTATCTATCTATCTATCTATCTATCTATCTATCTGAGGGTCAATATCTATCTATCTATCTATCTATCTATGGGTCATACTCTATCTATCTATCTATCTATCTATCTGAGGGTCAATATCTATCTATCTAATCTATTTGATAGACTGAATGGTTTTATAATCTCTAAACTTTGAACTTTGAAAACTACTACTTATAATTACATCAAACTAGAAACCGTAAATCTTCAAACTTTTACAACTACTTCAAACTTTATGCTAGGCTTTCTCAAGCCAACCTAAAGTTTGTACTCAAACTTTTTAATCTAGTTAGGTTGGCTTGAGAAAGCCAACTTACTGAAATCCTATTTAAACTTATTATTATTATTATTATTATTCTGAGACTAAATTTCTAAATGTAACTCCTCCTAGAGCTTTTAAGCTACATGCACCAAACTCGGCACAGACCTTCAGACTAATCCCGAATAGTGTGCTATATCTTTTCTAACTGATCGGACTTACGGTTTTCCTAAAAATGACGATCAAAACTCGGAAAAACTCCCATTGATTAACATTGCGGAATGTTCATAAATTTAAATCCCAACTGACGTTTTCACACACACAGACGAAAAAGGGCCTGTCAGCCCTGCGTCTCTCCCTCTCTCTCTCCCTCAGAGGATTTCTTTTATCAAGCAGCCAATAAGTAATGACCTAAAATCTTCATAGCCACAGTATAGTAGCTTCCAGGTTGACTTGATTCACTCAGTATGGAAAGGAGGCTTGATAAGTATCACCCTGGTAACTGCATAGCAACCAGACAGGGTTACCCTAGCAACCAAATAACAAATCACATATTTCTGCACCAGAAAATCATACAGACATCCTGTTTCACTTATTTCACTCAGGATGGAAAGTAGCCTTGATATGTATCACTCTGGTAACTGCCTAGCAACCAGATGGGGTTACCCTAGCAACCAAGTAACAAATCACATATCTCTGCACCAGAAAATCATACAGACTTCCTGTTTCACTTATTTCACTCAGGATGGAAAGTAGCCTTGATATGTATCACTCTGGTAACTGCCTAGCAACCAGATGGGGTTACCCTAGCAACCAAGTAACAAATCACATATCTCTGCACCAGAAAATCGTAGTGACTTCCTGTTTCACTTATTTCACTCAAGATGGAAAGTAGCCTTGATATGTATCACTCTGGTAACTGCCTAGCAACCAGATGGGGTTACCCTAGCAACCAAGTAACAAATCACATATCTCTGCACCAGAAAATCATACAGACTTCCTGTTTCACTTATTTCACTCAGGATGGAAAGTAGCCTTGATATGTATCACTCTGGTAACTGCCTAGCAACCAGATGGGGTTACCCTAGCAACCAAGTAACAAATCACATATCTCTGCACCAGAAAATCGTAGTGGCTTCCTGTTTCACTTATTTCACTCAAGATGGAAAGTAGCCTTGATATGTATCACTCTGGTAACTGCCTAGCAACCAGATGTGATTACCCTAGCAACCAAGTAACAAATCACATATCTCTGCAACAGAAAATCAGAGAGACTTCCGGGTTGACTTATTTCACTCAGGATGGAAAGTAGCCTTGATATGTATCACTCTGGTAACTGCCTAGCAACCAGATGTGATTACCCTAGCAACCAAGTAACAAATCACATATCTCTGCAACAGAAAATCAGAGAGACTTCCGGGTTGACTTATTTCACTCAGGATGGAAAGTAGCCTTGATATGTATCACTCTGGTAACTGCCTAGCAACCAGATGTGATTACCCTAGCAACCAAGTAACAAATCACATATCTCTGCAACAGAAAATCATAGAGACTTCCGGGTTGACTTTATTCACTCAGGATGGAAAGTAGCCTTGATATGTATCACTCTGGTAACTGCCTAGCAACCAGACGGGGTTACCCTAGCAACCAAGTAACAAATCACATATCTCTGCACCAGTATATCGTAGAGACTACCTGTTTCGCTTATTTCACTCAGGATGGAAAGTAGCCTTGATATGTATCACTCTGGTAACTGCATAGCAACCAGACAGGGTTACCTTAGCAACCAAGTATCAAATCACATATCTTTGAACCAGAACATCGTAGAGACTTAGGGGTTGACATATTTCACACAGGATTGCAAGGAGCCTTATGAGTATCACCTTAGTAACTGCCTAGCAACCAGATGGGGTTACCCTAGCAACCAAGTAACAAGTCACATATCTCTGCACCAGAAAATCATAGAGACTTCCTGTTTCACTTATTTCACTCAGGATGGAAAGTAGCCTTGATATGTATCCCTCTGGTAACTGCCTAGCAACCAGATGCGGTTACCCTAGCAACCAAGTAACAAATCACATATCTTTGAACCAGAACATCGTAGAGACTTAGGGGTTGACATATTTCACACAGGATTGCAAGGAGCCTTATGAGTATCACCTTAGTAACTGCCTAGCAACCAGATGGGGTTACCCTAGCAACCAACTAACAAATCACATATCTCTGCACCAGAAAATCATAGAGACTTCCGGGTTGACATAATTCACTCAGGATGGAAAGGAGGCTTGATAAGTATCACTCTGGTAACTGCCTAGCAACGACAAGGGCTTACCCTAGCAACCAAGTAACAAATCACATAACTCTGCACCAGAAAATCGTAGAGACTTCCTGTTTCACTTATTTTACTCAAGATGGAAAGTAGCCTTGATATATATCACTCTGGTAACTGCCTATCAACCAGATATGGTTACCCTAGCAACCAAGTAACAAATCACATATCTATGCAACAGAAAATCATAGAGACTTCCGGGTTGACTTTATTCACTCAGAATGAAAAGGAGGCTTGATAAGGATCACCCTGGAAACTGCCTAGCAACCAGATTGGGTTACCCTAGCAACCAAGTAAAAAATTATATATCTATCTGTCTATCTGTCTATCTATCTATCTATCTATCTATCTATCTATCTTTCTGATGGTCAATATCTATCTAGCTATCTATCTATCTATCTGAGGGTCAATATCTATCTATCTATCTATCTATCTAACTATCTGTGGGTCAATAACTATCTATCTATCTATCTGTGGTTCATACTCTATCTATCTATATCTCAGGGTCAATGACTATCTATCTATCTATATATCTGAAGGTCAATATCTATCTATCTATCTAAGGGTAAATGACTATCAATCTGTCTTTCTATCTTTCTATCTATCTATCTATCTATCTATCTATCTGAGGGTCAATATCTATCTATCTATCTGAGGATCAATATCTATCTATCTATCTATCTATCTATCTATCTATCTATCTATCTAATGGTCAATATCTATCTATCTATCTATCTATCTATCTATCTATCTATCTGATGGTCAATAACTATCTATCTATCTATCTATCTATCTATGGGTCATACTCTATCTATCTATCTATCTATCTATCTGAGGGTCAATATCTATCTATCTATCTATCTATCTATCCATCTGAGGGTCAATATCTATCTATCTATCTATCTATCTATCTATCTATCTATCTAATCTATTTGATAGACTGAATGGTTTTATAATCTCTAAACTTTGAACTTTGAAAACTATTACTTATAATTACATCAAACTAGAAACCGTAAATCTTGAAACTTTTACAACTACTTCAAACTTTATGCTAGGCTTTCTCAAGCCAACCTAAAGTTTGTACTCAAACTTTTTAATCTAGTTATTATTATTATTATTCTGAGACTAAATTTCTAAATGTAACTCCTCCTAGAGCTTTTAAGCTACATGCACCAAACTCGGCACAGACCTTCAGACTAATCCCGAATAGTGTGCTATATCTTTTCTAACTGATCGGACTTACGGTTTTCCTAAAAATGACGATCAAAACTCGGAAAAACTCCCATTGATTAACATTGCGGAATGTTCAGAAATTTAAATCCCAACTGACGTTTTCACACACACAGACGAAAAAGGGCCTGTCAGCCCTGCGTCTCTCCTTCTCTCTCTCCCTCAGAGGATTTCTTTTATCAAGCAGCCAATAAGTAATGACCTAAAATCTTCATAGCCACAGTATAGTAGCTTCCAGGTTGACTTGATTCACTCAGTATGGAAAGGAGGCTTGATAAGTATCACCCTGGTAACTGCATAGCAACCAGACAGGGTTACCCTAGCAACCAAATAACAAATCACATATTTCTGCACCAGAAAATCATACAGACATCCTGTTTCACTTATTTCACTCAGGATGGAAAGTAGCCTTGATATGTATCACTCTGGTAACTGCCTAGCAACCAGATGGGGTTACCCTAGCAACCAAGTAACAAATCACATATCTCTGCACCAGAAAATCATACAGACTTCCTGTTTCACTTATTTCACTCAGGATGGAAAGTAGCCTTGATATGTATCACTCTGGTAACTGCCTAGCAACCAGATGGGGTTACCCTAGCAACCAAGTAACAAATCACATATTTCTGCACCAGAAAATCGTAGTGACTTCCTGTTTCACTTATTTCACTCAAGATGGAAAGTAGCCTTGATATGTATCACTCTGGTAACTGCCTAGCAACCAGATGTGATTACCCTAGCAACCAAGTAACAAATCACATATCTCTGCAACAGAAAATCAGAGAGACTTCCGGGTTGACTTATTTCACTCAGGATGGAAAGTAGCCTTGATATGTATCACTCTGGTAACTGCCTAGTAACCAGATGTGGTTACCCTAGCAACCAAGTAACAAATCACATATCTTTGAACCAGAACATGGTACAGACTTAGGGGTTGACATATTTCACACAGGATTGCAAGGGGCCTTATGAGTATCACTTTGGTAACTGCCTAGCAACCAGATGTGGTTACCCTAGCAACCAAGTAACAAATCACATATCTTTGCACCAGAAAATCGTAGAGACTTCCTGTTTCACTTATTTCACTCAGGATGGAAAGGAGGCTTGATATGTATCACTCTGGTAACTGCCTAGCAACCAGATGTGGTTACCCTAGCAACCAAGTAACAAATCACATATCTTTGAACCAGAACATTGTAGAGACTTAGGGGTTGACATATTTCACACAGGATTGCAAGGGGCCTTATGAGTATCACCTTGGTAACTGCCTAGCAACCAGATGGGGTTACCCTAGCAACCAACTTACAAATCACATATCTCTGCACCAGAAAATCGTAGAGACTTCCTGTTTCACTTATTTCACTCAGGATGGAAAGTAGCCTTGATATGTATCACTCTGGTAACTGCCTAACAACCAGATGGGGTTACCCTAGCAACCAAGTAACAAATCACATATCTCTGCACCAGAAAATCGTAGTGACTTCCTGTTTCACTTATTTCACTCAGGATGGAAAGTAGCCTTGATATGTATCACTCTGGTAACTGCCTAGCAACCAGATGTGATTACCCTAGCAACCAAGTAACAAATCACATATCTCTGCAACAGAAAATCAGAGAGACTTCCGGGTTGACTTATTTCACTCAGGATGGAAAGTAGCCTTAATATGTATCACTCTGGTAACTGCCTAGCAACCAGATGTGATTACCCTAGCAACCAAGTAACAAATCACATATCTCTGCAATAGAAAATCATAGAGACTTCCGGGTTGACTTTATTCACTCAGGATGGAAAGTAGCCTTGATATGTATCACTCTGGTAACTGCCTAGCAACCAGACGGGGTTACCCTAGCAACCAAGTAACAAATCACATATCTCTGCACCAGAAAATCGTAGTGACTTCCTGTTTCACTTATTTCACTCAGGATGGAAAGTAGCCTTGATATGTATCACTCTGGTAACTGCCTAGCAACCAGATGTGATTACCCTAGCAACCAAGTAACAAATCACATATCTCTGCAACAGAAAATCAGAGAGACTTCCGGGTTGACTTATTTCACTCAGGATGGAAAGTAGCCTTAATATGTATCACTCTGGTAACTGCCTAGCAACCAGATGTGATTACCCTAGCAACCAAGTAACAAATCACATATCTCTGCAATAGAAAATCATAGAGACTTCCGGGTTGACTTTATTCACTCAGGATGGAAAGTAGCCTTGATATGTATCACTCTGGTAACTGCCTAGCAACCAGACGGGGTTACCCTAGCAACCAAGTAACAAATCACATATCTCTGCACCAGAAAATCGTAGAGACTACCTGTTTCACTTATTTCACTCAGGATGGAAAGTAGCCTTGATATGTATCACTCTGGTAACTGCATATCAACCAGACAGGGTTACCTTAGCAACCAAGTAACAAATCACATATCTTTGAACCAGAACATCGTAGAGACTTAGGGGTTGACATATTTCACACAGGATTGCAAGGAGCCTTATGAGTATCACTTTGGTAACTGCCTAGCAACCAGATGTGTTTACCCTAGCAACCAAGTAACAAATCACATATCTCTGCACCAGAAAATCATAGAGACTTCCTGTTTCACTTATTTCACTCAGGATAGCAAGGTGTCTTGAAAAGTATCACTCTGGTAACTGCCTAGCAACGACAAGGGCTTACCCTAGCAACCAACTAACAAATCACATATCTCTGCACCAGAAAATCGTAGAGACTTCCTGTTTCACTTATTTCAC
Organism: Moxostoma hubbsi; assembly: GCA_032164185.1. NCBI lineage: Eukaryota > Metazoa > Chordata > Actinopteri > Cypriniformes > Catostomidae > Moxostoma > Moxostoma hubbsi. Next base: position 3,705,249 of record JAVLUX010000027.1, on the reverse strand, counting down.
TCAGGATGGAAAGGAGGCTTGATATGTATCACCCTGGTAACTGCATAGCAACCAGACAGGGATACCCTAGCAACCAAGTAACAAATCACATATCTATGCAACAGAAAATCATAGAGACTTCTGGGTTGACTTAATTCTTTCAGAATGAAAAGGAGGCTTGATAAGGATCACCCTGGAAACTGCCTAGCAACCAGATTGGGTTACCCTAGCAACCAAGTAAAAAATGATGTATCTATCTGTCTATCGATCTATCTATCTATCTATCTTTCTGAGGGTCAATATCTATCTATCTATCTAACTATCTATCTATCTATCTATCTATCTCAGGGTCAATGACTATCTATCTATCTATATAGATCTGACGGTCAATATCTATCTAAGGGTCAATGACTATCTATCTATCTATCTGAGGCTCAATATCTATCTATCTATCTGAGGGTCAATATCTATCTATCTATCTGAGGATCAATATCTATCTATCTATCTGAGGATCAATATCTATCTATCTATCTATCTATCTGATGGTCAATATCTATCTATCTATCCATCTATCCATCTATCTATCTGTGGGTCATACTCTATCTATCTATCTATCTATCTATCTATCTATCTGAGGGTCAATATCTATCTATCTATCTATCTATCTGTGGGTCATACTCTATCTATCTATCTATCTATCTATCTAATCTATTTGATAGACTGAATGGTTTTATAATCTCTAAACTTTGAACTTTGAAAACTACTACTTATAATTACATCAAACTAGAAACCGTAAATCTTCAAACTTTTACAACTACTTCAAACTTTATGCTAGGCTTTCTCAAGCCAACCTAAAGTTTGTACTCAAACTTTTTAATCTAGTTAGGTTGGCTTGAGAAAGCCAACTTACTGAAATCCTATTTAAACTTATTATTATTATTATTATTATTCTGAGACTAAATTTCTAAATGTAACTCCTCCTAGAGTTTTTAAGCTACATGCACCAAACTCGGCACAGACCTTCAGACTAATCCCGAATAGTGTGCTATATCTTTTCTAACTGATCGGACTTACGGTTTTCCTAAAAATGACGATCAAAACTCGGAAAAACTCCCATTGATTAACATTGCGGAATGTTCAGAAATTTAAATCCCAACTGACGTTTTCACACACACACAGACGAAAAAGGGCCTGTCAGCCCTGCGTCTCTCCTTCTCTCTCTCCCTCAGAGGATTTCTTTTATCAAGCAGCCAATAAGTAATGACCTAAAATCTTCATAGCCACAGTATAGTAGCTTCCAGGTTGACTTGATTCACTCAGTATGGAAAGGAGGCTTGATAAGTATCACCCTGGTAACTGCATAGCAACCAGACAGGGTTACCCTAGCAACCAAATAACAAATCACATATTTCTGCACCAGAAAATCATACAGACATCCTGTTTCACTTATTTCACTCAGGATGGAAAGTAGCCTTGATATGTATCACTCTGGTAACTGCCTAGCAACCAGATGGGGTTACCCTAGCAACCAAATAACAAATCACATATCTCTGCACCAGAAAATCATACAGACTTCCTGTTTCACTTATTTCACTCAGGATGGAAAGTAGCCTTGATATGTATCACTCTGGTAACTGCCTAGCAACCAGATGGGGTTACCCTAGCAACCAAGTAACAAATCACATATTTCTGCACCAGAAAATCGTAGTGACTTCCTGTTTCACTTATTTCACTCAAGATGGAAAGTAGCCTTGATATGTATCACTCTGGTAACTGCCTAGCAACCAGATGTGATTACCCTAGCAACCAAGTAACAAATCACATATCTCTGCAACAGAAAATCAGAGAGACTTCCTGTTTGACTTATTTCACTCAGGATGGAAAGTAGCCTTGATATGTATCCCTCTGGTAACTGCCTAGCAACCAGATGCGGTTACCCTAGCAACCAAGTAACAAATCGCATATCTTTGAACCAGAACATCGTAGAGACTTAGGGGTTAACATATTTCACACAGGATTGCAAGGTGCCTTATGAGTATCACCTTGGTAACTGCCTAGCAACCAGATGGGGTTACCCTAGGAACCAACTAACAAATCACATATCTCTGCACCAGAAAATCGTGGAGACTTCCTGTTTCACTTATTTCACTCAGGATGGAAAGTAGCCTTGATATGTATCACTCTGGTAACTGCCTAGCAACCAGATGTGATTACCCTAGCAACCAAGTAACAAATCACATATCTCTGCACCAGAAAATCATACAGACTTCCTGTTTCACTTATTTCACTCAGGATGGAAAGTAGCCTTGATATGTATCACTCTGGTAACTGCCTAGCAACCAGATGTGATTACCCTAGCAACCAAGTAACAAATCACATATCTCTGCACCAGAAAATCATACAGACTTCCTGTTTCACTTATTTCACTCAGGATGGAAAGTAGCCATGATATGTATCACTCTGGTAACTGCATAGCAACCAGACAGGGTCACCTTAGCAACCAAGTAACAAATCACATATCTTTGAACCAGAACATCATAGAGACTTAGGGGTTGACATATTTCACACAGGATTGCAAGGAGCCTTATGAGTATCACTTTGGTAACTGCCTAGCAACCAGATGTGTTTACCCTAGCAACCAAGTAACAAATCACATATATCTGCACCAGAAAATCATAGAGACTTACTGTTTCACTTATTTCACTCAGGATGGAAAGTAGCCTTGATATGTATCCCTCTGGTAACTGCCTAGCAACCAGATGCGGTTACCCTAGCAACCAAGTAACAAATCACATATCTTTGAACCAGAATATCGTAGAGACTTAGGGGTTGACATATTTCACACAGGATTTCAAGGAGCCTTATGAGTATCACCTTAGTAACTGCCTAGCAACCAGATGGGGTTACCCTAGCAACCAACTAACAAATCACATATCTCTGCACCAGAAAATCGTAGAGACTTCCGGGTTGACATAATTCACTCAGGATGGAAAGGAGGCTTGATAAGTATCACTCTGGTAACTGCTTAGCAACGACAAGGGCTTACCCTAGCAACCAAGTAACAAATCACATAACTCTGCACCAGAAAATCGTAGAGACTTCCTGTTTCACTTATTTTACTCAAGATGGAAAGTAGCCTTGATATATATCACTCTGGTAACTGCCTATCAACCAGATATGGTTACCCTAGCAACCAAGTAACAAATCACATATCTATGCAACAGAAAATCATAGAGACTTCCGGGTTGACTTTATTCACTCAGAATGAAAAGGAGGCTTGATAAGGATCACCCTGGAAACTGCCTAGCAACCAGATTGGGTTACCCTAGCAACCAAGTAAAAAATGATATATCTATCTGTCTATCTGTCTATCTATCTATCTTTCTGATGGTCAATATCTATCTATCTATCCATCTATCTGAGGGTCAATATCTATCTATCTATCTATCTAACTATCTGCGGGTCAATAACTATCTATCTATCTATCTGTGGGTCATACTCTATCTATCTATATCTCAGGGTCAATGACTATCTGTCTATCTATATATCTGACGGTCAATATCTATCTATCTATCTAAGAGTCAATGACTATCTATCTATCTATCTATCCATCTATCTAAGGGTCAATATCTATCTATCTATCTATCTATCTATCTATCTATCTATCTATCTAACTATCTGCGGGTCAATAACTATCTATCTATCTATCTATCTGTGGTTCATACTCTATCTATCTATATCTCAGGGTCAATGACTATCTATCTATCTATATATCTGACGGTCAATATCTATCTATCTATCTAATGGTCAATGACTATCAATCTATCTTTCTATCTTTCTATCTATCTATCTATCTATCTATCTGAGGGTCAATATCTATCTATCTATCTGAGGATCAATATCTATCTATCTATCTATCTATCTATCTATCTATCTAATGGTCAATATCTATCTATCTATCTATCTATATATCTATCTGATGGTCAATAACTATCTATCTATCTATCTATCTATCTATCTATCTATCTGATGGTCAATAACTATCTATCTATCTATCTATCTATCTATCTGAGGGTCAATATCTATCTATCTATCTATCTATCTATCTATGGGTCATACTCTATCTATCTATCTATCTATCTATCTATCTGAGGGTCAATATCTATCTATCTATCTATCTATCTATCTGAGGGTCAATATCTATCTATCTATCTAACTATCTGCGGGTCAATAACTATCTATCTATCTATCTATCTGTGGGTCATACTCTATCTATCTATATCTCAGGGTCAATGACTATCTGTCTATTTATATATCTGACGGTCAATATCTATCTATCTATCTAAGAGTCAATGACTATCTATCTATCTATCTATCTATCTATCTGATGGTCAAAATCTATCTATCTATCTATCTAACTATCTGCGGGTCAATAACTATCTATCTATCTATCTATCTATCTATCTGTGGTTCATACTCTATCTATCTATATCTCAGGGTCAATGACTATCTATCTATCTATTTATCTGACGGTCAATATCTATCTATCTAAGGGTCAATGACTATCAATCTATCTTTCTATCTATCTATCTGAGGGTCAATATCTATCTATCTATCTGAGGATCAATATCTATCTATCTATCTATCTATCTATCTATCTGAGGGTCAATATCTATCTATCTATCTATCTATCTATCTATCTATCTATCTATCTATGGGTCATACTCTATCTATCTATCTATCTATCTATCTATCTGAGGGTCAATATCTATCTATCTATCTATCTATCTATCTATCTGAGGGTCAATATCTATCTATCTATCTATCTAACTATCTGCGGGTCAATAACTATCTATCTATCTATCTAAGGGTCAATGACTATCAATCTATCTTTCTATCTTTCTATCTATCTATCTGAGGGTCAATATCTATCTATCTATCTGAGGATCAATATCTATCTATCTATCTATCTAATGGTCAATATCTATCTATCTATCTATCTATCTATCTATCTATCTATCTATCTGATGGTCAATAACTATCTATCTATCTATCTATCTATCTATCTGATGGTCAATAACTATCTATCTATCTATCTATCTATCTGAGGGTCAATATCTATCTATCTATCTATCTATCTATCTATCTATCTATCTATCTGAGGGTCAATATCTATCTATCTATCTATCTATCTGAGGGTCAATATCTATCTATCTATCTATCTATTTGATAGACTGAATGGTTTTATAATCTCTAAACTTTGAACTTTGAAAACTACTACTTATAATTACATCAAATTAGAAACCGTAAATCTTCAAACTTTTACAACTACTTCAAACTTTATGCTAGGCTTTCTCAAGCCAACCTAAAGTTTGTACTCAAACTTTTTAATCTAGTTAGGTTGGCTTGAGAAAGCCAACTTACTGAAATCCTATTTAAACTTATTATTAGGTTGGCTTGAGAAAGCCAACTTACTGAAATCCTATTTAAACTTATTATTATTATTATTATTATTCTGAGACTAAATTTCTAAATGTAACTCCTCCTAGAGCTTTTAAGCTACATGCACCAAACTCGGCACAGACCTTCAGACTAATCCCGAATAGTGTGCTATATCTTTTCTAACTGATCGGACTTACGGTTTTCCTAAAAATGACGATCAAAACTCGGAAAAACTCCCATTGATTAACATTGCGGAATGTTCAGAAATTTAAATCCCAACTGACGTTTTCACACACACAGGCAAAAAAGGGCCTGTCAGCCCTGCGTCTCTCCCTCTCTCTCTCCCTCAGAGGATTTCTTTTATCAAGCAGCCAATAAGTAATGACCTAAAATCTTCATAGCCACAGTATAGTAGCTTCCAGGTTGACTTGATTCACTCAGTATGGAAAGGAGGCTTGATAAGTATCACCCTGGTAACTGCCTAGCAACCAGATGGGGTTACCCTAGCAACCAACTAACAAATTACATATCTCTGCACCAGAAAATCGTAGAGACTTCCTGTTTCACTTATTTCACTCAGGATGGAAAGTAGCCTTGATATGTATCACTCTGGTAACTGCCTAGCAACCAGATGTGATTACCCTAGCAACCAAGTAACAAATCACATATCTCTGCAACAGAAAATCAGAGAGACTTCCGGGTTGACTTATTTCACTCAGGATGGAAAGTAGCCTTGATATGTATCACTCTGGTAACTGCCTAGCAACCAGACGGGGTTACCCTAGCAACCAAGTAACAAATCACATATATCTGCACCAGAAAATCGTAGAGACTTCCTGTTTCACTTATTTCACTCAGGATGGAAAGTAGCCTTGATATGTATCACTCTGGTAACTGCCTAGCAACCAGATGTGATTACCCTAGCAACCAAGTAACAAATCACATATCTCTGCAACAGAAAATCAGAGAGACTTCCGGGTTGACTTATTTCACTCAGGATGGAAAGTAGCCTTGATATGTATCACTCTGGTAACTGCCTAGCAACCAGATGTGATTACCCTAGCAACCAAGTAACAAATCACATATCTCTGCATCAGAAAATCATAGAGACTTCCGGATTGACTTGATTCACTCAGGATGGAAAGTAGCCTTGATATGTATCACTCTGGTAACTGCCTAGCAACCAAATGGGGTTACCCTAGCAACCAAGTAACAAATCACATATATCTGCACCAGAAAATCGTAGAGACTTCCTGTTTCACTTATTTCACTCAGGATGGAAAGTAGCCTTGATATGTATCACTCTGGTAACTGCCTAGCAACCAGATGTGATTACCCTAGCAACCAAGTAACAAATCACAAATCTCTGCAACAGAAAATCAGAGAGACTTCCGGGTTGACTTATTTCACTCAGGATGGAAAGTAGCCTTGATATGTATCACTCTGATAACTGCCTAGCAACCAGATGTGATTACCCTAGCAACCAAGTAACAAATCACATATCTCTGCACCAGAAAATCGTAGAGACTTCCTGTTTCACTTATTTCACTCAGGATGGAAAGTAGCCTTGATATGTATCACTCTGGTAACTGCCTAGCAACCGTATGTGGTTACCCTAGCAACCAAGTAACAAATCACATATCTCTGCAACAGAAAATCATAGAGACTTCCTGTTTCACTTATTTCACTCAGGATGGAAAGTAGGCTTGATATGTATCACTCTGGTAACTGCATAGCAACCAGATGTGGTTACCCTAGCAACCAAGTAACAAATCACATATCTTTGAACCAGAACATCGTAGAGACTTAGGGGTTGACATATTTCACACAGGATGGAAAGTAGCCTTGATATGCATCACTCTGGTAACTGCCTAGCAACCAGATGGGTTACCCTAGCAACCAAATAACAAATCATATATTTCTGCACCAGAAAATCGTACAGACATCTGGGTTGACTTAATTCACTCAGGATGGAAAGGAGGCTTGATAAGTATCACCCTGGTAACTGCATAGCAACCAGACAGGGTTACCCTAGCAACCAAATAACAAATCACATATCTCTGCACCAGAAAATCATACAGACTTGCGGGTTGACTTTATTCACTCAGGATGGAAAGGAGGCTTGACAAGTTATCACCCTGGTAACTGCATAGCAACCAGACAGGGTTACCCTAGCAACCAAGTAATAAATCACATATCTTTGAACCAAAACTTCGTAGAGACTTATTGGTTGACATATTTCACACAGGATTGCAAGGAGCCTTATGAGTAACACTTTGGTAACTGCCTAGCAACCAGATGGGGATAGCCTAGCAACCAAGTTACAAATCACATATCTATTTAACAGAAAATCGTAGAGACTTCCGGGTTGACTTATTTCACTCATGATGGAAAGTAGCCTTGATATGTATTACTCTGGTAACTGCCTAGCAACCAGATGGGGTTACCATAGCAACCAAGTAACAAATTACATATCTCTGCACCAGAACAACATAAAGACTTCTGGTTTTGTTCATGGGACTCAGGGTAGCAAGGATCTATCTATCTATCTGTCTGTCTGTCTGTCTATTTATCAGTCTATCTATATCTATCTTTCGAACTGTCTATCTATCTGAGGGTTAATATCTATCTATCTATCTATCTATCTATCTATCTGAGGGTCAATATCTATCTATCTATCTATCTATCTATCTATCTGAGGTTCAATATCTATCTATCTATCTATCTAACTATCTGCGGGTCAATAACTATCTATCTATCTATCTGTGGGTCATACTCTATCTATCTATATCTCAGGGTCAATGACTATCTGTCTATCTATATATCTGACGGTCAATATCTATCTATCTATCTAAGAGTCAATGACTATCTATCTATCTATCTATCTATCTGAGGGTCAATATCTATCTATCTATCTATCTATCTAACTATCTGCGGGTCAATAACTATCTATCTATCTATCTATCTGTGGTTCATACTCTATCTATCTATATCTCAGGGTCAATGACTATCTATCTATCTACATATCTGACGTTCAATATCTATCTATCTATCTATCTATCTAAGGGTCAATGACTATCAATCTATCTTTCTATCTTTCTATCTTTCTATCTATCTATCTATCTATCTGAGGGTCAATATCTATCTATCTATATGAGGATCAATATCTATCTATCTATCTATCTATCTATCTATCTAATGGTCAATATCTATCTATCTATCTATCTATCTATCTATCTATCTATCTATCTATCTATCTATCTGATGGTCAATAACTATCTATCTATCTATCTATCTATCTGATGGTCAATAACTATCTATCTATCTATCTATCTATCTATCTATCTGAGGGTCAATATCTATCTATCTATCTATCTATCTATCTATCTATCTATCTATCTATGGGTCATACTCTATCTATCTATCTATCTATCTATCTGAGGGTCAATTATCTATCTATCTATCTATCTATCTATCTATCTATCTATCTATCTATCTATCTATCTATCTATCTATCTATCTATCTGTGGGTCATACTCTACCTATCTACCTATCTATCTATCTATCTATCTATCTATCTATCTATCTATCTATATATCTATCTATCTAATCTATTTGATAGACTGAATGGTTTTATAATCTCTAAACTTTGAACTTTGAAAACTACTACTTATAATTACATCAAACTAGAAACCGTAAATCTTCAAACTTTTACAACTACTTCAAACTTTATGCTAGGCTTTCTCAAGCCAACCTAAAGTTTGTACTCAAACTTTTTAATCTAGTTATTATTATTATTATTCTGAGACTAAATTTCTAAATGTAACTCCTCCTAGAGCTTTTAAGCTACATGCACCAAACTCGGCACAGACCTTCAGACTAATCCCGATTAGTGTGCTATATCTTTTCTAACTGATCGGACTTACGGTTTTCCTAAAAATGACGATCAAAACTCGGAAAAACTCCCATTGATTAACATTGCGGAATGTTCAGAAATTTAAATCCCAACTGACGTTTTCACACACACAGACGAAAAAGGGCCTGTCAGCCCTGCATCTCTCCCTCTCTCTCTCCCTCAGAGGATTTCTTTTATCAAGCAGCCAATAAGTAATGACCTAAAATCTTCATAGCCACAGTATAGTAGCTTCCAGGTTGACTTGATTCACTCAGTATGGAAAGGAGGCTTGATAAGTATCACCCTGGTAACTGCATAGCAACCAGACAGGGTTACCCTAGCAACCAAATAACAAATCACATATATCTGCACCAGAAAATCATACAGACATCCTGTTTCACTTATTTCACTCAGGATGGAAAGTAGCCTTGATATGTATCACTCTGGTAACTGCCTAGCAACCAGATGGGGTTACCCTAGCAACCAAGTAACAAATCAAATATCTCTGCACCAGAAAATCATACAGACTTCCTGTTTCACTTATTTCACTCAGGATGGAAAGTAGCCTTGATATGTATCACTCTGGTAACTGCCTAGCAACCAGATGGGGTTACCCTAGCAACCAAGTAACAAATCACATATCTCTGCACCAGAAAATCGTAGTGACTTCCTGTTTCACTTATTTCACTCAAGATGGAAAGTAGCCTTGATATGTATCACTCTGGTAACTGCCTAGCAACCAGATGTGATTACCCTAGCAACCAAGTAACAAATCACATATCTCTGCAACAGAAAATCAGAGAGACTTCCGGGTTGACTTATTTCACTCAGGATGGAAAGTAGCCTTGATATGTATCACTCTGGTAACTGCCTAGCAACCAGATGTGATTACCCTAGCAACCAAGTAACAAATCACATATCTCTGCAACAGAAAATCATAGAGACTTCCGGGTTGACTTTATTCACTCAGGATGGAAAGTAGCCTTGATATGTATCACTCTGGTAACTGCCTAGCAACCAGACGGGGTTACCCTAGCAACCAAGTAACAAATCACATATCTCTGCACCAGAAAATCGTAGAGACTACCTGTTTCACTTATTTCACTCAGGATGGAAAGTAGCCTTGATATGTATCACTCTGGTAACTGAATAGCAACCAGACAGGGTTACCTTAGCAACCAAGTAACAAATCACATATCTTTGAACCAGAACATCGTAGAGACTTAGGGGTTGACATATTTCACACAGGATTGCAAGGAGCCTTATGAGTATCACTTTGGTAACTGCCTAGCACCAGATGTGTTTACCCTAGCAACCAAGTAACAAATCACATATCTCTGCACCAGAAAATCATAGAGACTTCCTGTTTCACTTATTTCACTCAGGATGGAAAGTAGCCTTGATATGTATCCCTCTGGTAACTGCCTAGCAACCAGATGCGGTTACCCTAGCAACCAAGTAACAAATCACATATCTTTGAACCAGAACATCGTAGAGACTTAGGGGTTAACATATTTCACACAGGATTGCAAGGAGCCTTATGAGTATCACCTTGGTAACTGCCTAGCAACCAGATGGGGTTACCCTAGGAACCAACTAACAAATCACATATCTCTGCACCAGAAAATCGTAGAGACTTCCTGTTTCACTTATTTCACTCAGGATGGAAAGTAGCCTTGATATGTATCACTCTGGTAACTGCCTAGCAACCAGATGTGATTACCTAGCAACCAAGTAACAAATCACATATCTCTGCAACAGAAAATCAGAGAGACTTCCGGGTTGACTTATTTCACTCAGGATGGAAAGTAGCCTTGATATGTATCACTCTGGTAACTGCCTAGCAACCAGATGTGATTACCCTAGCAACCAAGTAACAAATCACATATCTCTGCAACAGAAAATCATAGAGACTTCCGGGTTGACTTTATTCACTCAGGATGGAAAGTAGCCTTGATATGTATCACTCTGGTAACTGCCTAGCAACCAGACGGGGTTACCCTAGCAACCAAGTAACAAATCACATATCTCTGCACCAGTATATCGTAGAGACTACCTGTTTCGCTTATTTCACTCAGGATGGAAAGTAGCCTTGATATGTATCACTCTGGTAACTGCATAGCAACCAGACAGGGTTACCTTAGCAACCAAGTAACAAATCACATATCTTTGAACCAGAACATCGTAGAGACTTAGGGGTTGACATATTTCACACAGGATTGCAAGGAGCCTTATGAGTATCACTTTGGTAACTGCCTAGCAACCAGATGTGTTTACCCTAGCAACCAAGTAACAAGTCACATATCTCTGCACCAGAAAATCATAGAGACTTCCTGTTTCACTTATTTCACTCAGGATGGAAAGTAGCCTTGATATGTATCCCTCTGGTAACTGCCTAGCAACCAGATGCGGTTACCCTAGCAACCAAGTAACAAATCACATATCTTTGAACCAGAACATCGTAGAGACTTAGGGGTTGACATATTTCACACAGGATTGCAAGGAGCCTTATGAGTATCACCTTAGTAACTGCCTAGCAACCAGATGGGGTTACCCTAGCAACCAACTAACAAATCACATATCTCTGCACCAGAAAATCGTAGAGACTTCCGGGTTGACATAATTCACTCAGGATGGAAAGGAGGCTTGATAAGTATCACTCTGGTAACTGCCTAGCAACGACAAGGGCTTACACTAGCAACCAAGTAACAAATCACATAACTCTGCACCAGAAAATCGTAGAGACTTCCTGTTTCACTTATTTTACTCAAGATGGAAAGTAGCCTTGATATATATCACTCTGGTAACTGCCTATCAACCAGATATGGTTACCCTAGCAACCAAGTAACAAATCACATATCTATGCAACAGAAAATCATAGAGACTTCCGGGTTGACTTTATTCACTCAGAATGAAAAGGAGGCTTGATAAGATCACCCTGGAAACTGCCTAGCAACCAGATTGGGTTACCCTAGCAACCAAGTAAAAAATTATATATCTATCTGTCTATCTGTCTATCTATCTATCTATCTTTCTGATGGTCAATATCTATCTGTCTATCTATCTATCTGAGGGTCAATATCTATCTATCTATCTATCTAACTATCTGCGGGTCAATAACTATCTATCTATCTATCTATCTGAGGGTCAATATCTATCTATCTATCTATCTATCTGAGGGTCAATATGTATGTATCTATCTATCTATCTATCTATCTATCTAATCTATTTGATAGACTGAATGGTTTTATAATCTCTAAACTTTGAACTTTGAAAACTACTACTTATAATTACATCAAACTAGAAACCGTAAATCTTCAAACTTTTACAACTACTTCAAACTTTATGCTAGGCTTTCTCAAGCCAACCTAAAGTTTGTACTCAAACTTTTTAATCTAGTTATTATTATTATTCTGAGACTAAATTTCTAAATGTAACTCCTCCTAGAGCTTTTAAGCTACATGCACCAAACTCGGCACAGACCTTCAGACTAATCCCGAATAGTGTGCTATATCTTTTCTAACTGATCGGACTTACGGTTTTCCTAAAAATGACGATCAAAACTCGGAAAAACTCCCATTGATTAACATTGCGGAATGTTCAGAAATTTAAATCCCAACTGACGTTTTCACACACACAGACGAAAAAGGGCCTGTCAGCCCTGCGTCTCTCCTTCTCTCTCTCCCTCAGAGGATTTCTTTTATCAAGCAGCCAATAAGTAATGACCTAAAATCTTCATAGCCACAGTATAGTAGCTTCCAGGTTGACTTGATTCACTCAGTATGGAAAGGAGGCTTGATAAGTATCACCCTGGTAACTGCATAGCAACCAGACAGGGTTACCCTAGCAACCAAATAACAAATCACATATTTCTGCACCAGAAAATCATACAGACATCCTGTTTCACTTATTTCACTCAGGATGGAAAGTAGCCATGATATGTATCACTCTGGTAACTGCCTAGCAACCAGATGGGGTTACCCTAGCAACCAAGTAACAAATCACATATCTCTGCACCAGAAAATCATACAGACTTCCTGTTTCACTTATTTCACTCAGGATGGAAAGTAGCCTTGATATGTATCACTCTGGTAACTGCCTAGCAACCAGATGGGGTTACCCTAGCAACCAAGTAACAAATCACATATTTCTGCACCAGAAAATCGTAGTGACTTCCTGTTTCACTTATTTCACTCAAGATGGAAAGTAGCCTTGATATGTATCACTCTGGTAACTGCCTAGCAACCAGATGTGATTACCCTAGCAACCAAGTAACAAATCACATATCTCTGCAACAGAAAATCAGAGAGACTTCCGGGTTGACTTATTTCACTCAGGATGGAAAGTAGCCTTGATATGTATCACTCTGGTAACTGCCTAGCAACCATATGTAATTACCCTAGCAACCAAGTAACAAATCACATATCTCTGCAACAGAAAATCAAAGAGACTTCCGGGTTGACTTATTTCACTCAGGATGGAAAGCAGCCTTGATATGTATCACTCTGGTAACTGCCTAGCAACCAGATGTGATTACCCTAGCAACCAAGTAACAAATCACATATCTCTGCAACAGAAAATCATAGAGACTTCCAGGTTGACTTTATTCACTCAGGATGGAAAGTAGCCTTGATATGTATCACTCTGGTAACTGCCTAGCAACCAGACGGGGTTACCCTAGCAACCAAGTAACAAATCACATATCTTTGCACCAGAAAATCGTAGAGACTTCCTGTTTCACTTATTTCACTCAGGATGGAAAGGAGGCTTGATATGTATCACTCTGGTAACTGCCTAGCAACCAGATGTGGTTACCCTAGCAACCGAGTAACAAATCACATATCTTAAAACCAGAACATAGTAGAGACTTAGGGGTTGACATATTTCACACAGGATTGCAAGGAGCCTTATGAGTATCACCTTGGTAACTGCCTAGCAACCAGATGGGGTTACCCTAGCAACCAACTAACAAATCACATATCTCTGCACCAGAAAATCATAGAGACTTCCTGTTTCACTTATTTCACTCAGGATGGAAAGTAGCCTTGATATGTATCACCCTGGTAACTGCATAGCAACCAGACAGGGTTACCCTAGCAACCAAGTAACAAATCACATATCTTTGAACCAGAACATCGTAGAGACTTAGGGGTTGACATATTTCACACAGGATTGCAAGGAGCCTTATGAGTATCACTTTGGTAACTGCCTAGCAACCAGATGTGTTTACCCTAGCAACCAAGTAACAAATCACATATCTCTGCAACAGAAAATCGTAGAGACTTCCTGTTTCACTTATTTCACTCAGGATAGAAAGTAGCCTTGATATGTATAACTCTGGTAACTGCCTAGCAACCAGATGCGGTTACCCTAGCAACCAAGTAACAAATCACATATCTCTGCAACAGAAAATCGTAGAGACTTCCGGGTTGACATAATTCACTCAGGATGGAAAGGAGGCTTTATAAGTATCACCCTGGTAACTGCATAGCAACCAGATGGGGTTACCCTAGCAACCAAGTAACAAATAATATATCTCTTCACCAGAAAATTGTAGAGACTTCCTGTTTGACTTATTTCACTCAGGATAGCAAGGATTCTTGAAAAGTATCACTCTGGTAACTGCCTAGCAACGACAAGGGCTTACCCTAGCAACAAAGTAACAAATCACATAACTCTGCACCAGAAATTCATAGAGACTTCCTGTTTCACTTATTTCACTCAAGATGGAAAGTAGCCTTGATATGTATCACTCTGGTTACTGCCTAGCAACCAGATGCGGTTACCCTAGCAACCAAGTAACAAATCACATATCTTTGAACCAGAAAATCGTAGAGACTTAGGGGTTGACATATTTCACACAGGATTGCAAGGAGCCTTATGAGTATCACTTTGGTAACTGCCTAGCAACCAGATGGGGTTACCCTAGCAACCAAGTAACAAATCACATATCTCTGCACCAGAAAATCGTATAGACTTCCTGTTTGAATTATTTCACTCAGAATGGAAAGTAGCCTTGATATGTATCACTCTGGTAACTGCCTATCAACCAGATATGGTTACCCTAGCAACCAAGTAACAAATCACATATCTATGCAACAGAAAATTGTAGAGACTTCCGGGTTGACTTTATTCACTCAGAATGAATAGGAGGCTTGATAAGTATCACCCTGAAAACTGCCTAGCAACCAGATTGGGTTACCCTAGCAACCAAGTAAAAAATAATATATCTGTCTATCTATCTGTCTATCTATCTATCTATCTATCTGAGGGTCAATATCTATCTGTCTTTCTGTGGGTCATACTCTATCTATCTATCTATCTATCTATCTATCTATCTATCTATCTATCTGAGGGTCAATATCTATCTGTCTTTCTGTGGGTCATACTCTATCTATCTATCTATCTATCTATCTATCTATCTGAGGATCAATATCTATCTATCTATCTATCTATCTATCTATCTATCTATCTGATGGTCAATATCTATCTATCTATCTATCTATCTGTGGGTCAATATCTATCTCTCTATCTATCTATCTATCTGAGGGTCAATATCCATCTATCTATCTATCTATCTATCTATCTATCTATCTATCTATCTATCTATCTATCTATCTGAGGGTCAATATCTATCTATCTATCTATCTATCTATCTAATCTATTTGATAGACTGAATGGTTTTATAATCTCTAAACTCTGAACTTTGAAAACTACTACTTATCAATACATCAAACTAAAAACCTTAAATCTTCAAATTTTTACAACTACTTCAAACTTTATGTTAGGCTTTCTCAAGCCAACCTAAAGTTTGTACTCAAACTTTTTAATCTAGTTATTATTATTATTCTGAGACTAAATTTCTAAATCTAACTCCTCCTAGAGCTTTTAAGCTACATGCACCAAACTCGGCACAGACCTTCAGACTAATCCCGAATAGTGTGCTATATCTTTTCTAACTGATCGGACTTACGGTTTTCCTAAAAATGACTATCAAAACTCGGAAAAACTCCCATTGACTTAACATTGCAGAATGTTCAGAAATTTAAATCCCAACTGACGTTTTCACACACACAGACAAAAAAAGGGCCTGTCAGCCCTGCGTCTCTCTCTCTCTCTCCCTCAGAGGATTTCTTTTATCAAGCAGCCAATAAGTAATGACCTAAAATCTTCATAGCCACAGTATAGTAGCTTCCAGGTTGACTTGATTCACTCAGTATGGAAAGGAGGCTTGATAAGTATCACCCTGGTAACTGCATAGCAACCAGACAGGGTTACCCTAGCAACCAAATAACAAATCACATATCTCTGCACCAGAAAATCATACAGACTTCATGTTTCACTTATTTCACTCAGAATGGAAAGTAGCCTTGATATGTATCACTCTGGTAACTGCCTAGCAACCAGATGGGGTTACCCTAGCAACCAAGTAACAAATCACATATCTCTGCACCAGAAAATCGTAGTGACTTCCTGTTTCACTTATTTCACTCAGGATGGAAAGTAGCCTTGATATGTATCACTCTGGTAACTGCCTAGCAACCAGATGTGATTACCCTAGCAACCAAGTAACAAATCACATATCTCTGCAACAGATAATCAGAGAGACTTCCGGGTTGACTTATTTCACACAGGATGGAAAGTAGCCTTGATATGTATCACTCTGGTAACTGCCTAGCAACCAGATGTGATTACCCTAGCAACCAAGTAACAAATCACATATCTCTGCAACAGAAAATCATAGAGACTTCAGGGTTGACTTTATTCACTCAGGATGGAAAGTAGCCTTGATATGTATCACTCTGGTAACTGCCTAGCAACCAGACGGGGTTACCCTAGCAACCAAATAACAAATCACATATCTCTGCACCAGAAAATCGTAGAGACTACCTGTTTCACTTAATTCACTCAGGATGGAAAGTAGCCTTGATATGTATCACTCTGGTAACTGCCTAGCAACCAGATGCGGTTACCCTAGCAACCAAGTAACAAATCACATATCTTTGAACCAGAACATCGTAGAGACTTAGGGGTTGACATATTTCACACAGGATTGCAAGGAGCCTTATGAGTATCACTTTGGTAACTGCCTAGCAACCAGATGTGTTTACCCTAGCAACCAACTAACAAATCACATATCTCTGCACCAGAAAATCATAGAGACTTCCTGTTTCACTTATTTCACTCAGGATGGAAAGTAGTCTTGATATGTATCCCTCTGGTAACTGCCTAGCAACCAGATGCAGTTACCCTAGCAACCAAGTAACAAATCACATATCTTTGAACCAGAACATCGTAGAGACTTAGGGGTTGACATATTTCACACAAGATTGCAAGGAGCCTTATGAGTATCACCTTGGTAACTGCCTAGCAACCAGATGGGGTTACCCTAGCAACCAACTAACAAATCACATATCTCTGCACCAGAAAATCGTAGAGAATTCCGGGTTGACATAATTCACTCAGGATGGAAAGGAGGCTTGATAAGTATCACCCTGGTAACTGCATAGCAACCAGACAGGGATACCCTAGCAACCAAGTAACAAATCACATATCTCTGCAACAGAAAATCGTAGAGACTTCCGGGTTGACATAAATCACTCAGGATGGAAAGGAGGCTTGATAAGTATCACCCTGGTAACTGCATAGCAACCAGACGGCGTTACCCTAGCAACCAAGTAACAAATCACATATCTTTGAAACAGAATATCGTAGAGACTTAGGGGTTGACATATTTCACACAGGATTGCAAGGAGCCTTATGAGTATCACTTTGGTAACTGCCTAGCAACCAGATGTGTTTACCCTAGCAACCAAGTAACAAATCACATATCTCTGCACCAGAAAATCATACAGACTTCCTGTTTCACTTATTTCACTCAGGATGGAAAGTAGCCTTGATATGTATCACTCTGGTAACTGCCTAGCAACCAGATGTGATTACCCTAGCAACCAAGTAACAAATCACATATCTCTGCAACAGAAAATCAGAGAGACTTCCGGGTTGACTTATTTCACTCAGGATGGAAAGTAGCCTTGATATGTATCACTCTGGTAACTGCCTAGCAACCAGATGTGATTACCCTAGCAACCAAGTAACAAATCACATATCTCTGCAACAGAAAATCAGAGAGACTTCCGGGTTGACATAATTCACTCAGGATGGAAAGGAGGCTTGATAAGTATCACCCTGGTAACTGCATAGCAACCAGACAGGGATACCCTAGCAACCAAGTAACAAATCACATATCTCTGCAACAGAAAATCGTAGAGACTTCCGGGTTGACATAATTCACTCAGGATGGAAAGGAGGCTTGATAAGTATCACCCTGGTAACTGCATAGCAACCAGATGGGGTTACCCTAGCAACCAAGTAACAAATAATATATCTCTTCACCAGAACATCATAGAGACTTCCTGTTTGACTTATTTCACTCAGGATAGCAAGGAGTCTTGAAAAGTATCACTCTGGTAACTGCCTAGCAACGACAAGGGCTTACCCTAGCAACCAAGTAACAAATCACATAACTCTGCACCAGAAAATCGTAAAGCCTTCCTGTTTCACTTATTTTACTCAAGATGGAAAGTAGCCTTGATGTATATCACTCTGGTAACTGCCTATCAACCAGATATGGTTACCCTAGCAACCAAGTAACAAATCACATATCTATGCAACAGAAAATCATAGAGACTTCCTGGTTGACTTTATTCACTCAGAATGAAAAGGAGGCTTGATAAGGATCACCCTGGAAACTGCCTAGCAACCAGATTGGGTTACCCTAGCAACCAAGTAAAAAATGATATATCTATCTATCTATCTATCTATCTATCTATCTTTCTGAGGGTCAATATCTATCTATCTATCTATCTATCTATCTGTGGGTCATACTCTATCTATCTATCTATCTATCTATCTATCTATCTGAGGGTCAATATCTATCTATCTATCTATCTATCTATCTATGGGTCATACTCTATCTATCTATCTATCTATCTATCTATCTATCTATCTGTGGGTCATACTCTATCTATCTATCTATCTATCTATCTATCTATCTATCTATCTATCTGATGGTCAATATCTATCTATCTATCTATCTATCTATCTATCTATCTGTGGGTCATACTCTATCTATCTATCTATCTATCGATCTATCTATCTGATGGTCAATATCTATCTATCTATCTATCTATATATCTATCCGTGGGTCATACTCTATCTATCTATCTATCTATCTGTGGGTCATACTCTATCTATCTATCTATCTATCTATCTATCTATCTATCTATCGATCTATCTATCTGATGGTCAATATCTATCTATCTATCTATCTATATATCTATCCGTGGGTCATACTCTATCTATCTATCTATCTATCTATCTATCTATCTATCTATCTATCTATCTGAGGGTCAATATCTATCTATCTATCTATCTATCTATCTATCTATCTATCTATCTATCTGAGGGTCAATATCTATCTATCTATCTATCTGAGGGTCAATATCTATCTATCTATCTATCTATCTATCTATCTATCTATTTGATAGACTGAATGGTTTTATAATCTCTAAACTTTGAACTTTGAAAACTACTACTTATAATTACATCAAACTAGAAACCGTAAATCTTCAAACTTTTACAACTACTTCAAACTTTATGCTAGGCTTTCTCAAGCCAACCTAAAGTTTGTACTCAAACTTTTTAATCTAGTTATTAGGTTGGCTTGAGAAAGCCAACTTACTGAAATCCTATTTAAACTTATTATTATTATTATTATTATTCTGAGACTAAATTTCTAAATGTAACTCCTCCTAGAGCTTTTAAGCTACATGCACCAAACTCGGCACAGACCTTCAGACTAATCCCGAATAGTGTGCTATATCTTTTCTAACTGATCGGACTTACGGTTTTCCTAAAAATGACGATCAAAACTCGGAAAAACTCCCATTGATTAACATTGCGGAATGTTCAGAAATTTAAATCCCAACTGACGTTTTCACACACACAGACGAAAAAGGGCCTGTCAGCCCTGCGTCTCTCCTTCTCTCTCTCCCTCAGAGGATTTCTTTTATCAAGCAGCCAATAAGTAATGACCTAAAATCTTCATAGCCACAGTATAGTAGCTTCCAGGTTGACTTGATTCACTCAGTATGGAAAGGAGGCTTGATAAGTATCACCCTGGTAACTGCATAGCAACCAGACAGGGTTACCCTAGCAATCAAATAACAAATCACATATTTCTGCACCAGAAAATCATACAGACATCCTGTTTCACTTATTTCACTCAGGATGGAAAGTAGCCTTGATATGTATCACTCTGGTAACTGCCTAGCAACCAGATGGGGTTACCCTAGCAACCAAGTAACAAATCACATATCTCTGCACCAGAAAATCATACAGACTTCCTGTTTCACTTATTTCACTCAGGATGGAAAGTAGCCTTGATATGTATCACTCTGGTAACTGCCTAGCAACCAGATGGGGTTACCCTAGCAACCAAGTAACAAATCACATATTTCTGCACCAGAAAATCGTAGTGACTTCCTGTTTCACTTATTTCACTCAAGATGGAAAGTAGCCTTGATATTTATCACTCTGGTAACTGCCTAGCAACCAGATGTGATTACCCTAGCAACCAAGTAACAAATCACATATCTCTGCAACAGAAAATCAGAGAGACTTCCGGGTTGACTTATTTCACTCAGGATGGAAAGTAGCCTTGATATGTATCACTCTGGTAACTGCCTAGCAACCAGATGTGATTACCCTAGCAACCAAGTAACAAATCACATATCTCTGCAACAGAAAATCAAAGAGACTTCCGGGTTGACTTATTTCACTCAGGATGGAAAGCAGCCTTGATATGTATCACTCTGGTAACTGCCTAGCAACCAGATGTGATTACCCTAGCAACCAAGTAACAAATCACATATCTCTGCAACAGAAAATCATAGAGACTTCCGGGTTGACTTTATTCACTCAGGATGGAAAGTAGCCTTGATATGTATCACTCTGGTAACTGCCTAGCAACCAGACGGGGTTACCCTAGCAACCAAGTAACAAATCACATATCTCTGCACCAGAAAATCGTAGAGACTACCTGTTTCACTTATTTCACTCAGGATGGAAAGTAGCCTTGATATGTATCACTCTGGTAACTGCATAGCAACCAGACAGGGTTACCTTAGCAACCAAGTAACAAATCACATATCTTTGAACCAGAACATCGTAGAGACTTAGGGGTTGACATATTTCACACAGGATTGCAAGGAGCCTTATGAGTATCACTTTGGTAACTGCCTAGCAACCAGATGTGTTTACCCTAGCAACCAAGTAACAAATCACATATCTCTGCACCAGAAAATCATAGAGACTTCCTGTTTCACTTATTTCACTCAGGATGGAAAGTAGCCTTGATATGTATCCCTCTGGTAACTGCCTAGCAACCAGATGCGGTTACCCTAGCAACCAAGTAACAAATCGCATATCTTTGAACCAGAACATCGTAGAGACTTAGGGGTTAACATATTTCACACAGGATTGCAAGGTGCCTTATGAGTATCACCTTGGTAACTGCCTAGCAACCAGATGGGTTTACCCTAGGAACCAACTAACAAATCACATATCTCTGCACCAGAAAATCGTGGAGACTTCCTGTTTCACTTATTTCACTCAGGATGGAAAGTAGCCTTGATATGTATCACTCTGGTAACTGCCTAGCAACCAGATGTGATTACCCTAGCAACCAAGTAACAAATCACATATCTCTGCAACAGAAAATCAGAGAGACTTCCGGGTTGACTTATTTCAATCAGGATGGAAAGTAGCCTTGATATGTATCACTCTGGTAACTGTCTAGCAACCATATGTGATTACCCTAGCAACCAAGTAACAAATCACATATCTCTGCAACAGAAAATCATAGAGACTTCCGGGTTGACTTTATTCACTCAGGATGGAAAGTAGCCTTGATATGTATCACTCTGGTAACTGCCTAGCAACCAGACGGGGTTACCCTAGCAACCAAGTAACAAATCACATATCTCTGCACCAGAAAATCGTAGAGACTACCTGTTTCACTTATTTCACTCAGGATGGAAAGTAGCCTTGATATGTATCACTCTGGTAACTGCATAGCAACCAGACAGGGTTACCTTAGCAACCAAGTAACAAATCACATATCTTTGAACCAGAACATCGTAGAGACTTAGGGGTTGACATATTTCACACAGGATTGCAAGGAGCCTTATGAGTATCACTTTGGTAACTGCCTAGCAACCAGATGTGTTTACCCTAGCAACCAAGTAACAAATCACATATCTCTGCACCAGAAAATCATAGAGACTTCCTGTTTCACTTATTTCACTCAGGATGGAAAGTAGCCTTGATATGTATCCATCTGGTAACTGCCTAGCAACCAGATGCGGTTACCCTAGCAACCAAGTTACAAATCACATATCTTTGAACCAGAACATCGTAGAGACTTAGGGGTTAACATATTTCACCCAGGATTGCAAGGAGCCTTATGAGTATCACCTTGGTAACTGCCTAGCAACCAGATGGGGTTACCCTAGCAACCAACTAACAAATCACATATCTCTGCACCAGAAAATCGTAGACACTTCCTGTTTCACTTATTTCACTCAGGATGGAAAGTAGCCTTGATATGTATCACTCTGGTAACTGCCTAGCAACCAGATGTGATTACCCTAGCAACCAAGTAACAAATCACATATCTCTGCAACAGAAAATCAGAGAGACTTCCGGGTTGACTTATTTCACTCAGGATGGAAAGTAGCCTTGATATGTATCACTCTGGTAACTGCCTAGCAACCAGATGTGATTACCCTAGCAACCAAGTAACAAATCACATATCTCTGCACCAGTATATCGTAGAGACTACCTGTTTCACTTATTTCACTCAGGATGGAAAGTAGCCTTGATATGTATCATTCTGGTAACTGCATAGCAACCAGACAGGGTTACCTTAGCAACCAAGTAACAAATCACATATCTTTGAACCAGAACATCGTAGAGACTTAGGGGTTGACATATTTCACACAGGATTGCAAGGAGCCTTATGAGTATCACTTTGGTAACTGCCTAGCAACCAGATGTGTTTACCCTAGCAACCAAGTAACAAGTCACATATCTCTGCACCAGGAAATCATAGAGACTTCCTGTTTCACTTATTTCACTCAGGATGGAAAGTAGCCTTGATATGTATCCCTCTGGTAACTGCCTAGCAACCAGATGCGGTTACCCTAGCAACCAAGTAACAAATAACATATCTTTGAACCAGAACATCGTAGAGACTTAGGGGTTGACATATTTCACACAGGATTGCAAGGAGCCTTATGAGTATCACCTTAGTAACTGCCTAGCAACCAGATGGGGTTACCCTAGCAACCAACTAACAAATCACATATCTCTGCACCAGAAAATCGTAGAGAATTCCGGGTTGACATAATTTATTCAGGATGGAAAGGAGGCTTGATAAGTATCACTCTGGTAACTGCCTAGCAATGACAAGGGCTTACCCTAGCAACCAAGTAACAAATCACATAACTCTGCACCAGAAAATCATAGAGACTTCCTGTTTCACTTATTTTACTCAAGATGGAAAGTAGACTTGATATATATCACTCTGGTAACTGCCTATCAACCAGATATGGTTACCCTAGCAACCAAGTAACAAATCACATATCTATGCAACAGAAAATCATAGAGACTTCCGGGTTGACTTTATTCACTCAGAATGAAAAGGAGGCTTGATAAGGATCACCCTGGAAACTGCCTAGCAACCAGATTGGGTTACCCTAGCAACCAAGTAAAAAATGATATATCTATCTGTCTATCTGTCTATCTATCTATCTATCTATCTATCTTTCTGATGGTCAATATCTATCTATCTATCTATCTATCTATCTATCTGAGGGTCAATATCTATCTATCTATCTATCTAACTATCTGCGGGTCAATAACTATCTATCTATCTATCTGTGGGTCATACTCTATCTATCTATATCTCAGGGTCAATGACTATCTGTCTATCTATATATCTGACGGTCAATATCTATCTATCTATCTAAGAGTCAATGACTATCTATCTATCTATCTATCTATCTATCTATCTGAGGGTCAATATCTATCTATCTATCTATCTAACTATCTGCGGGTCAATAACTATCTATCTATCTATCTATCTGTGGTTCATACTCTATCTATCTATATCTCAGGGTCAATGACTATCTATCTATCTATATATCTGACGTTCAATATCTATCTATCTATCTATCTAAGGGTCAATGACTATCAATCTATCTTTCTATCTTTCTATCTATCTATCTATCTGAGGGTCAATATCTATCTATCTATCTGAGGATCAATATCTATCTATCTATCTATCTATCTATCTATCTATCTGATGGTCAATAACTATCTATCTATCTATCTATCTATCTGATGGTCAATAACTATCTATCTATCTATCTATCTATCTATCTGAGGGTCAATATCTATCTATCTATCTATCTATGGGTCATACTCTATCTATCTATCTATCTATCTATCTATCTATCTGAGGGTCAATATCTATCTATCTATCTATCTATCTATCTATCTATCTAATCTATTTGATAGACTGAATGGTTTTATAATCTCTAAACTTTGAACTTTGAAAACTACTACTTATAATTACATCAAACTAGAAACCGTAAATCTTCAAACTTTTACAACTACTTCAAACTTTATGCTAGGCTTTCTCAAGCCAACCTAAAGTTTGTACTCAAACTTTTTAATCTAGTTAGTGGTGCTTGCAAAGCAACACTATTGTAATCTCACATACTTATTTTTCTTCTTCTTCTTCTTCTTCTTCTTCTTCCGTACAAAACTTCGGCACCTAACTCGTCCCGCACCTTTTGGCGTAGACCCATGAATGAGGTGTCAAATCGTGCGGCTCATTGAGGAGAGGTGTGCTATGACTTTTATAAGCGATCGGGGGTACGGTGTTTGCCCCAGGGGCAAAAAATTGGGCAAAAAATCCCATTGACTTAACATTGCGCCGAACTTTGACGAGTCATAGCTCAAAGCGAGGATTTCGCAGAGACATGTGATTTACCACATTTGAAGAGGCTGACAGGCTCTGTGAGAACATACCTCACAATGGGGTAAAAGTTGCACCCCTGGGGGGCAGGAGCTGCCCAAAGTTGCCCCAATGTAAGTCAATGGAATTTTTTTCAAAATTTTTTGGTCGAAAACCCACAAATGAGGCGTCAAATCGTGCGGATTATTTGGGAATGGTGTCCTATGACTTTTATAATCGATCGGGGGTACGGTGATTGCCCCAGGGGCAAAAAATTGGGCAAAAAATCCCATTGACTTAACATTGCACCGAACTTTGACGAGTCATAGCTCAGATCGAGGATTTCACAGAGACGTGTGATTAACCAGATTTGAAGAGGCTGACAGGCTCTGTGAGAACATACCTCACAATGGGGTAAAAGTTGCACCCCTGGGGGGCATGAGCTGCCCAAAGTTGCCCCAATGTTAAGTCTATGGTAGATTTTGTATTGAACATAACTCTGGATCACAGTGTCTTAGAGACAAGGGGGCGGGCTCATTTTACTCAGATGACCAAAAGAGATCAAAGGGATATCTCCGGACTGAATTATCATAGAAACACGAGGGTGGTCTCGTTTGACTTGGGGCAGTAAAACAGCCAATCATGAATCCCCTCAACACTTCCTAGCCCCTCCCTAGCAACCATTTTCGAGCACCTTAGCAACCAAAATCCAAAGAGAGATATCTTCCATTCTGAATGTCACAGAGGCATGGGAGTTGGTTTGTATCATTCATACTGACAAGCAGCCATGGGATATTCATCATTGGCAGCTGCCAAGCCACTCCCTAGCAACAATTTGGAGCACCCTAGCAACCACATTTATTGATTTCAATTGAAGTAAGATATCTTCAGATCAGAATGTCCTAGAGACATGATAGTTGCTTTGTTTTAATTGGGTGAGTAATCAGTCTTCATCTTTCATCATGTGAACTACTTAGCCACGCCCTAGCAACCATTTAAAGCACCCTAGCAACAAAACACCATTGACATCCATTCAATATCACTAAGATGTGTATCTTAGGATCAGAATGTCGTAGAGACTTCCGGGTTGACTTATTTCACTCAGGATGGAAAGTAGACTTGATAAATATCACCCTGGTAACTGCCTAGCAACCAAATGGGGTTACCCTAGCAACCAATAAACAAATCACATATCTCTGCACAAGAAAATCACAGAGACTTCCGGGTTGACTTATTTCACTCAGGATGGCACGGAGCATTGTTTGCTGTCACCTTGGTAACTGCCTAGCAACCAGATGGGGTTACCCTAGCAACCAAGAAATAAATCACATATCTCTGCACAAGAAAATCACAGAGACTTCCGGGTTGACTTATTTCACTCAGGATGGCAAGGAGCATTGTTGCCTGTCACCTTGGTAACTGCCTAGCAACCAGATGGGGTTACCCTAGCAACCAAGAAACAAATCACACATCTCTGCACAAGAAAATCACAGAGACTACCGGGTTGACTTATTTCACTCAGGATGGCAAGGAGCATTGTTGGCTGTCACCTTGGTAACTGCCTAGCAACCAGATGGGGTTACCCTAGCAACCAATTAACAAATCACGTATCTCTGAACCAGAAAATCGTAGAGATTCCAGGTTGACTTAATTCAGTCAGGATGGCAAGGAGCATTCTTGGCTGTCACCTTGGTAACTGCCTAGCAACCAGATGGGGTTACCCTAGCAACCAAGAAACAAATCACATATCTCTGTACTAGAAAATCACAGAGACTTCCGGGTTGACTTATTTCAGTCAGGATGGCAAGGAGCATTGTTGCCTGTCACCTTGGTAACTGCCTAGTAACCAGATGGGGTTACCCTAGCAACCAATAAACAAATCACATATCGCTGCACAAGAAAATCACAGAGACTTCCGGGTTGACTTATTTCACTCAGGAGAGCAAGGAGCATTGTTGGCTGTCACCTTGGTAACTGCCTAGCAACCAGATGGGGTTACCCTAGCAACCAAGAAACAAATCACATATCTCTGTACTACAAAATCGTAGAGACTTCCGGATTGACTTATTTTACTCAGGATGGTAAGTAGCATTGGTGGCTGTCACCTTAGTAACTGCATATCAACCAGATGGGTTTCCCTAGCAACCATGGAACAACACCAATATCTCTGCACCAGAACATCCTACTGTCATGGGGGTGGCCTCTTTCAACTTTGGGCAGTAGGTGGGACATTGTGGTAAGAAATTTTGCCACGGCAAGCACCACTCACATTTTCTTCAGGAAATGTACATTCTAGTTATTATTATTATTCTGAGACTAAATTTCTAAATCTAACTCCTCCTAGAGCTTTTAAGCTACATGCACCAAACTCGGCACAGACCTTCAGACTAATCCCGAATAGTGTGCTATATCTTTTCTAACTGATCGGACTTACGGTTTTCCTAAAAATGACGATCAAAACTCGGAAAAACTCCCATTGACTTAACATTGCGGAATGTTCAGAAATTTAAATCCCAACTGACGTTTTCACACACACAGACAAAAAAGGGCCTGTCAGCCCTGCATCTCTCCCTCTCTCTCTCCCTCAGAGGATTTCTTTTATCAAGCAGCCAATAAGTAATGACCTAAAATCTTCATAGCCACAGTATAGTAGCTTCCAGGTTGACTTGATTCACTCAGTATGGAAAGGAGGCTTGATAAGTATCACCCTGGTAACTGCATAGCAACCAGACAGGGTTACCCTAGCAACCAAATAACAAATCACATATCTCTGCACCAGAAAATCATACAGCCTTCCTGTTTCACTTATTTCACTCAGGATGGAAAGTAGCCTTGATATGTATCACTCTGGTAACTGCCTAGCAACCAGATGTGGTTACCCTAGCAACCAAGTAACAAATCACATATCTTTGAACCAGAACATGGTAGAGACTTAGGGGTTGACATATTTCACACAGGATTGCAAGGGGCCTTATGAGTATCACTTTGGTAACTGCCTAGCAACCAGATGTGGTTACCCTAACAACCAAGTAACAAATCACATATCTTTGCACCAGAAAATCGTAGAGACTTCTTGTTTCACTTATTTCACTCAGGATGGAAAGGAGGCTTGATATGTATCACTTTGGTAACTGCCTAGCAACCAGATGTGGTTACCCTAGCAACCAAGTAACAAATCACATATCTTTGAACCAGAACATAGTAGAGACTTAGGGGTTGACATATTTCACACAGGATTGCAAGGAGCCTTATGAGTATCACCTTGGAAACTGCCTAGCAACCAGATGGGGTTACCCTAGCAACCAACTAACAAATCACATATCTCTGCACCAGAAAATCATAGAGACTTCCTGTTTCACTTATTTCACTCAGGCTGGAAAGTAGCCTTGATATGTATCACCCTGGTAACTGCATAGCAACCAGACAGAGTTACCCTAGCAACCAAGTAACAAATCACATATCTTTGAACCAGAACATCGTAGAGACTTAGGGGTTGACATATTTCACACAGGATTGCAAGGAGCCTTATGAGTATCACTTTGGTAACTGCCTAGCAACCAGATGTGTTTACCCTAGCAACCAAGTAACAAATCACATATCTCTGCACCAGAAAATCGTAGAGACTTCCTGTTTCACTTATTTCACTCAGGATGGAAAGTAGCCTTGATATGTATAACTCTGGTAACTGCCTAGCAACCAGATGCGGTTACCATAGCAACCAAGTAACAAATCACATATCTCTGCAACAGAAAATCGTAGAGACTTCCGGGTTGACATAATTCACTCAGGATGGAAAGGAGGCTTGATAAGTATCACCCTGGTAACTGCATAGCAACCAGATGGGGTTACCCTAGCAACCAAGTAAAAAATAATATATCTGTCTATCTATCTATCTATCTCTCTATCTATGGGTCAATATCTATCTGTCTTTCTGTGGGTCATACTCTATCTATCTATCTATCTATCTATCTATCTATCTGAGGGTCAATATCTATCTGTCTTTCTGTGGGTCATACTCTATCTATCTATCTATCTATCTATCTATCTGAGGGACAATAACTATCTATCTATCTATCTCTCTGTGGGTCATACTCTATCTATCTATCTATCTATCTAAGGGTCAATGACTATCTATCTATCTATCTATCTATCTATCTGAGGATCAATATCTATCTATCTATCTATCTATCTATTTATCTATCTATCTATCTATCTGATGGTCAATATCTATCTATCTATCTATCTATCTATCTATCTATCTATCTATCTATCTATCTGTGGGTCAATATCTATCTATCTATCTATCTATCTGAAGGTCAATATCCATCTATCTATCTATCTATCTATCTATCTGAGGGTCAATATCTATCTATCTATCTATCTATCTATCTATCTATCTATCTATCTATCTATCTATCTATCTATCTATCTAATCTATTTGATAGACTGAATGGTTTTATAATCTCTAAACTTTGAAATTTGAAAACTACTACTTATAAATACATCAAACTAAAAACCTTAAATCTTCAAACTTTTACAACTACTTCAAACTTTATGTTAGGCTTTCTCAAGCCAACCTAAAGTTTGTACTCAAACTTTTTAATCTAGTATTATTATTATTCTTCTGAGACTAAATTTCTAAATCTAACTCCTCCTAGAGCTTTTAAGCTACATGCACCAAACTCGGCACAGACCTTCAGACTAATCCCGAATAGTGTGCTATATCTTTTCTAACTGATTGGACTTACGGTTTTCCTAAAAATGACGATCAAAACTCGGAAAAACTCCCATTGACTTAACATTGCGGAATGTTCAGAAATTTAAATCCCAACTGACGTTTTCACACACACAGACAAAAAAGGGCCTGTCAGCCCTGCGTCTCTCCCTCTCTCTCTCCCTCAGAGGATTTATTTTATCAAGCAGCCAATAAGTAATGACCTAAAATCTTCATAGCCACAGTATAGTAGCTTCCAGGTTGACTTTGTTCACTCAGTATGGAAAGGAGGCTTGATAAGTATCACCCTGGTAACTGCATAGCAACCAGACAGGGTTACCCTAGCAACCAAATAACAAATCACATATTTCTGCACCAGAAAATCATACAGACTTCCTGTTTCACTTATTTCACTCAGGATGGAAAGTAGCCTTGATATGTATCACTCTGGTAACTGCCTAGCAACCAGATGGGGTTACCCTAGCAACCAAGTAACAAATCACATATCTCTGCACCAGAAAATCATACTGACGTCCTGTTTCACTTATTTCACTCAGGATGGAAAGTAGCCTTGATATGTATCACTCTGGTAACTGCCTAGCAACCAGATGTGATTACCCTAGCAACCAAGTAACAAATCACATATCTCTGCAACAGAAAATCATAGAGACTTCCGGGTTGACTTTATTCACTCAGGATGGAAAGTAGCCTTGATATGTATCACTCTGGTAACTGCCTAGCAACCAGATATGGTTACCCTAGCAACCAAGTAACAAATCATATATATTTGAACCAGAACATCGTAGAGACTTCCTGTTTCACATATTTCACTCAGGATTGCAAGGAGCCTTATGAGTATCACTTTGGTAACTAACTAGCAACCAGACGGGGTTACCCTAGCAACCAAGTAACAAATCACATATCTTTGAACCAGAACATCATAGAGACTTAGGGGTTGACATATTTCACACAGGATTGCAAGGAGCCTTATGAGTATCACTTTGGTAACTGCCTAGCAACCAGATGTGTTTACCCTAGCAACCAAGTAACAAATCACATATCTCTGCACCAGAAAATCGTAGAGACTTCCTGTTTCACTTATTTCACTCAGGATGGAAAGTAGCCTTGATATGTATCACTCTGGTAACTGCCTAGCAACCAGATGCGGTTACCCTAGCAACCAAGTAACAAATCACATATCTCTGCAACAGAAAATCGTAGAGACTTCCAGGTTGACATAATTCACTCAGGATGGAAAGGAGGCTTGATAAGTATCACCCTGGTAACTGCATAGCAACCAGATGGGGTTACCCTAGCAACCAAGTAACAAATAACATATCTTTGAACCAGAAAATCATAAAGACTTAGGGGTTGACATATTTCACACAGGATTGCAAGGAGCCTTATGAGTAACACGTTGGTAACTGCATAGCAACCAGATGTGGTTACCCTAGCAACCAAGTAACAAATCACATATTTTTGAACCAGAAAATCATAAAGACTTAGGGGTTGACATATTTCACACAGGATTGCAAGGAGCCTTATGAGTAACACGTTGGTAACTGCCTAGCAACCAGATGGGGTTACCCTAGCAACCAAGTAACAAATCACATATCTCTGCACCAGAAAATCGTATACACTTCCTGTTTGAATTATTTCACTCAGAATGGAAAGTAGCCTTGATATGTATCACTCTGGTAACTGCCTATCAACCAGATATGGTTACCCTAGCAACCAAGTAACAAATCACATATCTATGCAAAAGAAAATCGTAGAGACTTCCAGGTTGACTTTATTCACTCAGAATGAAAAGGAGGCTTGATAAGGATCACCCTGGAAACTGCCTAGCAACCAGATTGGGTTACCCTAGCAACCAAGTAAAAAATAATATATCTATCTATCTGTCTATCTATCTATCTTTCTGAGGGTCAATATCTATCTGTCTATCTATCTATCTATCTATCTGAGGGTCAATATCTATCTATCTATCTGTGGGTCATACTCTATCTATCTATCTATCTATCTATCTATCTATCTGTGGGTCATACTCTATCTATTTATCTATCTATCTATCTATCTATCTAAGGGTCAATGACTATCTATCTATCTATCTATCTATCTATCTATCTATCTATCTGTCTATCTATCTATCTATCTATCTATCTATCTATCTATCTATCTATCTATCTATGGGTCATACTCTATCTATCTATCTATCTTTCTGAGGGTCAATATCTATCTATCTATCTATCTATCTATCTATCTATCTATCTATCTGTCTGTCTGTCTATCTATCTATCTATCTATCTATCTATCTATCTATCTATCTATCTATCTATCTATCTATCTATCTATCTATCTATCTATCTATCTATCTATCTATCTATCTGTGGGTCATACTCTATCTATCTATCTATCTATCTTTCTGAGGGTCAATATCTATCTATCTATCTATCTATCTATCTATCTATCTATCTATCTATCTAAGGGTCAATGACTATCTATCTATCTATCTATCTATCTATCTATCTATCTGAGGATCAATATCTATCTATCTATCTATCTATCTATCTATCTATCTATCTATCTATCTATCTATCTATCTGAGGGTCAATATCTATCTATCTATCTATCTATCTATCTATCTGTGGGTCATACTCTATCTATCTATCTGTCTATCTATCTATCTGAGGGTCAATATCTATCTATCTATCTATCTATCTATCTATCTATCTATCTATCTATCTATCTATCTGAGGGTCAATATCTATCTATCTATCTATCTATCTATCTATCTATCTATCTGATGGTCAATATCTATCTATCTATCTATCTATCTGTGGGTCATACTCTATCTGTCTATCTATCTATCTATCTGATGGTCAATATCTATCTATCTATCTATCTATCTATCTATCTATCTATCTATCTATCTATCTATCTATCTATCTATCTATCTATCTATCTATCTATCTATCTATCTATTTGATAGACTGAATGGTTTTATAATCTCTAAACTTTGAACTTTGAAAACTACTACTTATAATTACATCAAACTAAAAACCTTAAATCTTCAAACTTTTACAACTACTTCAAACTTTATGCTAGGCTTTCTCAAGCCAACCTAAAGTTTGTACTCAAACTTTTTAATCTAGTTTTTCATTGTCATCATACTATGGACTGTAATATTGATAGTAATCAAATACTGAATTAAGCTGTTTTGTATTGTTGTAGAATTCCTCAAAACTGTCCCAGGAGGTACAATCTTTTATCCTTTGATCCTGATGGTGACCAGGTCAGATGCAGATATGGCCTTAGACACAATGCAGAGTGTGGAGTTTGCAACCAACCTGCGGGTTTTACAGTAGATCAGGTAAGAAAAAATGAAATATGTCTGTGAAATATGTAGGAAATAATTGATGATGGACCATTGAGTTATTGAAAAATAAGGCACACCCAAGGTGGTAATGTGGTCACTAAGCGCAGCGGTCTTGACTTGGCAAGAGCTAATTATTCCTTATATCACGGTTGCCACGCTTTTAAGACATGGTTCAGGGTTTTATATAAAGACATTTTTTGGTTTTCATCCATAAATTGCTCTTGTGAGTGGAACTACTTCCGCCACAGATAGAATATAATTGCACACCTTATAATGGCTGTCAACAAATCAGAATCAGGCATTCAACAGACCCGTGGTAAAATTGCGATTTAGGCTATTACGGGAATAGACATTATCATGAAAAATAAAATGTCACTTTTTTTTCTTCAAAATGTAGAGTAGCTGCTCTTTGTCATATGACTACACATGGCTCCCTGGAGTGTATTCATTTGAGCTGGTACTGGAGGATTTTCCTAAGCACAGAATTACTCTCTCCTATACCAACCAACCTTCAGAGACAAGATCTCCATTCAGTGTCATCAGAGATAGACGTTCTAATAATAGAAATCCAAATCAACAGCCACCTGCTCAAAACGGAGGCCAAAATCCAAATAATGGGCCTGGAAATCCACATGCCCAACCACCTGCCAATCACCATCAAACACATTTCATCACCACAACTGTACCTACTACAACCACTTTACTTACTACTGAAACTACAATAACCATTTTACCTCTTACTACAACTACACCTTCAAGGACTAAAACCACATTACCTACCACTACAGCCATGACTACAACCGATTTTCCTACTACTACAACCACGCCTGCAACAACTACAACCACTTTACATACTACAATAAACAATGCAATGACTACAACTACTTTACCTACTACTACTACTACCACACCTAAAACAACTACAAGCACATTGCCTACTACTACAGCCGGGTCTACAATGGCTACAACCACTTTACCTACTACTACAACCATGCCTGCAACGACTACAACCACATTACCTACTACTACAACCAGGTCTACAATGGCTACAACCACATTACCTACTACTACAACCATGCCTGCAACGACTACAACCACATTACCTACTACTATAACCAGGTCTACAACGACTACAACCACTTTACCTACTACTACAATCACGCCAGCAATGGCAACAACCACAGTACCTACTACTACAGCCGGGTCTACAACGGCTACAACCATTTTTTCTACTACTACAACCACACCTGCAACGACTATAGCCACTGTACCTACTGCCACAACTACGACTGCCTCAACTACAACTGCTATACCTCCAACTACAACCACGCCTGCAACAACTACAACTATTATTACACTGACAACAACCACAATAAGTACTTCTACACCAACAGTAACTACTACTTTGCCACTGAGCAAAATACCTCTTCAGTTTTCCCTCCAAGGTACTTTGCCATTTTAAATGCTTTTTAAAAATGCTTCAAAATTATATTGCAACTTTTCCTTATTTGTATGTTGCTGTTTCAGTTGATGGTCCAGCACCATCTTGCACTGAGGGTGAATATCTACCACGGTTCCTCCACCCAACACCTCATCATGGAGATCTCCTGAAGGCACACTTGAATGAGGAGCTTGAGATCAGAATTAAAGCTTCTGCAACTTTTTCAAGGTATTGAAATATACTGAAAATAAATGAACAAAGCGTGCATGTAACTCCTCATAGGTTTAATGTTGTAATATTTTCACTACAAGCAAAAGCATGGATGCATTAAAAATGTTGCAATTGGATTAAAAAATTTGTGCGCTCCTTAAGATATATGTGCTCTTTTTTTTGGTCATCCAGGATCATTGATGTCATCATTAGTGGACCTCTGAACAGTTCAAAGCACAAAACTATCACAGGAGAGTATGTGATTAACTGGACACCAACCGCAGATAACTACGGCCAACATTTTCCATTTTGTTTCATTGCAGAAGGACAATATGGGTATGTTTCACTCAGTAAAGTCATGTTAGTCCAAGCCCACATCATTTCAATGTCCATTTGTTTTTGTTTTAAAAAAAAAATCTTTGTATTTTAAGGTCTGACATTTACCAATCTGAAATGAGGTGTGTCATTATAAAAGTGGAAGAGGCAGGTAGGTTTCACTTATGAAGACATTTTTATTTTGACAAAAAGAGCATGTACACCAATGATAAGCAACTATTTTTACTTTCAGGGCCTGAGGCGCACGTAACCTGTGAACACAACTCAATGTCAGTGACAATTGAGAGATCTTCCATCAAAGGGATTCATGGCGATCATTTGAGGCTGATAGATCCATCTTGTAGGGTCAACTCCAATAG
This sequence comes from Moxostoma hubbsi, assembly GCA_032164185.1. Taxonomy (NCBI): domain Eukaryota; kingdom Metazoa; phylum Chordata; class Actinopteri; order Cypriniformes; family Catostomidae; genus Moxostoma; species Moxostoma hubbsi. The sequence continues at coordinate 3,669,407 of JAVLUX010000027.1, read as the reverse complement.
TACCCATGTGTTTGCCAGCACATCTCTAAATGGTTGTGGCACTCAGATGGAGGTCAGTCACCCCAACAGTTTTCAATGACTATTTATTACCTGTTTAATTTCCTTTAAAAAAATGTAACATTTTGAACATGATTACTATATATTTTGAGACTTAACCCTTGTGCGTCAATTAAAAAAAGTTACACATAGGTTCATAAAGGACAAAAATGTCCATGTCAAAAAAGTGTCATAAAAATATTATAGATTAATATTTTTTTCCACTTTCACTGACTTAGATTTTTTTACTAGCATCAGTTCAAATCATAATTACCAAAAAGTCATTTATTTTCAAGAATTTTAACCCTTTAAATGCCAGTTTCTTTACATAATGCCACTGTTGATATTTATAAAAATTATAATAATAATAATAATTTTCTATATACTAAATTCTAAGCAGAATTTTTTTTCTTTAAATATTACAGCCTTGGATATGTCAATGATTAACAACAATATTAATTTTGATGCAATCATATTTTTTTATGCAGTATCAGATAAAAAAAACAAAAATACCACTCAGGCCCATAAAGGACAAAAATGTCCATGTCAAAAAAGTGTCATAAAAATATTATAGATTAATATTTTTTCCACTTTCACTGACTTAGATTTTTTACTAGCATCAGTTCTAATAATAATTACCAAACATTCATTTATTTTCAGAATTTTAACCCTTTAAATGCTGTGACTCTGCCAAGGGTATCTCATTTACATGGGGTGGGACTTATGATTTCAGTACAGTATAATTTCTTTCTTTCACTGTTCACACACACACACACCTAAAATTTTCAGTACACACATACTAACCACACTCTGACATCCATACCAACACACCCACACAATTATTTATCTAATTGGCTCTATAATATGCATAAGCCGAAAACAGAAGTAAACAACAATAAAGTGATAATTTGCTTTATATGCCAAACCTGAAAAAATGGCACCATCTGATAAAAAATAGTAAAAATGTAAATTTTGAAGCCCTGCCAACATAATGAAAGCCTGTTAAGAAAGATTGCATCATTTTATAGTTGAATGGCACTGGGATTAAAAATCGCAGTTTTAATGGGTTTCAATGGGGACATTTTTGTCCAAAAGACCCTAAGTGGGAGTATTTTTTGTACCTAGTGCAAAATAAATTTTTTAAAGTAAATGAAGGTGAAATATTAAATTTCCAATAAAAATGCACACCTGTGGAAAATTTTATGCAGTTAGCATTAACACAGGCAAAGTTATCAAAAATACAAAACTGAAAAGGACAAAAATGTCCATAAGGTCGCACGAGGGTTTTAAACTGATGATTATTTCTAGCGATTCCCAGTAACAATTTAAAAAACATCTGTTTCTTTGAAGGAGAATGATGATGAACTCATCTTCAAGAATCAAATCATTGCGTTTGATGACCCCAAAGACATTATAACCAGAAGGCATGAAATAAACATTGAAATCTCTTGCAAGTACCAGAAACGGAGCAACCTTACTTTAGAGTTTGATACTCACAGACCTGGCATCAACTTCATTGAGAAAGGTTTTGGCTCCTTCAGCTATCAGTTTGAGTTTTATGACTCTGCAAGTTTCTACAACAGAAGAGATCCAAACTCATACCCACTGGAGTATGATGTGGGACAAATGATCTACATGCAAATTGAGCCGGTCACTCCAGTCCAAAACACTGAGGTCTTCATTGAGTCCTGTGTAGCGACACCCTACGATGATCCCAATCACCCAATATCTTATCCCATCATCACAAATGGGTGAGATTCAACAAACGCAAATGCAGGACACCTTTGTCACATCAGTGGCCCACGAACGAATCAAAATGTCTTTTCTTTTCTCAGATGCAAAGTGGATGAAACTGTTCAGGTTTTCTCTAATCACAAACCATATTTCCGGTTTGGCATGGAGGCCTTCATGTTCATTGGGCTGCAAGACCAGGTAAGAGTGGCAGATATTTCAAATACTTTAATTTATGAGTAGCTTCAATGTAGCTTCCCTAATACTGCCTGAAATTAAAAATGGCAATCATAGGCGTGCATATGTGTGCAAGAGGACACAGTGTCATTAAGATCAAGCAATAGCTCAACTTTAACTTTGTTTCTGCCCCTCTCTCTCTCTCTCTCTCTCTTTCCTGTCTTTCCTTTCTGCAGGTGTTCATCAGTTGTTCAATTATTATATGTGAGGCAAACAATCCCAACACCCGCTGCTCTCAGGGCTGCATTAACAGCACAGTAGCTCCACCATCACACCACCATCACAAAAGAGAAGCTCCCATCCAGACCTCCAGTCACTTCATCTCCCAGGGACCCCTGCGACTGAAGAGGAGTGTGTCGGGTAAGTCTTGATTTTGCATCTGTAGTTTATTCAACTTGTGCAATAGATGATTATATACAAAAACAAGAATGTCTTAACTCATATTTCAGAGGTCACCGTGAGCCAAAGTGTGAATCTGAACACGGTTGTCATCACTGGCGGTCTCCTGGCAGCTGTTGCCATGCTGTGCGGAGTGACTCTCTACAGATCCAGGAGGCCAAGTGTCAGATACCAACCCTTGCCAACACATGAGTTTTGAGCATGTCAGCTCTGTTTCATAATTTCTCAAAGCATAATGCTTTATATTTCTGTGCATCTACTGTACATTTACTGTGTGTTTCTACAGCTGGGATTAAGGAACAATAAGATTTAAAAGAAAAGTATGTTTTCCTTTAAAAGGACTTTTGTACTGATTTTAAATAAAATACTGTATTGTGTCAGTAAAAGCGAATTTGGAAAAACAACAACTTTCACTTTCATATTTATTAAATGTTGTTCACTGGTTTTTATAATTAGAGCCTGACCGATATGGGATTTTTGAGGTCGATACCGGGGGGATTTACTGATTATGTGGCCGATATAGTTCATTTTTGAGCTGGAATGAAAACAGACTTTTTCTACGTGGATTGTTCACCGATTTTGCACCGATATGACTATGCAAAGGTACTCTTTGTCCATGTAAGCGATCTTTGAGATCTTTCAACATTTTTGGATGTAAACAAACACTTTTTAAACACATTTTATGTTCTATATGAATTTCAAATATTTAAAATGTATCTAAACATTAATTTACATTAATTATGAATTTCTACATAAAACACAATGTGTTGACAGTTTTTAAATTTGAATAAATTTTGATCTGTCACACCACCCTAAAATTACGCCATTGGTTGAACCAGCATTGCTGTGTCGGGCTAGACTGGCCGCTCAAACAATCAGATCAATGTTTGAAAGTGACACAGTGGCAAACTGTTTACACTTTTCATCATTTGATCTGCGGCTTAGGAGCTTCATTCATCTTAAAATCACGTGACTGCTTTTGTATGTGGTTCAAAATATCCCATAACAAACCTGAATGCAATACAGTCACATAAGCACATTTCACTCCCATTTTAATATGTTACAGCCCATCGCACAAGCATATTTATTATCCAATCTAGACATTAATAATCAGTTATTCATTTACTCTCAGACATGTATTTTTTAAGAGAACACAAGAACTTCTCATATATGAAGCCTTTGGGCCTTCATTTGTTTATTACATATTTTATTTATAAACGCTTAAGTTAAAAAACAGACGAAAACGACATAATAGCGTTGATATTAAATTGTATTGCTAGTTGTGCTTCATTTTTTGACCACCAGATAGAAGTAAACTGAACCTTGTACAGAAGTTTTGAGTATGAACCCAATTTTAGTGCGTTTGTAATGAAAAACCTTGTGCTTCAGAAAGATTCATTTTCACATCATTACTCCAAATTACTGCCTCTTGAATAATTACTTTAAAAGCTTGAAGCAATCCTTAGCCTACCTACTTAAGAAACAATTGAAGGTGGGGGCATAGGTAGCTCAGTGAGTATTGATGCTGACTTCCAACCTTGAAGTCGCAAGTTCGAATCTAGGGTGTGCTGAGTGACTCCAGCCAGGTCTCCTAAGCAACCAAATTGGCCTGGTTGCTAGGGAGGGTAGAGTCACATGGGTCATAATTAGTGACTTGTGGTCATAATTAGTGGTTCTCGCTCTCAATGGGGCGCGTGGTAAGTTGTGCGTGGATCACGAAGCACTGAGCTTCCACATGCTGTGAGTCTCCACGGTGTCATGCACAACAAGCTGTGTGTTAAGATGTGCAGATTGACGGTCTCAGAATCGGGGGCAACTGAGACTTGTCCTCTACCACCCAGATTGAGGTGAGTAACCGTGCCACCATGAGGACCTACTAAGTAAAAACGTTTGGGAACCACTGTATATGTCAAAATATTACTTGCTGTACACTTATTGGCTACATATTTCTGGTTGACACAGAATAGGGTGGGACTTCCATAATTTACGGGACTTCCATAATCCTCCTAGACTGCGGAATAAGGTATATTTGGCATTCAGTATATTTTCATGAAGTTTCCATGTTGGTTCATACAATGTCATCTGCAGGGCCTTAGCTAGTGGGGTTAAAGGTGGTAACAATTATAGGGGCCTAAAGGTCGAGGGGGCCCCACAACAAATTCAAAACTGTATTTTTTGAATAGGTAAGGGGCCCAGTTGTAACAAAGTTGGCAACAGGCAGATGAAGAGTATCCAAAAACCCTAACTAAAAATTAAACATAAGCATAAACATGGGCTTGGCTTGGCCTGGACTGGCTTGGACTGGACTAGACTGGACTGGACTGGACTGGACATGGCCCCTTTAAGAACCAGAGATTTGCGACACCTGTTTTCCAGCACTCTTTTGTATTAGAAAAGTGAGAACATACACTGTGCAAGAGAGCTCCCGGTTTTGTTCATCAGTTGAGAATTATTTGAGCAAATATCAAATTTTACAGAAAATGCTTAGAAATTGTATTAAATATGTGTTCAGAAGAGTCATATGTTTGTTATGGATCGTTTTTGAAGGATGCATATGGATTGCATGTGTTGAGTTTTTTGGCACACATGTAAGAACTTGGTATGTAAACTTAGAATGAATCATATCTTATTTGATGATTTACAGAGTGTTTTTATATATATATATATATATATATATATATATATATATATATATATACACACTCACCTAAAGGATTATTAGGAACACCATACTAATACTGTGTTTGACCCCCTTTCGCCTTCAGAACTGCCTTAATTCTACGTGGCATTGATTCAACAAGGTGCTGAAAGCATTCTTTAGAAATGTTGGCCCATATTGATAGGATAGCATCTTGCAGTTGATGGAGATTTGTGGGATGCACATCCAGGGCACGAAGCTCCCGTTCCACCACATCCCAAAGATGCTCTATTGGGTTGAGATCTGGTGACTGGGGGCCATTTTAGTACAGTGAACTCATTGTCATGTTCAAGAAACCAATTTGAAATGATTTGAGCTTTGTGACATGGTGCATTATCCTGCTGGAAGTAGCCATCAGAGGATGGGTACATGGTAGCCATAAAGGGATGGACATGGTCAGAAACAATGCTCAGGAAGGCCGTGCCATTTAAACGATGCCCAATTGGCACTAAGGGGCCTAAAGTGTGCCAAGAAAACATCCCCCACACCATTACACCACCACCACCAGCCTGCACTGTGGTAACAAGGCATGATGGATCCATGTTCTCATTCTGTTTACGCCAAATTCTGACTCTACCATCTGAATGTCTCAACAGAAATCGAGACTCATCAGACCAGGCAAAATTTTTACAGTCTTCAACTGTCCAATTTTGGTGAGCTCTTGCAAATTGTAGCCTCTTTTTCCTATTTGTAGTGGAGATGAGTGGTACCCGGTGGGGTCTTCTGCTGTTGTAGCCCATCCGCCTCAAGGTTTTGCGTGTTGTGGCTTCACAAATGCTTTGCTGCATACCTCGGTTGTAACGAGTGGTTATTTCAGTCAAAGTTGCTCTTCTATCAGCTTGAATCAGTCGGCCCATTCTCCTCTGACCTCTAGCATCAACAAGGCATTTTTGCCCACAGGACTGCCGCATACTGGATGTTTTTCCCTTTTCACACCATTCTTTGTAAACCCTAGAAATGGTTGTGTGTGAAAATCCCAGTAACTGAGCAGATTGTGAAATACTCAGACCGGCCCGTCTGGCACCAACAACCATGCCACGCCCAAAATTGCTTAAATCACCTTTCTTTCCCATTCTGACATTCAGTTTGGAGTTCAGGAGTTTGTCTTGACCAGGACCACACCCCTAAATGCATTGAAGCAACTGCCATGTGATTGGTTGATTAGATAATTGCATTAATGAGAAATTGAACAGGTGTTCCTAATAATCCTTTAGGTGAGAGTATATATATATATATATATATATATATATATATATATAAACTTTGATACATGTCCTTAAAGTCTGGTTAAAAAAATAAGCAAAATGCCTTGAGTGATTTAAGTATGTGTTAAATACATAACAAGCTGTGAATGATAGAAGCATATATTAAGGTGATGTATGCTGAAGTATATGGGCAGGCTAATGCCCTGTTTGTATATTCTTATTAATAATTATTTTTTTAAATACAATATGGCCCCATCGACCACTTTTTTTTTCCTTTTTTGTTTTTTTAAACAACCATTACCTAAATAATTTAGATTTCAAGTATGTGGGCTGACACAAGGATTATAGTATGTTTTCATTTAATCATTCAGTTAGTCTATTTTGATGAGTGCATTAACATGTATGCGATAATCTAGAAATGGCAATGTGTAATCAAGGTACTATGAATAACTGCATTATGAATGTTATTCAATATGTTAGATATTTTATCATTCATTTATTGATTTAATTATCATTTACTCAAATAATCAAAGTGCAAATCAATGGAAAAATGCAGCTTGGCTTCTCTAAGGCGAATTACAGTCTTTCTCTGTGACTCTTTGTAAGACACTTTCTGTGAAGGTTTTTTAATGGAATGGAGTCAGACAATGTGTAGAAGATTCTTAGGATTGTAGACTGGAGCATCACAATGGGGCATCAGTTAAAACACCTTGAGCCAACATCCATTTTAAAGTTTTATTTTCACCGTTGCCAGTACATGTCATTCCATGGGTGCATCAGACTGGTTTCTAAACAAATACATAAAGAAAGTAGGTCAACAATCAATTGCATGACAAACAATTCAAAGAATACCATATATTAAACAATTCAAATGAGAATTCCTGAGCAGCAGAGACAAGGACAGAGAGTAAACTGCTCTACTAAACCAACCCTACTTAAAAGCCACTAATTAGAGTCCCAACAGACTACAGCTGTCAACAATGGGTGGAGATTCAATGACATCAATGCCATAGGAATTTTCAACACAATGCACGATTTGTCCGTGTCAAGAAATAATGAGTTGATGCTTTTAAAAGAACAGATTCCGACAATGCGTGATTTGATGCAGACAATATGTGGAATTGGGAGAATTGGGGTCAATTGAGAAGTGTGTGAAGTATAAAAAAATAAGTTACACCTGTGGCCTCACACACACACACTGTTCTCACAGGGATGTGTTGTGTGTGACCAATAAACTGAAATAAGGGAAATTTAATATACTAGTCAAATTACCGCAGAAAGTAATGATTGTTAGTTAATATCAAATATGTAACCATATTAAGTGCTTACAGTGTGTTTTATGCATATAAAATGAAATAGTTATGCTTTTGCCAACACTTAAGTAAGGTAAGCCAGGATGCCCTTTTAGAAGGAGTGACGTAAATAATCAAAGCATAATATATTATTGGATGATATTATTGGATGATATCATGGGTTACTTTTTGGACGAAGAAGCCATCCTCAAAGAGAACAGAAACTGTATAAAAAAAGGCTGTTCTAAAATGTAACTTTAAATGCTTCATAAACTATCTCGGCTTTGTTATTTTTATAATAAAGTCTATTTTTGGAGTCAGAACTTTGCGCCTCCAAGAAATCTTTGACTCGACTGAGCTTCGATGGTGGTTTTGGGGAATCTGCCACGACAGGATGCCCAATTTAGGAAATGAGAAGCACCCATAGGCACACAAGGGAAACACCAAGTCACATGGACACGACAGGAGAGAGTGTATTAACAGCTCATTCAAATAAAGGCAGCAATCTCTGTACAAAAACATGATAATAACATGTTGCAAGTTTATGTGACGGAGAACCAAATGGACACAAACATGTGAAGGTCATCAAGTGCTATTGTCTTCCTGAGTGGACAACACTCTGATTCTGGTCTGCTTTGTAAATAACAAATCTCAATATCTTTGGTGTAGAGTCAAAAGAAAGTGTTAAACTAAACAAACACTAATGAAAAATGGTTTACAGGAAACTGCTCAAAATGAACAACAAAAGAGAGTTTTGTTTTCCTTAAATACATCAGTATGTGACTGCTCAGTTCTAAACAAAGCACATATGAATGAGGAAGTTTGCAATAAATGCCTTCCAATACAAATAGGCCACTATGCTGAGATATAGAGAAAAACATAAAACATAATGAAACTTTATATCCTCCACAGTTTCTTCAGATCAAAGTCTCTTCGAATGCGTTCAGGCAGTTCAGCACTGACTGTGTGTGCTCGCTTGTGAGGCGCGCTATCATCGACAGTCTAAGTCCATGCCGAGAAAAGAGATGCTCTGAACCGGGGAGAGCTTGCTCTTTTCCCAGTTGACCCGAAGCCCTAGATGGCTGAGATGCATGAGTTCCAGGTCCCTGTGTGCGCTCAGCCATTCTCAAGAGTGTGCTAGAATCAGCCAGTCATTGAGTTAGTTGATAGATGCAGATGCCCACTCCCCTTAACGGGGGAAGTGAAGATGCGAGGGGATAGGTCGAAGGGGAGGACCTTGTACTGATGTACCCGGCCGTTGAAAGCAAACCATAGGAAGGGTCTGTGTCAAGGTAAAACCGAGACATGAAAGTACACGTCAGCATCTTGAACGGGATTCTGTGTAAGGCCCTGTTCAGAACTCGCAGGTCCAAGATTGGCCGCAACCACCGCCTTTTTTTGGTATGATGAAGTAAGGGCTGTAGAACCCTTTCCTCATCTCGGCTGGAAAGACAGGCTCTATCATGCCCTTGGTTGCGGCATTCTCGCCATGCACTGAAGTGAAGCAGATGCCACTGAACCGGGGGGCGGGCACATGGAGTACTGAATTGCTTAGCAGAGTCTGATGGTCCTGGCCATCCTCCGCGACAGGTTGCAAAGCGTTAGCCACACGACCAAGCTCCAGGTGAGGGGCACTAAGGGGACGATCACGTCTGACATACCTGGGGGTGGGGCCTCATGGTGGGGGGGAGCATTGGGATCATGCATCACCCACATGCAGCTCTTTCAGTGCCTTGGCCTGGTGTACTTGCAGGAGGGCCATGGCATGCAGGGCGGAGGCTGTGCCCTGAACCCAGGAACTAAGTATCTAGCCGCGAGGGCTCAGGGAAGGATAGAGGGTTCCAGTCCAACCCGATACTCACAGCAGCCTGGGCAAGCATAGCGGTCTGGGTGGGCAGACCCGAAGTTGGCAGCCCAGTCGAGTCCTCGGCGTCTGACATCACCAGTGCATTCTCCAATGCAGCGATCGAGAACTCATCCTGGAATCACGACTCTGCCCCACCTTCTGCCCTGCCAAATTCCTTCCTCGTTCTCTCAGGCTGGGGAGCCCCCGGTATTACCTGGGGATGGGGTGTGCCTTCCACCCCATCTGCCGGCAGGTCATCCCCGTCTACCTGGATGAAGGAGGGGACAAGGGGAGGGAAACAAATAAAAATGTTGCACCTACACACCGTAACAGCGATCGTGCCAACTTAATAAAACATTTAAAAAAAGAGAGGGAAAGGCCAACACAGAGCGGCAGTGGGAGAGAGAGAGGAGAGAGAGAGAGAGAGAGAGAGAGAGAGAAAGAGAGAACTCGCCGGTTCTCTGATACGCCGTAGCTTGGTCCTCGGCCACTCCTCCAACATCCAATGGACGACAGCCGCGCCTCTCCGGGTGGATCAGAGGCAGTCTTCTGGCCCCTGGCAGACGGAACACCCCGCCGCATTCTTGGGAAACAGAAGCCCCTCCCCACTCGCGGTCTTCGGTCATCACGACCCCGCCGCATTTAGCGGCTGGTAGGGGTCTCCCCCTGCCCCTGGCAGTGGCCTTGACCGTTCCAGGCGGTTGGTTAGGAGCCCCTTCTCCCTTCGCGGTCGGCGGCAGTTCGTCCGCTCTCAGACGGCCAGGCTCCTCCATCCCCCGGTAGATGGCCGCGGCTACTCCTTTGGGGTGGATGGTAGTGGCAAGGACTCTACTACGGCGCCCCCTTCTCCTTCCTTCTGGTTTCGGCACCAGTGTAAAGGGGTTAAAGGGAAAGGAGGAGGCGAGAACCGGCTTGACAATATAAATAATATTAATAATATATCATATTAATATTAATAATAAATAATAATATTAATAAATTATAAACTTAACCAAAAAGACAAACACACACACAGGCATCAGACAGCTGTCCATAAATCTCTCCCTTATCCCTCTCTGAGGCTTGATTAGCCTGATTAGGGTCGGGTGTGTGGAATCACTCTCCTCCGCCCTGCCCCATACATCTTCTGCCGCAACCATTCAATTGTATTCAGTTTCATGTTCCTGGGAAAGGCAAACCAATGGAAAGATTTTAGTCTTTTACAGTAGTTAAAGACATTAGTACATTGTTATGTGGCATCCTACATTTAGGACAGACTGCCACTTTCGTATGTGCTGAAACCAAATCAAAACTAAAAGTTCTCATGATTCATGTTGAACTTGAAAATCCAGTCCAGATTTGAATGTAATGTATTCATAATCTCATGTAACTATGTAATTAAGTTAATGCGGGTCCTAACTTAAAATAAATTTTGCAACATCAATCTTAAAATGTGTTTTTACTACATTAACTAATCGTTGTTAATGTAAGTTAATAAAACTACAATTGTTCATTTTTCATAGTGCATTAAATAATGTTAAATACAACTTTTGATTATAAAAATGCATATGTATATGTTGAAATGAACTAGATTAATTAATGCTGTTAAAGTGCTGTTCATTTTTAGTTCATGTTTAATAATGTTGTTAACTAATGACAATTGGAACCTAATTGTAAAGTATTACCAATAATCTTTTACCTGTCTAGTCAGGAATCAAGTTTTACCTGTTTTGATTTACATTGTTTTCTTACCCTGATAATTTTTCAACAGTCTGTTTTACCACTGACACATTCTGTACATGCAACACAAATATTTAGCGAGATATCAACACAAAAATTTGGTTATTTTTTGTTCTTTAATCCTTCCACCTGTTATAAATCAGCAAGCACCTTTCAAAGTCTGAAGCCCAGAGAATGTTGCTCACCTTTATTTGACTGAGTTGTATTCTTTCAATACTGAAAGCAAACAGATATTGTTTAAATGGATTTACATCTCATGTCAGGTCATTGTTGTGGATCTGTTGTGCATGTGTTGGCATCTGGGACAAAAACAAAAGTATAGGGCGAAGAAAAAAGCAAAACGTTCACATGTTATTTAATCTGCTATTCAGATATTTGCAATAAGATAATAATTTTTCAAATCCACATTGAAAATTCCACTGAAATTGCATAATTGTATATATCAAACCAAGACAATATTCTGACTATATTTAGCCCCTAGTGGAGACTTCTGAAAATGGCATTCTTTGCAAGTGTGAGAAGATGCGTTTGTTAGAACAAGCATCACAAACATAGGTCAAAGCAGTTTCTAGTTTCACATTTTGACCATGTGACTTCTTTGAAGAGGCATGCAACTGCCCTCAAATTTTGTTCTAGCCCTATGCTATTCAATAGAACACATTCCTCCCGAGATGTATAAAAGCAGGTGCCGTAGTGTTCTCTGCAGATAGAAAGAGCTAAAGGACTCAGACACCATGATGTCTCCAACTCTGGTGTTGAATCTTCTGCTTCTAGTTTCTGTTGCTTCAGCGGGACATTATTATGGAGGCTCACTGACCTTCTCACCTAAAGGAACCAATCCAGACGGCAGCATGAGGGTGAGATACAGTATAAGAGAAGTTGTAATATAGCTTAATACTTCATAAAGTGTTTATTTAACCAGTAATATATAATACAAATGAATATGAATGTTTATATTCCATGAGATAAACAAATGCATATTAATTTCAATCTAAATATAATGCATAATTTCAGTCTGAACAGAAAACATGGTAAATTATATTGATGTTTCATATTTTAGTAAAATATATATATGTACACACACACACACACACACACACAAATTATCGTCAGCAAAATAAGGCACTGTAAAAAAAAAATGTATAGTGAATTTACAGTCAATTATATTTTCCCAATATAGAAATATAGTCATTTCTCAATGAGCTTGATCTATTCCTGCAATCTACTTTAAGAAATTGTATTTAAATTGACAGAATTGTTTTACAATGCAGCGAATCACCAATATTGCCATTTTACAAATGACATTTCTTTATCTCTACAATCTATTCCAGGCTTTCTGCATCAGCTCTTAACAGATTTTTGCGATGTAAAAGTGTGTTTAAAAACTTCCACACCATTATTAGTGCACTTGATATCATTAGAACAAAGAAAATTATCCCTTTAAAGTAGGGATGCATGGATAATAAAAACTTTTGGCTGAAATTGATATCAATTTTAGCAACAAAAAAAATTAATTATAGGCCGATACATATATTTTGCCACTTAATAATATTTGTCATCACTGTTTTTCAAATTAATCATGCTTTAAATACCCCAAAGTTGCTAACCAAATGTTATTAGCAATTTTACAAACAATCAGTAATTTCTATTGAACATGGATTTAATTTTTTGAACACATGACAGGCTAAAATGTTAAGAGCCACAACGAAAATATAAGTTACAAAAATAAGAAAAAAATGATAATGTGGTGAGTGGGTGGCTGGAGGGCTGCGATAGTTACATGCAGTGAAGAGATATTTATAAATGTAGCCAACTACGCCAATTTGGGACTCACCCAAAAAATCTTAAAGCTTACTTGAAACCAGAAAAACAAGAACACAGGTTCATTGTATCTAGTGAGGATGACGATGCATTGCCCCCCCCAACCCCCCCAACCCCCCCCCCCCCCCCCCCCCCCCAAAGGGGAAAAAAAAATGTTTTTTTATTTATTTTATTTTTTTAACTAAACAAAAGAAACTGGAGTCACTTTATAGACAATAACATTTATTTTGCATATCACATAGGACAAAGGTAATAATTTTTCTTTAAATAACCTTCTAAAAGAGAGCTGGGGCCAACAGCTTCGGAAGAGCAACTGCACCAGGATGGGCCCAACACACTATTACCACACGCACACATACACACACACACACACACACACACACACACACTTAAATAAACCAGTGTGACCGGGAAGTTTCCACATGAACTTCACCCATAAACAAGAGAAATAACAATAATGCAAATAAACCAAATAAAGAAGAAATCACAAAACAAAGAAAAAGATGACAAATAAGGGCAATAAAATCACAACATAACAGCAACGCAGCCCAAACAAGAGTCCACGTCCGTCTGCTTGCAACACACCATTTATGGTAGAGCATTATGTTTGTATGAATGCATTTAATGCATTAATGAATTTAACATTAGGCATTTATTTTGGTAGGTGTTTCTTTATATTACAAGCAGAAAATCAATATTATAAACTTATAATATATTATAATATAATTTATTATAAATCATTTAAAAATGTGCAGATGAATATCAGTTGCTGATACATTGGTTCATCCCTGCTTTATAGGAACATTACAGGTTTAATACAAGTTACCACAAAAATCAGTTCGACCCGTCCCTCATTTGGTAACAGTCTAAAATAAGGCAGCATTTTTTTAAATGTTATGAACTGGCCCCATTCTCTTCTATTGAAACTTCCTTTTTAAATAAATGAAGGACGAGTGAAAGTTATTTTTTTCTGGTAATTAACAGTACGCCACAAATGGTGTCAACTGAGATGAACTTGTACTGAACCTTGAATATTCCTTTAATATCAAATTACTTTTCAAACAGTTTAAGTACAGAAGTTCTGTAACTAATGCAGTAATGTAACTCATCATCGACATGTTAAGTAAAAGTGTCTGTCTCTCTTTTATCAAAAGGTCGAGTTTCGCATCAAGCAAACGTATGATGAGATTTCGTGTTATTACGAACCATATTACTGCATCTCTGGGAATTGCGGGTATGAGAGCAAACAAGTCTATGCAAAGATTGATCGCAGCTCTAATGGAAGAAGCGGGTACACCAACACTTGGTGCCAAAATGAAGCTGTTGTGACAAGAAACATCTTTGGGAATATGCCATTTGACATGCAGTAAGCCATCCATAATTATTTAAAATAGCTTTGTAATGTATTACTATATGTGTATTTTGTCATTTATACATATTCATTCGAGTCATTCCAAACCCATTTGACTTTCTTTCTTCTGAGGATTACAAAAGGAGAAATTGTTAACGATGAGACATTTTGTTCTGATTGTTTTACTCAAATTGTATTTTAGAGACTATTCTTGCTGCTGGGTGCCCACAGTTAACGGTGTTGGTTCCTGGAGACTCTGGACACACGTGGATCTTGGCTTAAGATCTGACACTAATAAGCCCAACCATTCCCCTCTGAACACTATTTTGCCACTTTTACGGTAAAGATCAAAACAATCATTTGAAAGCACGTGCACTGACGAATTGTGCACAATAAGACCAGTGCCGTCCATTAAAGTAAATAGGGTCCAAGTCCATTTCATAATGACTTTAATATGTCAAGAACCAAAAACACAGTCAAACAGACCTGCACATATTTTTGTAAAAGCATTTTCTCTCATTTATATTATCTTTAGTGAACATAAAACATATTAAACTATAAAAAATAATTGAGCAATATGGGTCAAATACATGACGCTATTTTTTTTGTCTGGATATATTAAGTTAATTCAATATTCTTTAAAAATGCAATTCACACAAAATAATTACTGGAACGCACGTCTACTATGACGAACATGTTCATGTACTGTTCAAAGTCATTTTGATATTTTATGTGGGGCTAAAAATATGTCATGTGGCGTAAACGTCCAGACAATGTAAAAATAATAATAATAATAATAATGATTTAACTGTAATTAAAAGCTGAAATTACTGAAAGAAATAAAAAAGGAAAGAATATATTGGCATGAGTAGTGTAGAATAATCTTTTTGTATCATTTCTTTAAAATAAGCAGTGACCCAATTTTATTTTAACATATGATTCATATTTATAACCCTGTATGTGAAGAAAAACTTGAAGTTTTTAAAAATTATAGATATTTTGACATTTAAAAAAAAAAAAAATGCACATTTTGTTCAGGACATTTGGAGAAACCCTGAGAAAACTATTCTTGACTTTAAAATTCCTGATAAATAAATATAATGTACATATGCAACCTTTTAAAATGTGGGAAATGTGGGAAATAAATGAAATATTTAGTTGTGTACACTCACATATATTCAATATGCAAGGAAAGCATTTTAATATCTTTTATTTGGTGGTTACAACCAAAATGAAATTTTTGAAATCATGAAATAATTTTTGTAAATGTATTAAGCCATTATGGACACAAATACTTTCTACAGAATTAACACGTGTGTTTTAAACTAGATTTATAGTTTTTATCACCATGGACAACCAAATATGTCAATGACCCATATATATGTAGATAATGTTTTATTAACATCTGATTGTATATTTAAATCTTTAGTGTTCCTCAAAACTGCCCTCGTACATACCGCTTGATGGCCTTTGACCCAGATGGCGATCAGGTCAGGTGTCGATATGGCATTCAACAGAATAATGAATGTGACACGTGTAACCAGCCCAGTGGTTTCCAACTAGACCAAGTAAGAAAGAGCATACATAATATGTGAAAAATCTGTTTAAAAGTGGTATTTTGGCACCTGTTTTGACAAATGTATGTCTTGACTCCTTCTTAGAATGCCTGCACTCTAGACTATAGCTATACCTACAACACAGGAGTCTATGGATTTGAACTGGTTCTGGAGGACTTCCCAAGACAGCACATCAGCCTGTCCTACACGGATGGAACCCAGTCTTACAGATGCCCTCTGGGCGGTGGAAGACACAAACGCGCACCTCAGTACTGGTGGTATACAAGCCCTCAAACTACAACTGAGTCATCCACAACTACACAAGGATTGTTGGCGCAAACTACCACGCTTCCACCTACAACTACACCAGGGTGGTGGTGGTATCAACAACAAACTACCACGCCTCCACCTACAAATAAACCATGGTGGTGGTGGTTTCAACAACAAACTACCACGCCTCCACCTACAACTACACCATGGTGGTTTTGGCTGCAAACCACAACTGCCACTACAACATACCCAAACCAACAGTTCACCACGACTACCATACCTCCACATCAACGTTCTTATGATCCATTGAGCAAGATCCCTCTGCAATTTAGTCTCCTTGGTAAGGCTCTCATATGATTTGGTCAAGATAAAAATATGCAATATACTGGCTTTACATGCACAATATTAAAATGCAATGTTAAAGACAATTTGGTTATACTATAATAATAGGAGCTTCACACTGTATACATGAATTAATTCCATTGCCATAAATAAGATTCATCCCGTTTTCAAAACTCTGAATGAGACATCTGGAATAAGCTGGTATTAAACTCTATAGACACACTGACGGGACCACAAGAGGGCGCTATATCGCGAAAAAACTTTACTTTTAAAACGTTACATAGGTCAGGCATATGAGGTATCGTTTGACAGCTTAGAGTCTGAACTTTTCAGAGAATATCATCACTTCTGCATTTATGTTACATAAAGTAACAAAATAAGGCCTGAAAAAAAAATCGTCGCAAATTAGCGCCCCCTAGAGGTAATGTGATATAAATAATAATATAACATTCTTTGACATGGCACTTAAATGGACAAGTCATATATCAAATGAAAGCTCTCATTCTCAGGGATGTGACTGTATAGTTTATTTTGTTGCGCTAATAATACAGTTTGAAAGATTTTCAAAAGAATCACAAAATGAAATGTGATTTTTGTAAGTCATCAAACGCATACGTCTTTTTATGCACTGATCATTGCTGCTGTAAGCCCCAAATATCTAAAAACTTTATATATAATTTTACCTTAGGCAGATGATTAGGCTTAGATTGATTAATTGTTTTCAGGAATATTCCAATAGCTGTGAACCACTGAAATGTCTTTTTCAAGGCTTAACCAATATATCAAGATAATGTGTATGTAAAAGTGTGTGGTTTCTACAACTTGTTTGTTTTGATATTTTGATATTTAGTTGACCCGCCAGCTCCGTCCTGCATTGAGGGACTCTACATTCCTCATTTCGTGTCACCAACTCCCCACAACGGAGAAAAAATTCATGCTACACCACTCAGTGAACTGGAAATCCGAGTTAAAGCCACAGCAGCTTATTCAACGTAAAATCACTTCACAGAAATATGCGTAAATTCGTATTTATGAGTGCCGACGTGTGTTTGAGATGTGCTTGATTTTATTGTTCATTTCCAGGGTTTCTGATGTCATCATTAGTGGCCCTCTGAACATAACTAAGCACCCTTTGAGCACTGGAGAGTACGCCATCAGATGGACGCCAATGGCAGAGGATCTTGGACAACATTTTCCTGTCTGTTTCATTGCGGAGAGCTCAAGCGGGTGTGCATTGTATTCATTCTCAGTTCATTAGAGTGCTACTAGCAAACCTACTAAATGAACTGTATTTCATAGCTGTTCTTATGTATTTCCAGATATAGCATTTATCAGTCTGAAATGAGATGTGTCGTTGTCACCGTTGGACGACAGACTGGTTAGTAATTCACATTTGTATGAACACTACCAGTCAAAGTTTGGACACACCTTCTATTTCTTCATTACATAAGAGTAAACCAGTAGGAACACAAATGATAGAAAACAATCTTATATTTGAGCTTCTTTAAAGTACTGTAGCTACTCATTCCAGCTCAGTATACTCTGTACTGTTCATTCTCTCAATCAACTTCAAGAGGTGCATCCTGAGATGCTTTCTAAGCAGTATTGAGGAAGGTTCAATCCATGTACACTGGACACTTGTTTACTGATTTTCCTTCACTAACTTTTCCTAAAAGGGACAGTTCACCCAAAAATGAAAATTCTGTCATCATTTACTCACGCTCATGCCATCCCAGATGTGTATGACTTTCTATCTTCAGCAGGACACAAATTAAGATTTTTAGAATAATATTTCAGCTCTGTAGGTCTATACAATGCAAGTGAATGGTGACCAGATCTTTGAAGCTCCAAAAATCACATAAAGCAAAATAAAAGTAATCCATATGACTCCAGTGGTTTAATCTATGTCTTCAGAAGTGATATAATAGGTGTGGGTGAGAAACAGAACCATATTTAAATCATTTTTACTCAAAATCTCCACTTTAACTTTCACTTTCAGAAGTGAAAGTGAAACTAGACAGGCACCACATGTGGCTTTCAGATGTAAAGGTGAAAAAAAGGACTTACATTTTTATCTGTTTCTCACCCAGACCTTTAATATCATTTCTAAAGACATGGATTTAATCAATGGAGTCTTTTGGTTTCATTCTAAATGTATTATTTATGTGATTTTGAGCTTCAAATGTCTGGTCACCATTCACTTGCATTGTATGGACCTACAAAGCTGAAATATTCTTCTAAAAATCTTCAGAAGAAAGAAAGTCAAACACATCTGGGATGGCATGAGGGTGAATAAATGATGAGAGAATTTTCATTTTTGGGTGAACTGTCCCTTTAATTCCTTTAAATGTCATGCCATTTATACACAGGATCTGTTTGCATTTGTCTGCAAAAGTAATTTTAAGTTTTGAGAATAAACACTCAGATCTAAAGGGTTTTATGATCAATTCCATCTTATATCTGAAAAATTCAGTCAAGTGTGTCTAATCTTTTGACTGGCAATACATTTAAAAATTAGGGTTGCCAACTGTCTCGTATCAGCCGAGACAAAATGTCGTGCTTTGGCAGAAATCACGTCATCCCGTACTCTTAACGTCTGCAGTCCAGTATTTAAGCTTAGAAAGTGCTTAAAACATCCTGTAATGAAGGCATTGTATCCCATATTGAAGCATCATAATGCTCAGGGGGACGCAACCCCTCCCCACCTCCCCCGTATTCACATAACGAAAAGTTGGCAACTCTTATTTAAGATGTTTTTGCATACTTAATCTGTAAAAAAGCAGTACAGTCACATTTTTTGTGTATCAGCCTATACCTGCTCCTCCATGTGTTGTAAGCACAAACAAAGCTTAATTGTGGTAATTAATTGTCACTGATGGCTTATATTTACAGTTGATGCAAATGTGATTTGCACTGGAACCAACATGGTCATTGAAATTGAGCAGGTGAACTCAGTCGGGCTGCACAAGGACTATCTGCGACTCAACAATCCCGCCTGCACGTTAGACTCAAACGGCACTCATGTGTTAGCAAACTTTTCCCTCAATGCCTGTGGAACTATGATTGAGGTGAATCTTTTCTCACATTTTGAGTTTTCGCAATTGCTCTGCGAACCATAGCATAGTGACAATGTTGCACACAGTAGTGCTTACCACCACCACCATGTATTTAGCATGCCAACATTTACTGTCTCTTGCTAGCATGGCACTAAAAGAGTTTCATTTGAGTTATTTTGAGATGCCAAATTTTGTTGGGTTTACTTGATTATGTTGGGTTCCCTCTACTTGAATTATAACATTTGAAATTACATGGTAATTTTAACTTGCAAAAACTTATTTCAAACATGCGTAACCACTGTCAATGATTGAATCAAGTTTAGCAAAGGAGTTATTTTTAGTGCATGTCCTGTTGAGCATACATAAATGTGCTCTTGTGCTAGCGTGGTGGTAACAAACCTCCGTAATTAGGGGGGCAATAGAGTTACCGGATGTGTTATTTTGCAAGTACTGTAGGTAGCTGTAGACATGCCAACCTAAATTGCTCAGCTAGATGGTCTTTACTATTAAGTTTACTTTATCTACACTGTAAATGGCCATTTAGGTCATAGCAACACAGCATAACAAATTGGACAAATTACACATTTTTTAAATGACACATTTTATAAGACTTATTTTTTTTAAAGTTCTTTAACTTGACATGGCGTCTAAAATCATGGCTGTCCACGCAAGATTCTTAAAATACAGCAAGATATTGAGCAACGGTCAAAGATGTCCGTCTAGCACATGTTTATTGGAGAAACTACTGAAAATAAAAGACAAACACATGCAAAAATGATTTGGTGTAAACTAAGTTGTTTTGGATTAAAGCATCATCTAAATGTATTAATGAAAACGTACTTGTGGAAGCTCATTAATCAGGTAACAGAAATGTGGTCTGGCACATTTTTGAACAACCAAAAATTGCACAAAATTGAGCTTGTGTAGCTAGAAGCATTGTGTTTATGAACTTAAGTTCAATACACGTTTCAGCCCTTCCTCTCAAGAAACAAACTAAACATAATTTAATGTCTTTTGGTCACATTTTGTGACTCCAGTAAAACACCACACTGTGCTTTCTTTTATAGGAGGACGACATGTACATCATTTTTAAAAATGAAATTACCTCGACTGATGACCCAAACAGCATCATTACCAGAAAACACGAGGTGGAGATCGAGTTCTCCTGCCGTTATGAGAAGAGCAACAATGTTTCACTGCAGTTCACAGCACAGAGACACACGACCACCATCACAGAGAAAGGCTTCGGTACCCTCACATATCGCTTCGGACTCTTCGAAACAGCAGACTACACCTTAAAGGTGGACCCAAACACATATCCTGTGGAGTATGAGCTCGGAGAAATGATATACATGGAGATCGAATCCCAGTCTTCAATCAACTACACTGAGCTCTTCATCGACTCATGTGTTGCAACACCTTTCAATGATCCGGACTACCATTCGCCTTATTCAATCATCCAAAATGGGTAAGAACAACCAGCCATGAACAATGGATGCCGTGTAAACAAGAACAATGCATTCACGATGGATCTGGTTTTGTTCAAACAGGCAGCAAAAATATGATTTTTGTATGTATCCCACTCAAATATATACATAATTGTATTTTATTTAAAAAAAAAAATTGTAGTCTGAACAGCAAGAACCAGATTAAATCTGGATAAATTCTTATATGGTTTGAAATCATGTTTCAGTCTGAATGGTCAGATCGGTTTTCAAACCATTTTCCCATTATTGTGTCATACTGGCAAATAAATGCACAGATAATCCTACAACCTACAGCACGCAAAGATATATATACTTCATAATTGTCTACACTTTTTGACAATCTGGATCTGATTTCATCACTTGCAAGATGACACTGAGTATGCTGAGAACTAACAAAAAATCAGCCAATTCAAAAAAACAGTCAACCATAGCAAATCACAGTTACATGAGACTTGCAATCATCAGGTTATTCTTTGCTTTTAATGTCAAAACATAAAACAACAACACTTGCATATATTAGATAAGCCGGTAAGAATGCTGATAAAGAGTGAAATTGGGATAATGCTCAAAAATCTACCATTGTCCATTTATTACCCAGATAAAAGAACACCGTTCATGGCGTAGCCCATTTTCAGCTTATTGAGCATAATCAGTGTAAGAACATGCATGAAAACATGATCATTGATGGTGACTATTATACTTGACATGCAAACCAGAACAAAGACTTTAAAAAAAAAAAAAGCTTGCATTATCATTTCCCCACGATTGTCACTTAATCGGTTGATTTTATTCACTTCAGATGCATCATGGATGAAACAGTACAGTTCTACACAAGCCACAAGCCGATGGTCCGCTTTGCAATGGAAGCCTTCAAATTCATTGGACTTCATGATCAGGTAAAAAAAGTAGACTTATCAAAGATTTCACAAGACTAAGTTTGGCTGGATTTGGCTTGCTGTCCGTAAAGGGGGGAGATCGAGCATGAAGCACGTCTCGATCTCTAAGTTCCCCCACTTGGACTACTTAATTGAAGTTAAGATTAAAATCATTAGAAAAATTAAGGAGGATTTAGGTGATGGAGGGATGCCGGAAACATTGTCATGGGAGTTAGGTAAGCAGCTGCTTCATGCTTATTGCATTGTTATTGACGGGAATAACTTGGCAAGCTCCTCCTGAACCTTCATTTGCAACTCCATTTCACAAGTTTGCATGTCCAGCTAGTCCTTGAAGCAGAAACGGTAAACAAATTTGGCTTACTGTCTGAAAAGTATGGGCTTGAGCCTGAAGTATGGCTCAAGCTCTAGGTTACCCCCCCAAAAAGGCTAAAATCACACTTGAGAACAGCAGTCTCTTAGTATAACCAGTCTACCAGTTTGCAAGCATGGCTGATATTTTTACAAGTGTTTAAAGAAAGTAGTAGTTGGTTATATGAAGGCAAGAAAAGGGGTAATGTTCATAATGTATTGTAGTTATGATACAAAAAGTGCATAAAAGCAGAGCAAAAATAGATATTGACTACATATGTGAACTAGTAAGAAGGAGGGAAGCACTTCAGCTGTGGTGATGGTTCTAGGAGAGCCAGTTGTGTAAGTATTGCTGCCGCAGTGGAGTAGTTGAGACAATAGTAAAAGGTGCTCCTACGGGAGCAGAGTGAAAGCATACGCCTTCGTTTAATGTATGGCCTTATGAGATATTCATGGACTCAATATCTCTCTCTTTTGTCCCTCTAGGTGTTTATCAGTTGTTCAGTGATCCTATGTGAGGCAAACAACCCCAACACCCGCTGTTCTCAGGGCTGCGTTAACAGCACAGTAGCTCCACCATCACACCACCATCACAAAAGAGAAGCTCCCATCCAGACCTCCAGTCACTTCGTCTCTCAGGGACCCCTGCGACTGAAGAGGAGTGTTGAGCGTGAAGGTATGTTACTTACTTTACGTGTTAGTTTACTTGTTTATCCTATTTTCATTTGTTAATTTCTTCCAATACCAACTCAGCACATTTTATTCTCTATGAAAATTGGGCTACTGCTTTTTTAACTGACACTATAAATTATTTTCCTCAGTGTCCTCCACGACTTTGAACCTAAATCTAGTTTTCATAGCTGGAAGTCTCCTCGCAGCTGTTGGGATGGTGTGTGCTGTTCTGATCTACCGAACCAGGAAATCAGTGGTCAAATATCAACCACTACATACATCTGAAATTTAATGGGTTATCTGAGAGACTAAGAAATAACTTCCTTTTGCTGTTTCAGGGCTTTGAAAGTATGTATTTTTACCTGTTAAATCATAATATATACAATTTATTGTCAGGGCTATTTTCATAACTTAGTTCAGTTTCGGCTGCACATGCAGTGCATATCTTTTCATGGAACTCTTTTGTTTGCTGCTGATCAAGTTTAACTAAAAATGGAAATGTGAAGAAAAAGAGCAGCTGTTCAATTAAAACTATGTATATCAACAAAGAGAAATAAACAAGCATAAGAGTATTGTTGTTGTGGTCTGTCTTCACACTCTCTTGCTAACTACTTTGAGTGCAAAAGCACTCAGTTTTCCTGACCAGTCACTGGGAGGTGCCACGATGATCCTAATTGCCGCAGGACTGTTTTCTGCTTCCGTCTCCGCAAGACGTGATGTTAGAACTACCAAAAACAAGCAATCCAGTTGGAGAACAACAACCATTTTAAAGGAATAATCCAGGGTCAATTTGAGGTCAATCAACAGCCTTTATGGCATATTGTTGATTACCAGAAAATTAATTCGGCCTTGTCTTTTCTTTTCGTCGGGGTGACAGTGAGGCACTTACAATGAAAGTGAATGTGGCCAGTTTTTGGAGGGTTTAAATGCAGAAATGTGAAGCTTATAATGCATGTTGTTTAAGTCTTGTGGCTATTCTTTTGAGTGAGTAACAGTTTTTCAATGTTTACGGATTGGCATTATTAACTTCCATTGTAAGTGCCTCACTGCAACCTCGATTTTTACTTTTTTCATAGAAAAGAAGGAACAAGTCAAACTTTTGTGGGAATCAATATTATGCCATAAATGTTGTCGATTGAGCTTAACTTTTATTCAACCCGGAGCATTCCTTTAAGTGTAGGTTGGGAGTAATAATGAGTTCAGGCTCAACTTATGAAGTAATTAATGATATCAATGTAACTAACATCGGACCTTAGCTTCACGTCATCTACCCACACCAT